>KZ651043.1:665832-687476 GCA_001010745.2 Gerris buenoi
CCCTGGAAAAAAAAAAAAAAAAAAAAAAAAAACCCCCTCAAAAAAAAAAAAAAAAAAAAAAAAATCCCCTCCAAAAATTCTCAGTGCGCAACTTGCGCTATGAAACCTACTTCTGGGCACCCCTGATCACGGTCATTAAAAATAAATATATATATATATGCACTTAATGTTAGTAAAAAAAGATAAAAGAACAATTAATATTTAATATCAATTAGCAGGAATAATAGTATTTAGCCATGATCATATGAGCTCATCCGTGTATTTCCTGATGACCTTGAAAATTGACAAGATGGAAAACTTCACCAGATAATAAATGATTATTGATTTATTATCCAAAATCATGGGCATGGTATGTATGATAGATGCTTTATTCTTTTCCAGAGTGGAAAGTGTAAGTGGATGTGTAAGTGCGTGTGTCTAGGAAAGCAGTATAGACCTTAGGAAAGAAAAGGCTCGAATTTCTGACTAGTGGTGCTTTCCCCTATCAAAAATCTATTAGACTAAGCCCTAGTATAGTCACACGGGAAGTCCGATCTTAGCTCTGGAAGAGTACACTTCATTCATCAATGTCATGATATACACATACAAGTATATCATGCCAATAAATATATCCAATACATAACCATTTAACTTTATTCATTCACCAAATCCCCGTCAAAAGCTTTAAAAAATAAAAGGGAATCGAAAACCCCTCCGTTACAGCCAATTACCAGTTGAGGTGTGATAACATTTTTGTTTTTGACAAGAATTTTTTACAAACTAATGAGGCAGATTGTAGTATAGTTTTAATCACCAATGCTTAACATAACATCGGTTCTAGAATTTAAGTTAATACAGCTGCATTTCACTGTTTACATCCTTTGAGATTAGACACGCACTAGAAACATATTTTAACTGCTACGATGAATCTATTAATTAATAGATAAATATTCTGAGCATTATGAGGGTTAATTCACAAATTAGTGGCTGTAACAATAAGTTCTAAGTTCATAGATTAATAGGTCTTCATTTAAAAAAAAATTGCAACAACCGGCAACACTGCAGCTTGGAAAAATATTGTACTCATTATAAATTAGACCAGCTGCATTTCTTGATTTATCCTAATTATTTCTGTTTATAATTTATTACAATTTTTGCAAGATAACTTTGATAGTTTTAAAATAATAAATAAATATGTAATTTGTTTTATCTACGATTGATACGTAATATAAACATTGTATCTCTGTTTAGATTCATAGAAAGTGATTCTTTACGCACCTGTATTAATTACGCATGCGTGTCATAGTTCTGAAGAATTCCTCTTCTTTACCACTCTAGCGTGGTAAAGAAGAAGAATTCTTCAACTTTACGCACGATTAGCGAGTTTGTTTACATTTAACAAAACTAATTTGATGTTTGTTTAATAAAAGTAACTGTTTATATAGTTTTTTTTTGTGAAAATCAATTAGTGATTTAAGTGATTATGACAAATATGAGGAGAATAACACGCCTTCCGAAATAATTAATTCGGCACAAAATACAACTAATGAATTAATGTCATCTTTATCAAAAGAGAAATACGAACTTACATACAGGAAGTTTATTATTTTTTCTGTATTTATTATTAAAATCTAAGAATCGTAGATAAAGTACGGTACGCAACTCGTGCGATTTTACATGCATTGCTCGTGTGGTTTTACTACCCTCGCTGTCGCTCGGGTGCTAACTCCACACTCGCATGCAAAATGCTATACTTTCCGGATTTGAAGAGTAATGTACTATTATGCATTAATTCATTCAGGAGTTTTTTTTTGTTATAAATGCAAGTTTTGTATTTTATTGTTGATTCTTTGTTGTTATAAATTCAGTTTGCTAAAAAAAACATTAAGATGGTATTTTAGTAGCAGTTTGACTTTTTAGCCGCCCATAGATAGAATATTGATGATACAGAATATAGATAATAGTTATTTATGTAACTAGACAGCAAAGAAAACATTTCTCCCTCGGTGGCTAATTCAATCACTCATCAGAAAAATTCCATTTTGCTTACAATAACTACCTATTATCTATATATTTGGAGTCTTCGCAATTGCCCATTGGGTTTTGCATAGGAGACTCAAATTAGTAATATTAATAAACCATAATAATTTTTAGGGACTCCTATATTCGGCGAAATATAACTAATAAAATTAAAATGAATACAATTAATTTTTTTTAGTACCCCGAAAGACCAAATTAAATAAGAAAAAATCATAATAAGTTATTGGTTATCTCTTCCACGCCGAGATAGTTTTAGTTAAAATTGTATAGTTTACTGCTGAGTTAAATTAAGAGTATAGTTTTAAATTCAAAGATTGTTGGCTCTTGATTTGGTTTGTTTGCCATGACCCAGTTCAAGTTCGTGTTTATGTGGTCCCCAGCCCCCCAATAGATATATGTAGTCAATTATTTAAATTATTTATTAGGATAAAAGAAAAATAATCAAGAATTTAGTTCTTATATTATTAACAATAATATAATTAAAAGTAATAGATCAATAACAGGTAAAGAATCAAAAACTTAAAAAAAAAAAAAAAATCGGTCCGAGACAACTCAGACAAACTTTCTCTCATACGAAATCATAATTATATAGCCTAATGTTTGCCATTTATTATTTTTCTTAAATAAATTTAATTATCATAGAACATTTCATCAAAATTTATCATAAAAAGATAACTTCTCCCGCGCGGGGAATTGAACCTGGGCTCTCTCCGACCACGTTTTAAGCTATTTTCTCAAGAACTAGATTTTTCCCGGGGAAACGGCTTATATCGATAGATTCGAATCTAAGTGGACTTCGTTTTAGAAATTTTAAATCAAAATCGTCGGAACCGTATTTGAAGAATAATTTTATTTTACGTTTTTTCAGAGTTTTTTTGAGAGGAGCGTCTCCAAATTTGGAGCTAAAATTCATTTTTCGATTTCGCATTGGGGTATGATTTTTCTTTCTCTTATTATGTATGCCAATTTTCGCCAAAATCGGTACAGTAGTTTAGACTCCATAGAACGACATTTTATAAAATCCACTTTTTGGGACAGGGGGCCTCAAAACGTGTGAATCCATCAAAATCTCAAAATCGAATCTTCACAATAATTCTTTCTCTTCACGTCTTCACATGAGAATGTAAAAAACAACTAGAAGAAGAGAAATATACTAAAATATTGAACAAAACGAGGAGAATATTTACTTAATTTATTAGCCTAATAAAATAAGAGTTAATATACTTAGATGTAATATACTTCATAATATACTTGGGTCTACATGACGATGTTTTCACCATATAGGAGAAATTACGCCACTTAACCTAAAGAGATCCCGAATTTTCTAGTTATAAATCATAGACAGATATTAAGACCAAAGACACATTGGTATAAAGGCAAACAAATATCAATTATAAATGCAGTATAAGAGTAAGTATAAGATAGAGTTAGCTTAATTACTAGAGATTCCTTAAATAAGCAAAAAAAAAAAAAAAAAAAAAAAATACGATCCTTGACTGTGATTTTCTCTAATTTGTGATAGCGAGTTATCATAAAAGAGGCGAAGTTCAAAAACCAAACAACTTTTTCACTCAAAACAATAATTGTAATAAGTGATAAACAATGGCTCTTCTAGACGTGTTTGGTTATTGAACAACATCTCTTAAGCCTAGTTCACACTTGTAGACACGTTGTGCAACATTACTACCGTTGCACCGTGTCTACCATTTAGAATGGAAAACCATAGACATGCGATTTTTGGTCTAGCAACAAGACCGTAGACGCCGATTGTCTAGCCCATGTCTAGCCGATGTCTATAGACAAATCGCTAGACACGGTCTCTGAGACAATATCGCGCAACATGTCTACTAGTGTGGACTAGGCTTTACATAAAAAATATTACATAAATTACATTAATGCATATAATTTGAAAACATCTGAAATACAAGGTATAGGTATTTGGATTAATACTATTGTACAAAGTATAATAAACATAAGGGTTGAGGTGTTTTTTTTTTTTTTTTTTTTTTTTTTTCATTTTTTTTCTCTTTTTTTTAAGCCATTATCTCTATATACTATGTTTTTACAAAATGTTAAGTGGCGTCTTACATGCGAAGTCCTTTTCTGCAAATTTTGGTTAGATAGACATTACAAACTAATTTTTATTTTTAAGATTAGAATTTCTAAAGTAGGCGTTAAAATAAAGTGCCCACAAAATAATTCAAAATTTACTCCGCCGCGCCGTAAGACATGTGTAGTTTACAACCTGGCATAAGCCCGGTAATGCGAAGTAGTGAGCATCGTACAGCTAGCTAATGGCTGTATGGCCTTAGATAGCAAATGCCAGAGGTAATAAAGAAAAAAATAAACAACAAATTAGCAGAAAAGTAATCTCCTTCTTTAGAGAAGTAATCTCCTGAGCAAGAGAAGAAGTGGAAGTGGAACCTTAAAAGGATGTTCTACTAGTGGACTATAGTGTCCCCTCTACTAATGCGCCAGAGGGCTATAGCATCCCCTAATATTTATAACAGAAGATAAACAGATAAAAGGAAGGCTCACTTCTTTCGCGTCTAATTTCTACCTTTTCAGCTTAAGTGCTTCTATTATGAGAATATTGTCATCGCCTGTATCTTTTTTTCAAAGAAGACAGATATAACCTGTAATAACCTAATGTTGTTGATCGGGACATAAAAGAAAAGTATAAAAGATATTGTCTGCTTATGCCGTGTCCAAACTGCCGAACCGAATAGAGGAAACGAGCCGATCATTGGTCTCTGGGCAAGCCCAATCTAAAGTTCGCCCGCGCATCTCAGACTGGGCATGCGCAGAAACCAATGCTAGTTTCGTTTCTCTGTTCCGTTCGGCAGATACGGCTTTAAGGTGAAATTATATGGTTCAATTTCATTGCTCCATGAGATTGAAATACGACTGAAAACTGCGAATCGTTCAAATTGAAACATGTAAACACCAATTCAATGAAATTGCTCATTGCCGATGGTTCAATCTTATTGAATGGCTCTATGAAAATATTAAATTGTACCGGGTAAACATTTCGTTTTTTATGTAATAGAAGGTTTAGCTGCATAGGGTTAAGTAGATATTTTTGTTTTGTTTCCACTGGCAATTTAATTTTCTTGTTCCGTCTACAATAAGGTACTAAAGGCGTTCAATCATTTTGAGCAACGAAATTGAACCGTCTACATAAACACACCTTAAGTCTAGATCTTCAAATATGACTAGCTATATATAGATCAGCTGATTTCTAACATGATAGTTCAAAGTCACAAATTTTCGGTCAAGGTTATATAATGCAATGCCAAGGCTTTTTAAAAAATTAAAATAGATTAAAGACAAAATCCATTAAATGTTAAAGATAAAAAATAAAAGAACTGCTTTTGCCTTAAATGTAAAATTCGTAATATGCTATAATAGAAACAGGAATCTATAATAATTTGGGAAGCTAATTATAATTTTTCTGTCAGCTATTTAGCAGAAAATATTTGGTTCTTAAACCAATTTAAAATAAGAAACAAACTGTAAGCTCATAAACAACTTGAATTCAACCGGTTACTGGTTTCTGTTTTATTTTGAAAAAGGCGACGTAGAACATAAAATAATGTCACACTTTGCCCGAGATCCGAGGTAAGGATACATACGTAAGAAATTGATCGTGTCATTTTCTTTTTTCACGGCGTCACATTTTTTATAAAAGTAATGCTCGTTTGTGAAAAAGAAATAAAGCGAAGCGGCGGCGTGACAAGCTCTGGCTACAGTCCAGGTTTGTTTCAAACCCTGAAGAGATGCACTTTGACATGAATTTTCTAGCAGACACCACATTAAATATCCATAATATACTCAGGGCAAATAGACCACCATTAATTCTCTAAACTACTCTTTACTAAAGGCTATAAAACGTTTGACTAACATTTTACTGCACTAACCCCCGCTATTAGGTAATCTTTTAAAAATGTCGTGATAGATTTATGATGGATAATAAATATTTACTCTAGACTAACCTTCTTAGTTTAGCAGTCGTAAATTTAAGTGTATTCGAGGGATGAATGTTTTTTGAGGGTTTGAGAATTTAAATTCGTTTGGCATGTAACCGAATTATATTCACTATTTACTAACATCACTAAATGCTAAATGTACTCACATACATCTCCACAAATACACAAACATAGACAGACTAAAACTCAAAAAGGAAGTACACACACTTTTTTCGTTTCATTCGAATATTACTCCAACAATAGTATTGTTATATATAAGTCATAATGATATATTGGGGGCCTGGGTCAAAGGCTAGAGCGCTCGCCATGCGATAAGGTAAGTTAAGCAGCATCGAGCCGGGTCAGAAGGTGACCGCAGCTCTGGGTTCGATTCCCGGACCGGTCCCCCCGCTCAATGTCCACCTAGCATTGTTTAAACAAATGGAAAGCTCCTCGAAAGAGTGGCGCCACCAGGTTTCGGCCTGGAAACCATGATGATGACACTCCTGGTTGTAATACAACTAGGAGGGGAGTCATGGTTAACGACCATAATATGGTCGTTACACCATAATATATTATATTTACACGAGTGTGTGAAGATTTCGGTCCCTAACCCGGGTTTGTTCTATGGGCCCACCTAAGTCGCCTGTGTCTTCGAAAAAAAGAAAAAAAAAAATATATAATTGACATACACAATACACATGGCATGATATGAGAAACTGCCCAGTGACGGAACTCTCAACTAAATGACATAAGTACCTACTCTAATTTAATTATGCATAGATTTTAATTTATCAAATCATGTGATCACTGCCTTTTGAGTCGTCAGGGAGGATTTTCAGGAATGCAATTAGAAGAGAGGTTTTGGACTAAAGGATTAGAGTGATGGGATAAAGAATCGTGAAAGGATTGATACTTGGAGGTGGCTAGGTCAGAAACAAAGGTTACTTCTGGGTCGTTATGAAGAATGAAGTTGGAAACGAAGAAGGGAGCATTCGTTATTTTCCTGAGGATTTTAGACTGAAGGGATTGGATACAGCAGGAGTTAGAGTTGCATGGTATATCCCCGTAATACCAATGCCATATGTCCATACAGGTTTTATTATGGTGTTATATATGAATGAGAAGTTTGTTACGTGCACTGAGTTATGATTAGTAATGTAAGAGCCGGTGTAAAAGTTTATAACGACGGTTAGTTTCTTGTCTTTTGAGTTTTATGTGATTTACCCAAGTTAAACGTCGATCAAGGTGTAAAGCCTCGTCCAGACTGCCGAACCGAACAGAGGAAACGAGCCAAGCATTGGTCTCTGCGCATGCCTAGAGTGAGATGCGCAGGCGTACTTTAGACTGGGCATGCGCAGACACCAATGCTCGGCTCATTACCTCTGTTCGGTTCGGCAGTCTAGACGAGGCTTAACCCAAGGTAGCGGACGGTACTGGAATGAGGAATAGTACATACAGATCCAAATACGAATTCAAAGTGTAGGAGTAGAAAGGCCGCTAACAACACGATTCTGCAAAGTCAATGTTGGTGGGCATTATATGTGCAGTATCCTTATTTAATCACTGACATACCACGTTTTAAAGGTCGAAAATCTGCCATGCAAGCAAATCCGACATAAAGTATCATAAATAACAATTTAGTTATTCGATCTGCGATTCAACTGTAAAAGGACTTACTATTGATCGAATGAGGAGATACAAGTAGAATTTAAGATATAGTGGGTATCCCATGTCTCCCCTATAAGAAATGGAAGTAACGTGCTTCCACTTAAAAAGAGAATGATATTTCCAGTGTCTCGAAACAAAAACGTTCTTATCGCATGATGTGTATGTGTATGCCTCACAGTCTAACATACTATTAATTTCTTCTTCATTCAAACCTAACCAAGATTGTCAGAAGTATCTAGACATGAAGTCTACTTAAAGAATCCTTTTCAATCATCACTTCATCACTTTCAGAATGCTTTAGATTAAAGAATAATATAAGAAGTGATTTATCGATTCTATTGCTATATTAATCTCATGTGACTTTACTAAGAAAACTCTGGTTTCGTTTGGTATCAGTTGTTTATTCTTTACCATCAACACGATAAAAATTAAGTTTGAATATACAAAATACACTTATCTGACAATATATTTAACTACCAATATGTGTAGCCCAGGGGTATCCAACTCCAGTATTCTAGAGGTGTAAGAGCACTAGCGCTCCACGGGAAGATGGTGGTTAAAATTGTAAACTACTTATGATCTTTTGACATTTATTCTATATTGTAAATAAACAATAAAAAAAATAACTGCCTCGGTGGCCGATTGAGATGCGCGATCGCCTAAAATGCGAAAGTTCCCGGGTTCGATTCCAGGAAAATGACCAAATAATTTATTAATTTATTTCTTTGAATTAAAAAGCTCGAAATCTTTTAAATGGTGTAAAAGATTTAGTTACAATATTAACCGCACCTTCCCGTGGACCTCTAGTAGTCTAACACAGGTAGATTAAGAGGGGAGTTGGAAATCTTTCCGTTTAAGGATTCTATGATCGCTGGTGTAGCCCATGATGAGTCAAAATGACTTTGACTAAATAACTATTAAGGACAAAGGGGGTGTTTAGGCCAATGAATTTTGAGACATAGCAATATCCCACTTCTTTTTTTTTGTATAAGGGGAGCAACAATCTAAAGAAGTGCCAGTTAGTGTACATGGACGATAGGCTGAATTATTTTTTAAAAAAAATATTTGACGAATGGTCAATGGTCACTGAGTTTTGTGATAGCATTCCCTAATATTTACAAAACATGTTGCGCTTTGGAACTCAGTCTTTCGGTAATGATGAGGTTTAGAAAAAAAATTTAATTGTAGCCAAAATGATGTTCTCTGCAAACTTTTAACAGTATGTGCTTTTGTTTTGAACGGCACTCTAGTAAAAAGATATCAAGCAAAAACAAAAAAAGGGAAACAAAAGTGGTCTGATAGGCGCTCCAAATACGACTACGACATATCTAAAATTACATGACTCTTTCTCAGGTTATATGATATGTACTGGGCCACTGAGCTATTAGGCAATTGCAAAAATACTTACAACAAGAGTCAAATATATACGTATAACTACTAATTTTACGACAGTGTTATGCGTCAAATTTAAAAGACTTTAGTCAAAGAGGTAGGGTAGATCTATTTGATTCTTCCCCGAGTCTGAGTATTAATTATTTATTTAAAAGGGAATCATTTTAATGAATGGGACGGAAAAAGGAATTTTACAATTATAAACACACACACACTTTTAAAGATAAAAAAGATAAACATTTAAACAGATCAATACGCATAAACAAGGTGTCTAGAATAAAAAAATTCTCTCAATTATATTCGCAAAGGCAAGGAAAAAGAGGGACGATTTAAAACAAATATTGGATACTGTCCAATAGTCTGTCGTTAATATAATTGGAGCTAAACCTTCGTTATTATCTATACGTCTTTTGAACGAAATAAAAACTATAATAGTGGAGTATTAGACCAGAACTGCTTCAGCCTGTCCCACAAATTTTGTTTGTGGTCAAAAGAGACACGAAACATGCTTTTAGATTAATGTACGTGTAATTTAGTTTCGAAACACTGATTTGGCGTAATTAAAATAATTGATTAAGATTAATAAAACCGTTAATTACAGTCTAAGTAGTATAGATAAAAAGAACAGTGAGGAAAATAAAACAATCGTAGCGTTATATTCAAGGATTTTAGAGACATATACAATGCATACAATGTCTATGTATACATTTTTATATCATATATTAAATGTATATGTCTCACAGAATCCTAGAATATAAGGTTTTTGCAGTAAACCCCTAAGAGTCTTGTCATTTATTGGACTATCAGCATAGAGAATACTATCAGAGACAGAAGTCATAAATTCTGGATTCCTATTACATTATCAAGTTTCATAAATAGACGAAATGCACAATGTAAAATACAATGGTTAAGAGTTAACAAACATAACATTAAAGTAAGTCAGTATATTGCTATAAGTAAATAATAAAGTAGAAAGCTGTTTAGACTATTGAGATTTCAACAATATAACCACACGTTATTATAAATACAAGTATTGGGTGACATGGGACATGGTCGTCTTTTGAGTGGTTGAATAAACGGTTTAATGTGGCATAAGCCAAAAACGTTATTAAGTTGTTTGAAGGAGGTGGTTCATTAATTGAACCAGTAGATGGAATATTTGTTGGTCATCTTTCGAGTGTTAGAATAAAAAGTTAAATGTGGCATAAGCCTAGAAGGACGAAGAATGGAATTTAGTTATTTCAAGGATGTGGTTAATTTTCTGAAACTGTGGATGATAAGTTATAGCATACATTTTGGAACTAGATTCTAGATTATATTTTCAAAGTTAATAATAATACACTGTATACTTATTATTATAATATAGCACAATAATGTCATCTTTATTAAAGTCAACTCAAAAAAAATGTTATCGGGTATAATATTCAGGTTTTGTTTTATTTTTTAAACATCGATTGTTTTCTCTACCACACTACACAATGGATCATGCAAGGGGTAATCAAGAGTAAGTGAGATAAGATTACACTGGCCAATTAACTCAACCTTTATAGCGTTGTAAAAGTAACACGTGGACAAACTTTCAGGACATTAATTTTGGGCTAAAAACGAAATATTGGCGGTATAAAAAGCGCGATACTTTAAAAATGTTTATTTTTGTTTTTTGATGGATTTTTTAGGTGTTGAAATAATTTTAATAAATCAAAAACTTTTCGTTTTCATATATTTGATTCATATAGTTGAGGTAAACTTTTCTAACATGTCCTTAAAATCTGTGATATTTATGTTAAATTGTTATTTGTTTTTTGTAAATTTATGCAATTTATTTTAAATTTTAAAATGTTTAATAATATTCAGACTGTGTAATGTAGTTGGTGGAGTAGAAAAATGCATTATAAAATTTATATTATATTATTTATTAANTGTTTTGTAGTCAACCTTATCTTCTTATACTTACAGAATATCTTGACCTTTCGTATGTTTATATCTTTTATCCATCTTTTGAATACTTCGAATATATACATATTTGTTTCTCATTATTATTTTATCTTTGTTTTGATTTTGTTAAATCCCGCTAGCTGTCACTTGTCATCTTTGTTTATTTACAAATAGGGGGTGTGGCACATTCCTTCGCTATCTTTGTTTATTTATTTCTCCTTATCATTTGTTTTTAAGATAACTAATTTGTGTCGATAGGGGTGTGTTGAATAAGAAAAAAAAATGCTATTCCATTTAGAATTTTTTTTCCAAAACGGCTATATTTCGTTCCTCTTCAGAACATTTTCAAACCTGTACAAAAATAAAATTTCTAAGATCTTTTACTGAATAACAAATTTCTAAAAATATAAATTACCAATAATTAATCAAGTATGATATTTACCAAAATGTTAAAATTTTTTAAAAATTTTTTAAATTCTCGACTTTTTTTAAACAACAATGAGCTTAGCACATTTTTTGCATTACGCATGCGCATATGAATGTCATTTCGAGGATGATCTAGATTCTAGATCCTCGAAAAATTTTCTGAGAGAGAAAGATTTTTAGGTCTTCCCTGGAATCAAAGGCAGAACTAAAAAGGATCAAGGATTCCAGAGAGAATATTAAATGCAGGAGAATCAATGTTCTGAGAGACGGAGATTTTAGGTCTTCCCTGGAATCAAAGGCAAAACTAAAAAGAAGGTGTTCTAGTGCTTCTTCGTTTAGTTTTTGAGATATTACGATTTTTGTTTTCGAATTAATCGTATAAAACTCTCAACATCTAAAACTCGAGAACTATTCGTATTCGTATATGCTTAATTGACTTTTTTTGTTGTTGCAATGACCATAGAATCCACCAGTTTTGTTACAAAATTCTATCTGTATATACATATCTGACCAAAAACCACTTGTGTGGTAAAAAAACACCTCGCCAAGTCTGTGGTCCAAAAAAGTTGTGAAATCAACTTTCTATCCCGCCAAGTGATTGGCGAGAGTTGGCACTTTCTCCTGACCCATCACTATCAACATATATACTTTTCAGCTTCTTCTCTTTGGCGGTGGGCCACGCGATTTCCTATAACTGGCATTTTAATATTCTTCAAACACCAATATAATTTCTTGTTTCACCTTCACATTTGCCAAATGAGGTTTGTGTGGAAAGATGGTTGTGCGTGGAATACAACCAGTTAACATTAGGTAGTACTGCAGGCAGGCACACCGCCAAGGAGAAGAAGCTGAAAAGTATCTATGTTGATAGTGATGGGTCAGGAGAAAGTGCCAACATCACTTGGCGGGATAGAAAGTTGATTTCACAACTTTTTTGGACCACAGACTTGGCGGGGTGTTTTTTTACCACACAAGTGGTTTTTGGTCAGATTTCATATATTTATGTCAGGGTTGAGTTGAGGGAGGATGCACTAGAAGAAGTCACCAAAACTACCATTTTCAAACCTATTTTTCTCTACTTCTACTAGGCCGATTTTGACCATTTTTATTTTTATTTTTAATCTACAGGACACGGCCTACAAAGATATTACCTAAAAAATATTTAGGTAGCTTGTACGTATTCACGCTGCAGACCCTCGAAAACCCTAGTTTGTCACCTACATATATACACTGGCAGCTTTTGTGAAATTTTGACTTTTTGTGACTTGGCGCGGCGGAACGCTGCTGCGTTCCTAAATACTATATAATAATACGTTATTGTAACAACCCAAATTCAAACCTTTCTTTTATCTAATGTATTAATAATGGGTAAACTTACTGGATATTTTGGCTCCTCTCCTAAACGTATCATAGAGAGTCCTTGTGTCTTCATTTAAATATGATACAAATCTACCTTCCTTGGAATCCTTGTAGAACTTCGACACTCGAACCATCTCCGGTCCCTGATCACATAAAAATATAAAAGTCCATTAAAATCAAGTCAAATATAAATTATTATAAATAAAACAATAATGCAATAAGAATGACTACCGATGAGCATTGCATTTATATAATATCCATTAGCTCCTGCGTATATGTACTATAGCAATTGAATCATCTCAACCTTCAAGATTAGTTCTGAGGTGTTATTTTAAAGAAAAGTGAATTTCTTTACAAATGGCATTATTGTTTGTTGCACTATGACTTTCTTTAAGCCATAAAAGTGCATTTTTGGAACGAAGATCCTTTTGCACAATACAGCGTCATGGAGACCGGGAGTGAATCAGAGAAATCCGACTCACAAAGCCGACCGTCACAAATCGACAGATGACGATAACTTGACTGAATGTGAACCGATTTGATTGAAATTTGTAATAATTCTTCATTTTACCAATTCCCAGGACGTGTTCGTTGGATAACGTTATCAGTCCAAGCGTTCGCGCGCAACGCTCGCGTAAACGTAAGCTTCAAATGGAAATTTGGAATTTTAGGACGGGAAAAATTATAACTTTATCTATTTAATGAGAAATTTTTATATATATATTTTTTTTAAGGCCCGTTTACACTTTGATTAGTGCGAGTGCGAGTGTTTAGTGCAAGTGTTTAGTAAAACCACTAAAGGCCCGTTTACACTTTGATTAGTGCGAGTGCGAGTGTTTAGTAAAATCACTAAATCCGTTTGAAGACGATGTGTTTAGTGATAAGTGTTTAGTAATTTTGCGAGTGAACTGTTAACTGTTTAGTAGACTTGCACTGTTTAGTGGATCTGCGAGTAGGTCTCCCCTCTCCAACCTAGATGTCAGGGTTTTTTATTTTGTAATTATACAATTTAAAAGTAAAAATGTTTAATTGATTGGTCGAAAAACTGTCACAATGTGTCAAAAATCAACAAAATACTACCCCTCCCACAAAAAAAATTAATAAAAAAAAAAAAGTTCAATAAAATATAAAATTTTCCTCAAAATAAAATGACATCCTAATCACTTGCACTAATCATTAAGCAATAATCACTAAACACTAAACACTTGTACTAAACACTTGCAAATTTACTAAACACTCGCACTAAACACTTGCACTCGCACTAATCAAAGTGTAAACGGGCCTTTAGTAAAACCAACACCGACACCACTATGAGGTGTTAAAGATCGCTAAAAACATTAAAGCTCTACACGTTTAATACAGAGAAATTAACATTTTTACCGATATCTTACGTTCTAACATAACGATTTTTATATAACTTCATACTTATCGTCTAAAGTGCAATTGAAGCAGACATGTAAAATTTCAACCTGATACAGGCAGAAATTTTTGTGTAGTGAAGTGATGTACTCTATAATATTTTAAATGGAGTAAGCGTGAGGGTTAGGGAGTAGTCCTGTTCCCTCACTGCTTGGCTCTGTACTACAATCCTCCACTTTAACTATCAACTCATCATGATATAATATTTCCTCAATATTCAATACATATATTTATTGCAAGACGCTCGTTTCAATTATACAAAAATGATTTTCTTTTAATATTACCTTAACTCTGCTAAGTACAAAAAGTTTGTTACTTTTTTATGCCAAAAACACTACAACTTTTACATAGAAGATTTTTGTTAATTTTTCCTATCTTAAAAGTTATAGCCTTTTGAAACAGAGATTCACTTATTACGATTCACTTATACATTCTATTACGTGTAATATGTACATTACACGTAAGAGAAAGTAAATAGACGTTGGCTTAAACACATACCTTAGTATATTTGTATTCATTATGAATTTTAATTAAAATCTGGCAAATAGCAAACTTGCAATGCATTGCTCACTATATAATTATTTTTTAATTTTAACTAAAGACTGTCCCCAAGATCTATTTTGGTAAGCTTGATTTCATTAGCGTTGCATTAAATAAAATGTTACTAAACGGGAAGTATTTATTTAAACTTACTCTGTATTTTTTGTCTGTTTACATTTGACATTAGATGACTGTTTACACTTAATCTTTGATGTGATAAACAGGATCAAGTCTGAAATAACAAAGCTGTTTTTTTGATTTTTGTTTGTTTAAAGACAAAATAATTCATTCATTTTAAACATGCATAAAAACCGACCACAAATAAGGTTATAATTCAGGATTTATTTCGGAAGATGACTTAACCTCAAAGAGAGTGCAAACAAGAACAAAAATAAAGAAAATTTCGGAAATTTCACTCAAATAGCTCGGAAATTAGCTGAACAATCTGTGAGGGAGATAATAATATAAGATAGTTTTTACTCAATAATGAGTGAAAAGGGGGATAAAATTTGAACATTTTCCAATGGTAACAAGCCGGTAGAATGTAGCGGGGGAAAGCGCCAGAAAGATTGAATGCACGGCAGCTGATGCCTACTCACCTGAATTAATTTATTTTTATTTATTTTCTTAGTTATATTTTTCTTTGTGTCATTTTTAATAAGTATCCGATAGAATGAGACATTTTTTGTTGTTGTATTATGTGTTTTACCTTTTTTTTATTAAACAAATTAAATATTTTTATAAAATTTTAAACAGAAGTGTAAATTGGTTTGAAAATACGTAGTTTGTACGATGTTAAAATTACCTTTTGTTTATTGTCACGAAATTATTTATAAGTTTTATTATTTACTTTCTTGCCAATTTTAAGTAATTATAGAAACAAAACAAAAATAATATAAAAAAAGAAACCAACAAGAAAATAATTTGATTAATGATAACCAGGTTTTGAGAGATTATCATAAGTGAGAGAAATTGTTCTGAAGTACATTTTAGTTTCTACGACACTTAATAAATTTAATCTACTCCTACATGATCCCTTCTATTTTGTATTCGTTTCGTTTTTCCTTTTTTATTTAATTATTCGTTTCGTCAAATATGCATTATTAAATTTAAATATTTTTCATGTCCAAATTTACAATTCCCCATTCCATTGAATATATGAATGATAATCTTATAATATAATAATTCTGGACCTTTCTGTGAATTACGTTTGAGATTGTGTGTAAATCTTGAAACTTTAAACTAAACGCAGTTATTACGTAACACGTAACAGCTATTTAGACTGCGGCTACGGAATCTAAATTTTATTTCTACAGAGTAAGATTGATAATTTCTGTAAATAAAATTGATTTTATTCATTTCTACTTTTATCATGGTATCTACCATGATTGGCACTACATGATTATATGTAACATAACCACTAATACCTAGCACGAGCCCCGCACGGGGTGCGGGGTGAAGGCTAGAACAAATATAAAAACATTTAAATGGTAGAAAATGATGCAACCCCGACAAAGCAAAGCTTGAGGATGGGGTTAAATCAGTTATACCTACATAAAATTATATCACCAATATTATAATTTAAAAGGTTTTATGGACCATGGGATTAGAAATATTCGTGGCAAGAGGTTATAAGCAATGCCATAGCGTAATAAATGTGTCCTACAGAATGAGTAGATTAGAATGACAAGCTATAGCTTTTAAAAACACAAACAAAACATTTCTACAACAATAGAGAAATAATAATAAAAAAAAATATCATGTTAATATTGATTGTTATAGCTCCATTGTGGTAGTATGAAATCTATAAGATATGCACAATTAAGACTAAACATTTGTATATCTAATGTTACTATGCACGTTATTCGTCGCTTAGATTTGCCATAATAATAATTACAGTTCTTTTTCATCAAAAGAAACTGAATAGAAAAGAAGAAATAAAAATATTAAATAAAATATAAATTATAATTTTGCTTGTTAATACAAAACTGTGTAAACAAAAATATCAAAGCAAAAATAATATTATACCCAGACAATAAAATATTAAGCAGTGGTAAATATAATTTGTATGTTTATATAGAATAAAATAAATAAAAGGAAATCAGATTTCATTTCTATATCATTTATCTATAGAAATTATCAGATATAAATCTAAAATCAATAAAATGAAATAAATACTCCTTTTATATTAATTTATATTTTTATAATACTAACGTATCAATTAAATTTACCAAAGATAAAGCCGACCAAACCATACAAAACCCTATACTCTAAATGACCACTATAAATAGTGCCATAATATCGATTTCGATTATTAAATGTACTAAAGCAGAGAAAATTATGGTCTAAGATATTTTTATTTGTATTAATGTGACTTACATTTATCCTTTAGGTATAAAAGAACTAGATTAACTCATATTTCATTCTTTTAAAAATCAAGGAATTTTCGTCTTCGAATCGTATGAAATTTATTTACGATTTTATGCGATAAATAAAATACGAACCATCGAATGCCTAACAACAATATTGTTATTAGCTGTACAACTGTATAGTCCTCTAAAAAGACTGTTTTATTTTTCATCCTTCTTCGAAAACGTAAATCCTGAAAACGATTAGTTTGAAAGTAATTATAGTCTTATATAATTAATAAACCTTAGGTTTATTGACACCTTCTATATTTGTATAAATCGTGATTTTTCAATGGATGGATGAGATAGGTGTAGAAAAAAACAGCAATTACATTTTTGTAGGAAACGTTTCGACCCTAAATAAGGTCATCCTCAGTCCATTTTAATAACTAAAATATCTCACAACTTTTATTTATGACATATTTGACGCTCTCCCATAGAGGAAGTTTTTATATTTTAACTGCAAAATGTAAGGAATATGATATCAAAAATTGTTTTATTAGAGATAAGATATAACTAATTACACTATGAAATTAAAGATCAATTATACAGATCCATTGTAACAGATCAGTTCCACAATTTAAACTATTGTTTAAAGTACAAAGTACATGTAATTGATTGATGGTTTGTTTTGTTTTTATATATTTTAGTTATTAAAATGGACTGAGGATGACCTTATTTAGGGTCGAAACGTTTCCTACAAAAATGTAATTGCTGTTTTTTTCTACACCTATCTCATCCATCCATTGAAAAATCACGATTTATAGTAATTATAGTCTTGAAAATGGCAATTGGTTGGTAAAGCAGTTAGCAACTGAAACATTGATTTTACTTGTAGAAAGACGAAACAATTCATATAAAGGTTGTTGAAATATGCTGCCACCAACCTTAACACATCACTCAGCGCGAATTTTGTAAGTACATATTTTTATCTACGATTGATACGTAATACATTGTATCTCTGTTTAGATTCGTAGAAAGTGATTCTGTACGCACCTGTATTAATTGCGCATGCGTGTCTCATAGTTTTGAAGAATTCCTCTTCTTTACCACTCTAGTGCGGTATGAAGAAGAATTCTTCATTACGCACGATTAGCGAGTTTGTTTACATTTAGCAAAACTAATTTGCTATTTGTTTAATTAAAGTAACTGTTTGTATCGAGTTTTTTTGTGAAAATCAATGAGTGATTTAAGTGACCATGACGAATATGAGGAGAACAATACGCCTTCCGAAATAATTAATTCGGCACAAAATACAACTAATGAATTGATGTTATCTTTATCAAAAGAGAAATACAAGCTTACATACAGGAAGTTTATTACTTTTTCCCTGTATTTATTATTAAAATCTAACAATCGTAGATAAAGTTCGGTACGCAACTCGTGCGAAAACGGCATTTTGCATTGCTCGTGTGGTTTTACTACCCTCGCTGTCGCTCGGGTGCAAACTCCACACTCGCATGCAAAATCAAAATGCTACTTTCCACACTCGACACGTAATGGTCTTTAAAATAGTACAGTACGCGTCTAGTGCAGAAAGTAACATTTTGCATTCGATGTGGAGTTTGCAGTCGAGCGATAGCGAGCGAGGGTATAGTAAAATCACAAAAGCAAAGCGAACTGCAGTTTTTGCATGAGTTGCGTAGCTTATTTTATCAACGATTGCGGGTTTTAATAATAAATACAGTAAAAAATTTCGTATGTTCGTATTTCTCTTTTGATAAAGATGACATTAATTATTCATTGATTACATTTTTGTGCCAAATTAATTATTTCGGGAGGCGTATTATTCTCCTCATTTTCACTTAAATCAAAAATACTCATTGTTGTTCACTAAAAATTCGATATAAACGCAGTTACTTTAATTAAACAAACAGCAAATACGTTTTTTTTTAAATGTAAACAAACTCACTAATCGTGCGTTAAGGTGATGAATTCTTCATTTTTACCACACTAGGGCGCAAAAAAAGAACAATTATGAAACGCGCATACGCTATGAATACGAGTTCGTAAAGTTTCACTTTCTACGCATCAAAACAGAGATACAATGTTTATATTTCGTAACAATCGTATATAAACAAAGTTACCTGACAATTTTTGAAAATTCATCATAGCAACACCCTGTGCATTAATTATTGGATTAATTTTTTAACTTGTTAGTTTAAGACTAAGCAGGACTGATGCCCAGGGGATCCAATTTGAACTCGAAATTTGTTTGTCATTTACACCCCACGTGCACTCAATTCGAGAAAACACACTGTATATACTAATTAATGTCTTAATATAAGATATAAATAATACATAGTTTGTATCTATATCTATATCTTGTATTATTTAATTTGTCGTAGGAAAGATAAAGTCTATATTATTTAACATTTTTGCATAAATTAAATGTTCCTTAAGACTTGAACCACAAACAGCTTGTGCTTTTTTATAATGAAGGGTAGACTGATGACTGACCCTTTATAGAATTGAGGTTAACCAAAGAAAATAATTTTATCTACGATTGATACGTAATATAAACATTGTATCTCTGTTTAGATTCGTAGAAAGTGATTCTTTACACACCTGTATTAAATTAATTGCGCATGCGTGTCTCATAGTTTTGAACAATTCCTCTTTTTTTCACTCTAGCGACGAAAAGAAGAAGAATTCTTCAACTTTACACACGATTAGCGAGTTTGTTTACATTTAACATAACTAATTTGATGTTTATTTAATAAAAGTAACTGTTTGCATCGAGTTGTGAAAATCAATGAGTGATTATGAAGAATATGAGGAGAATAATACGCCTTCCGAAATAATTAATTCGGCACAAAATACAACTAACGAATTGATGTCATCTTTATCAAAAGAGAAATACTGAAATACGAGCTTAAATACAGGAAGTTTATTATTTTTTTCTGCATTTATTATTAAAATCTAACAATCGTAGATAAAGTACGGTACGCAACTCGTGCGAAAACGCCAATTAGCATTGCTCGTGTGGTTTTACTACCCTCGCTGTCGCTCGGGTGTAAACTCCACACTCGAATGCAAAATGCTACTTTCCACACTCGACGCGTAATGTACTATAATCTGTAGATAAATAATTTAATCTAAAGCCTTTCAAAGAAGAAAAGCTTACTCCTACAATGTAATAATTAATATAACTTACTTCTTCTACACAGCTAAAATTCATATTTTTATGTAAATATGGATGTATTAATTTATAATTTGCAAAAGAAATATATTTTGCTATTACATACTGTTATTGAATTATCTTCATACAAGATGGAAACTTTAAATTGATTTATTGTACTTTAGGTTTCACCACAGTTCTTTTAAGATCTTGAAGCACCTTTCAGTAGAAACGTTATTTTGCTTGACCAAACTTTTCTATTTCTTGGATACAGTATTTTAAATAGATCATTAAATTTTTCTTAAGTGAACTATAAAACTTACTTTATTTAACAGATGTAATAAATAAACATCATAAAAATTGGGCACTTCTTTAGATTGTTACTCCCCACATAAAAAAAACCAAGGGGAGTAATAATCCAAAGAAGGTGTACTGAGTGTTCTTCTTTAGGTAGTTACTCTCATTATAAAAACAGAAGATTGATATTCCTATGACCCAATGTACTTTGAACTAAACACCCCACTGTCTTAATATTGATTTAGTCAAACGTCATTTATATTCTAAAAAACACAGGGGAGTAACAATCTAAAGAAGTACCAAAAATTGTATACTCTTATAAAAATAATCAGCAAATAAGTCTGGTACTTGGTACATAGCTACCTCACGTTCTTATATAAAGAACTTAAATAATGTTATGCTTTTACAAACCATTATTATTTCCCCCACCTTATATAATTTAAATGTGTCAAAATTATTTTGATTTTTACATTTCATGTTTAGGCTATGGGACATAACTCAAAAAGCGTTATGTTACCTAAAAACTCAGAGAAGTGTAACAGAGAGATAGAAAGCTATAGGAGGTCTACAATCCAGATCCAGCTATATGGGCCTCCCCTACCGCGCTTCGCTGAGCTGAAAAGAGTTCCACTGGTACCAGGGAAGTAGGTATTCGCAGGAGGTAGTCGTATTTGCTCTAGACGTTGCACTAGGCTAGAGACTAAGCGGACTTGAAGGTAACCGACGACGTTTAAATGAATTTAAGTATCAATTTAGCAAACGTTAAAGAGCGCATTTGGTTAAACACGAAATAATCCCGGGAATCGATGAGGATCAAATTTTAAGAAAAAAATTTGGTATAAAGTTTTTTGTTAAATTAATATTTTTTGAGTTATTCACGATCGAAATCTTGCAATTTTCTTTGAAAAAAAAAAACGTTTTTGAACGCTTTTTGTTTTACGAATAACTCAAAAAGAATTAATTTAACAAAAAAAACTTTATACCACATTTTTTTCTTAAAATTTGATCCTCTATCGATTCCTGGGGTTATTTTGTGCAAAGGAATTTCCACCCCCCGAGAAGAGAGGCAACCCCCCCACGCCCCCCTTA
>KZ651043.1:688391-725623 GCA_001010745.2 Gerris buenoi
ATATATATATATATATTGTTCTAATTGGAGGTCAGTAAGGTTGTGTAGTCGGGAATCGATGTGAGGGGCATTGCTTCTTTTTTTTTTATAAAAGATGACAAGCTCTAGTGTGGCAGTCCGTTCATTAGGCCCGCGTCCAAGGCGTAGGAATTATGAACCACTCGTATGATTTATTTTTATATTAAAAAAAAGGGAAAAAAGAAAGAATAAAAGTGTCGAAAATAAAACAGAAGTAAACTACAAACATCTAAACGTAAAGAACATCGGTGCTGAAATGTTTCCTACAGAGCCAGTCTACGTGTCATAGAGACCTGCTTATGTTTCACTTATTAACCTGGGTAGTTAGGTAGAGTTCGCCGTTCTCTCTATTAAACGGCTCAAGAAAATATCACTTCACTCTTTCATTTACATCGTAATTGATGTTTAAAAAGAACTCGTTTAGTGTTGTCAAAGAAAAATCATAAATTTCGGTGAAAATTAGAATGATCGGTGAACTGTAGAATTCTAGAATATTATTATATGAGCCACAAGACCCGTGGCAACGGGCTTAATTTTATAGTTATAAAAAAAAGAAGAAAACAACTGGGAATTAGAGTGGCACGCATAGTTTTCTCGCATCTCATAACGTAGTTTTTTATTTTATGCTTTTACAAACCAAAATTGTCTAATAATTGTTTCCCCCGTTTTTTTTGTTTTTTTTTTTTTTGTTTTTTTTTTACATTAATTAAAAGTATCAATTTAGCAAAATTTAAAGAGCGTTGACAGTTGAAATTGTGTAGCCTATTGCAGTGTAAAAACACGGTATTAAATTGCTGTTGCTGTTGGTTTTTTTATCAGCTGTTATTTGCGGACTACTTTCGACAAACTATAAAATATGCATCAAAATCAGATGAGCACTTTGGAAGATATAGGTGTGAATAAATGTATGTTTGTGTGCATGTAGGAGAGAAACAGATGAACGCAGAAGGTTGAAGCTTATATGGGACCAACAATGGGCTAATTATGACCAATCATTTCACCTAGGATTATGACCTTCCATGATAAAAATTACATTAAAACCGGATGAGTAGTTTTTAGGATATTGGTTCGCAAAAAATTGAGAGATAGGATAGACCGACAGGCCAAAAATGTTAGCTGAAAAAGAGTCTGAATCAGACGTAAAAAAAAGAACGCGCCGTTTTTAAGATATATATGTTGGTTTGCAAAAATTGAGCGACAGACCTACCGATACAGAACTAAAAATATTCCCTGATGCCTAAAACGGATTTCTGTCTTGGAATTTTTGAAATCGGAGACCTAAAAATTTTCCGTTAAGGTAAAAAAAAAAAATAGACTGTCAATTGGTGTGGCACATAGCTTTCTCGCATCCTATCATGTACTATATTGATTTTATGCTTTTGCAAGTCATTATTGTCTAATTTGTTTGTTTCCCCCTTTTTTTTAATCTGATAAAATTGTTTTGATTTTTTACAGGTACTTTTGAAGATATAAGTGTAAATAAATGCATGTTTGTGCGCATGTGGAAGAGAAACAAATAGGCGCAAAAGGTTCATATGGAACCAACAATGGGCTAATTATGACCTACCACCCAAAATTCATTAAAATTGAACGTGTAGTTTTTAAGATATGTTGGTTCACAAAAATAAAACGACAGACCGACAGACAAGACACGGAACCAAAAATGTTGCCTAATGTCTGAAACGGATTTCTGTCTTGATAAAATGGAATTTTTGAAATCGGAGACCTAAAAATTTTTTTGTTCTTCGGAACGATCACATAGCTTCCCTTACCTTCGGTAAGCTCGGAAGCAAAAGTATTAGGAAATTAATTTAGATAAGTTAATACATCTATCTGAAGACTAACAAATCAAAACTAACATTTTCTTTTTTTGGAATAAATGCGGTTGCCTTAGCTTAGCAATAACAAATCATTTCAAGGTAATTCGTCACCGTCGGGACTCTACTTGTTTATATAAGCAACAGGGGCGGATACAGGGGGGGCGACCGCCCAGGGCCCCGCGCCTACGAGGGCCCCGCGCCATAGGAAAACGTTATAGGGAAATTTATAGATTATACTGAAGATTGTCCGCGGGGTCCTGTACCATAATATACAAAACAGGAAATATTAGAATTATAAAATTCAAAGTAGAGCATATTACCTAACCGTCTTTTCGCGGAGCCCTCGCTATAACAAAGGCAAATAAATAAGTTATAAAAAATAGATATTTTTTTTATTTATGTTTATGATAACCCGCGGGCCCCCGTGCCATATAAAATTAAATGAGTTAACACTCGGTTCCGGCAGTAAGCTCTTATAATTGGGGGCATAAATACGACGAGTCACACTGACGAGTGCGCGCGCAAAATACTGTAAAACAAAAAAATTTTTATCAAGTACTTTTACATAACTTTTTATAAAAGAGAGTAAAATATTTCATAAAATGCATCAGCTGTTGATCTACACCATAAGTTTACTTTATTTTATGACTAAGTATTAGAATTAAATTTAACCCCAGAGATGCATAAAAACGCTGTTTTAAGAGGTCATATTTTCAAAATTCCCCGGACCCCCCTTCAAATGTGCTATTGAAAATGAATAATCAAATTAAAAAGGGTAAAAAAATTTAAAATTATAAGCTGTTAACATGAATTCTGGGAGTAAATTTAAAACGCCTAAGGGGAGTTTTCAAATTATAGGACAGATTACAAGTAATGAATAGTAAACAGTTTAACTTATTACTTACAATAATAATTTAACTATATTCCCCGATATATCGTGAAGAATAAATAGTGAAGTATAACAGAGCTTACTTATTGCAATACTTTTTTTTTTTTTTTTAGAGGAAATGTTCCTCTTTGACCCCGTTTGCAAAAAAAATTGATGATTATTTGAAAGCTATGTGATTTAAAGTGTTTATGTTCAAGTGATATGTTAGATTAAAAACATATCCATATCAAGCAGTATTGTAATTATTTAATAAAGTTTTGAATTATTTTGAGAGCAAACCACAAAAGCGTTTCTATGGTTGAGATGAACCCCCCAAAAAGAAAGGAATTAGCGTAAAGTAGGTTCAAATTATAAGTATGACTAGAGAGGTTAATAAAATGTAACACAACAATATTGTCACCACAATTTTTAATAATTAAAAGACGCGTTTCGACTCACAATGCCATCATCAGTTAGCGTGTTAACTTAGTAAGAGTGAATTCTGTACTAAGCTAACTATTTTACAAAATTTATATAAGGTAAACTAACAATGCAAGGGGGGTGGGGTTAGACTCGGATGGTGTGGGTAGAGGATTACGGAAGGATAAAGGTAAGGCGGTATGGAGTTGAGATCCAAGTCGGAACCCAATAAAGGTGTTATTCAGGTACACATTTGGTTTTTCAACTTACAAGAGAGCTATACAAGATCCGAATGAAGAATGTTTTAATGAAAAATCCAATCTTAATAACTCTGCTCTGGTAAAACCTATAAAAAATATATTTTTAAAATAATGTCAAGTAGTTGTAAGAAAATTTTTAGCTTTAGTACCTAATATAATTCATTGTGTAGTTTTAAGAAGTTGAAAAACCAAATGTGTACCTGAATAACACCTTTATTGGGTTCCGACTCCGACTTGGATCTCAACTCCATACCGCCTTACCTTTATCCTTCCGTAATCCTCTACCCACACCACCCGAGTCTAACCCCACCCCCCTTGCATTGTTAGTTTACCTTATATAAATTTTGTAAAATAGTTAGCTTAGTACAGAATTCACTCTTACTAAGTTAACACGCTAACTGATGATGACATTGTGAGTCGAAACGCGTCTTTTAATTATTAAAAATTGTGGTGACAATGTGTTACATTTTATTAACCTCTCTAGTCATAATTATGAAGTGGTACCACAAAATCTCAGTCACAACTACCAACTACAAGTTATAAGTAGTTAATAATTAAGATATTTCATTGCTTTTTTATTAGCAATCCCCCACCCTAACCTAGGGGGCCCCGCCATAATGTCTTGCCCAGGGCCCCGCAAGATCTAGATCCGACACTGATAAGCAATATTGTTTTCCAACAAAAAATTACAGCCGCTTCCTTAAAGACTGAAATAATAACTGTATAGTAAAAGACAAATGTAATTAAACAAAGCAGATTACTTAATAAACAGCTTGCTTTTCCGGTGAGATCCGCGCCACGAAAGGGATGAAGTCCGACGTTTCGCTTCTGCAACTAACTCAGTTAGTTGCAGCTAACCCATCTGCAACTAACTCAGTTAGTTGCAGATAGTTACCCGGTTGGTTGTTGCTTCAAGTAAACATCACGATGCATCACACCCCTGATGATGCTTCCAGTTCTGGAAGCGAAATTTCGGGCTTCAACCCCTTCGTGACGCGGATTTTACCGGAAAAACAAGCTGTTTATTACGAGTGTACCCGCAGAAGCCTACACACCAGATTAAAGAAGATAACACTCTACGAAAGGGTAAAAATATCGGAATGATTTTTATGTTAGCTATTCATGATTCATTAAGAAAATTGTGGAAATATTACCTATTAAACAGATTATATATTATCAAGATTCAAATGAGTAAATAAGTTGACTTAATTTTTTTTCTCAATAGGTACGCAATATAACTCCCTAGTCGTCAACTAAAACTAACTTGACCTGTTTGTTTTAAAGCTAATGCGAATACATTTGATTACATAGCAAAACAACAGAAAAAATCCTAGATGAAGATGAGAGCACACATCTATTTTTAACACGTAAGACAGGCTATTCCAAATTCTTTAAAACTACCATTCATCAAACATAATTATTATTACAGTAGAATATGTATTGAAGAATAATATAAAAATATAAAATAATCAGACATACATTGTGTATAATAAGTTGTCATTTAAATTAACTAGGTCGATAGGAAATTAATTTTTCCGTCTCAAATGTTAAAAACTAAATAAAGATTTCATTTCATGAGGGAAGGGGCAAGTGAAGCCATAAATATGTCAGATGTCGCCAGGTGGGATATAGCTCAGAGATGGCGTAACTCGTAGCGAGATGAGTCTTTATACACACACAGTACAAGGCTTACAATAATAACAGGGCTCGACTTGGATTGTAAAGGTGACAGCTACATATTAATCCATTAAAATTACTGTAAAATATTACAGCCTGGTCAACTGCGAAACATGAAATTAAGAGGAATCTAATATGGCCAACTATACCTTAGGGTTAACGACTAATAGAGGAATCTAGGTGGAATTAGTAAAAACAGACAACATGGATTTCTTAAACAAAATATACGTACAACATCGAAAATACGTCTTATATCGAAAAATAATATAGGAATAGAGGGACTAAATTAAGACTCGTTCACTGAACTCAAAAATTAGGGAGACAAAGAAGGATTTCCAACTTAATTATTTTATAAACAGTAAAGAACGAATGGCTAATGAAGTGAAGTTTTTAAAATTAGGTTGGTGACACTGCTTTTTCGACCTTGTTTATCATTGTTTATAACCTGCATCTAAATAACCTTTAATTTGAGTTAAATTCCAATTCTTATTTGTTTTTAATATTGAATCTCTTATATCTGCTATTAAAAGAGCTAACAATTATTGTTATTTATTAAAATAACAAATAAAAAACATTGCAATGGATGAAAATGTGTAGGTATACAAGTATACATGGTTCCATCGGCTAAGCCTCAAGAACCATCTTTTTCGAGATAATTTTCAGAGTTTTGTTAGAGGGTAGCGTCCCCAAATTAAGATGTAAAATTCATTCCTCAACTTTGTCTGGGAGTATGCTTTTTTAATCATATATGCCAAATTTCGTCAAAATCGGCCCAGTGGTTTAGGCTCCATGCTTCTCCACTTTTTTGGACTCATAAAAATATCAAAAACGAATTTTCCCGTCATCACAATACTTTCTCTTTATATAAGAAAGTAAAAAAGTGTAAACTAGATATGAGAGAGATAAATAAAAGTAAGACAAGATTTTTCTACTCCATTTTACTACTACGTTTTTCTTGTTCTGTAGTAATAAATCTACCATCTCCATTATACTAAACCATAATCGCTTTGAGGTAAAGAGAACTGAACAAAACCAATAATGTAACTTTCCTTTGAAAATAATAAATGCATATTTTTTACACCACACTTGCTATCTTTTTCCCTGGAAATGCAAGTTACAAGTCGCTCATAAATTACAAACTGCGTCTTTTATGCAATATGCAATAAGTTTAGCCTACTCTACATTTCTTCATCGCTGGATTAAGATTAACAGAAATAAATCTAAATAAAGCTCTATTCTTTTTAAAGGAGAAAAAAAATGCCAATGGACATGGATATGTTTTGATGGACTGCCAAGAAATAAAAAAAATCTTGATCCAGTTTATGTTATAAGATCCTGAAATGTGATCGATAACAAGAGGCAAACGATCAATTCTGATCACTCTCGCAATCTTCTAGCTTTACCCCTATGTTATTCCAAACTCAATAAGATATAGACCAGCAAAAAATACAAACGAATAACAAAACAGAAATATTTATCTTTTTTTGTTTTTATCAAGATATAAATCAGATATGAAGAGCCGTGAGTTAAAACAGAAATATCCTCAGGAGATTGAGCGTTGTGATAAAACCCAGACATTACACTTCTTGTGTATTTCTTCTAATTTTAAAATCTTTCTTGTTATCATTCATAAGAATTTACGTTGCGAAAGAATGTTTAATGGTTAGCAGACAAGAGAATCAAAACCTTGTAACAATAAACAAACTTAGTCAGAACTCGTATTATGTTTTTCAATATCGTCGAATTGTTTTTTGCGAGTTTCAATTATAATTACTTTATGAACAGAGCAATGTGTTCATATTCAAGGGTTTTTAAGTATTACCTCTACAAAAGCAAATATTGATTTAAAAATTGCAACACTGTTCTGATATGATGAGACGCAGAATTCAGATCATAGAGTGTGATGGTAAGGGCATTGTAATATTTTAGCTTGAACAAAACTATTCTCTGTTACTGGGGAATGCGATATCTAACAAACAAATTTTGCAGATGCCCATCATGTTATGGTTATGACCAACCTAGCTTTGCAGATCTTCTTAGTAGGTAAGTGTTTGTTATTATATCGAATGCCTTGGCGGATTGATTGCCTCACTTGCTCTTGGATTGGGGCCTAAGATCATTAATGCTTCATGAATAAAATTACTTTAACAACAACTTTAACGAGAATACAAACTTGCTGCCTCTTTCTTTACAAAATAAGCCGGTTTAAATAGATATTTTTATTGTATTCTTTCCAGAATAATAAGAGGACCTATATTTGATTGTAAGGTTGCCGAAGGTAACTGAAGCATTGTGATCGATCTGAACGCTCCGAATGCCGAATTGTAAACTTCCAAGGCAGAAATCTGTTTTAGACATCAGGTAACATTTTTGGTTCCGTGTCTGTATGTCACTTAATTTTTGCGAATAAACATATCTTAAAAACAGTTTGTCAGATTTTGATGAAATTTGGATGATAAGTCACAATTAGTCCATTGTTGGTCCCATCATACTTTAAAAATTTGCAGTCGTTTCAGTATCTTCCACAAGCGTACTATCATTTTGCGTCCGAGCTTACCGAAGGTAATGAAAGCTACATTATCGACCTGATGAACGAATTAATGTCTCCGATTTCACAAATTCCAAGACAGAAATCCGTTTTAAACATCGGAGAACTTTTTTTCCATCTCTGGGTTATATCTCTGTCTGTCACTCTGTCGTTTGTTTTGTGCGAACCAATCAACTAGACATATTTAAAATAATATACTATAGACAGCGATAGGATCCGAGAAAGTTATGGGCCACACTAATTGTCAGAATATATTTATATTTGTTTATAGCTGAATATTACACCTATGTTTATTTCTTTTACCCCTGATGCACAGAAATTGGTCATTAGAGAAGTATATGTCACATCTTTCGGAATCAAATCAGTGTGAGAGGGAACTCGCTTTTAAGGCAACCGGGTACATCTTCAAAGGGACCTATTAATAATAATTATGTAAATGCTATGATTTGCGGTCACTCTCTAGTCAATAATCTATATTCATACAGTAGTTATGAATTACCCTCAATTGATATGTTAGTTTCCAAAAAAAATCTAAATTCAATTTAAATAAAAAAAATCTAAATTTAATTTATAATAAAATATTAATAGTGATCGTGTTCTCAAATCTAGAATTTAGGATAGAAATAGCAATAGCGAAGAACCGACAATTAATAAATTTTAGGATAGCTAGGATCTAGGATTAGTCAAAATTCAAAAGCATGGGTTTAGATAAAATAGTTTTTAGTCTAATTACTCACATTTAACGATCCTCAACAAAACTGACTAATATTAGAAATCTTATTAATAATTTTTGTTGACAATAAATTTCTGAACTCGATAAATTTATTCTATTTATTAAACCAAAAAGATTTAGATTGTTATACAGGTCCTATGGTTTTTTAGAATATAAATGGATATTATAATAATATACTCGTAGATAAATTCCTTTGTCTAAATAACTATTAAGACAAAGGGATGTTTTGTACCATGTACTTGGGACAGGAATAACACTTCTATTTTTATAAGGGGAGTAACAATCAAAAGAAGAACATTTCGCACACCTTCATTAGATTATTACTTCCTTCTGTTTTTTTTATAAGGGGAGTAACAGTCAGTTTGCGCAAACATTTTGACCGTGTATGGGGCTGTTTGATGTTTGCGCAAACATGATGTTTAACGTGTACGACCTAAATTTGCCCGACTTCCAACATTTGCGACGCATCTATGCGAACATGTGACTTCAACATGCCTGACGCGAACATTTTGCGCATATGTTTGAACGAGTATGGAGGCCTTTCAATAATACCTCACTTCCGCTTTTTTTAAGGGGAGTAACAGTCTAAAGTAGTGACGTCATATTTATATATCACAATAATTAGGGTTTATTTTTTTAAGTTTTAAGGAACTTATGTATGACTTTAGAAAAAAAGTTTCAAAGGAATCCCTAAAGGATTCACAAGAATGCATATTATAATACGTGTGTTTGTTCTGTGTCGTGGTTTAATTAATTTTTAGCAACTAAAAAGGTTTATTAGGTTTATATTCAAGAAGGTATAAATGAAAAAGAAATAAATTTTATCATTAAAACAATAATATTAGATCTTTAACTAGTTAAGATATCAAGACGAAGTGTGGCGATCGGTCTTATAGAACATTCCATCCTATCATTTATTATTAGAGATATTAATTAAGTGGTTTGAATCCAGATATAATTTGGTATTTCACGCATGGTAATGTGTGAACGAAATATATTATATTAAAATAATATTTTAAAACAGCATTACTCATTCTCATTTATCCCGTATAAATTGCCCAATCAAAAAATTAACTTATTAAAAAGACGATTTTTTCCCTGTGTTGTTACAATGAATGTACAGAAAATTTCAATTATTTTTAATAAATTTATAACAAAAAGTTGTAGTTGTAATTTATTTAAGAAGCTCAAAAATAAATATGCGGTCGTAATTTCGATACTTAGCAATAATGACGTAATCCTTTACATCAACGTATAGTAAGCGGTACAAACACATATTACTTTATTTAAATTTGCATCATACATTATCTTAAGATTAATAATAATAATAATGAATTAGTAGACAAACTGACTTTGATAGTTTCTGATTGTCTTTCCAAATCCATTGGGATTTTGATTGGTTCTTTGAAGCAGCATGATGCGCAACAATTGCGACACATATTCGAATGATTAATTACTTCACTGTCCCGAAATATGAATTTTTAAAGTCACACAGAGTATAATAAGTTAATATATTATGCAAATAACTTTTAAAGAAAAAATAAAACGCGTGTAAGTTAAAGTGAGGAACGCGCCGGAGTTACGCCGACGCGGCGCTGCCCAAGAGCTGTTAACGACTATTTCAGACCCATCATCCCTACTCCAAGGTAGAACCTAACCCTCCTCACACTCAATTTTAAATTTAGCGCACCCGCTCCTCTTTCTACCCCCCACCCCTCCTCCTCCTGAGTTGTAAAAACCAAGAAGCACATAGTGTCTCTTCCTCAAAATGCCATCTTCAATAGTCTTAAAGTCTGAAGGAAACAAAAACTATCCCGTTTCGGTTCATAACAGACTCTCATTGAGAACAACGCTGAGGAAACAAGAAACCGTTGAAAACTACCACCTCGTCAAATCGCAACTCTTCAAAACGCGGTATACCTGTCATATACGGTTTCACACTTACAAAAAAAACTTAGAGCCATTTAGAAATTTATTATTTTACACTAGTCTCGCTAATTCAGACCTCGCTAGTCCGGATATCCGGTTAATCCAGACGGACCGCAATCATTTTCTGATAACGAACAATAAATAAACTTTGAAATCGTACTAAGATGGTAAGTGATTTATCCTAAATAAATATGTAGACTAAACAGACATTTTTTATTATAAAAATATTAAGTTTAATACATAGCTCTACCCAGATAAAACTAATGTTACAGATATTTTATTAATTTATTTAATTTAATCCGGACTTTTGGCGATCCGAATTAGCGAAACTCAAGTGCATCTAAGACTTAGCGCAGTTGAACGTACTACACTTTTAGATTATTCTTCTTTCTGCTACACAGTGTTGGGGACTAATGTCTCATATAGTACTTTGGAATCGACACATTTCCAATTAAATTGCCGAGATTGTTACCGAACTCAGCAGAACTAGAAGTTTTCATATTATACACCTCCTCTACACATTTACTGCCATACCACTCAGCTCAAACTTCGCCACTCCTATCTACACCACAAACGCCAATAGATACGACACATTTTTATATCAATATGTCAATATTTATTTATAATTTCAATCAAATACAATTTAAATTTTTTGTCCAGGGTCCTTGTTGTATTTTTTTTAAAGCTTTTAACATTTAATAAACAAACGATTATTTTAAAATTGTTAAACTTAGGTTGGAACCAGCGCATTTAAAAACTAAAATCTACAACTGGAAAGACGTAGTCCTCCCTTGCACCACTGAGTTACCAAATAGTCAACAACAACCCCTCAATAACAATTCTGGACAACAATCCCTGAACACTTGGTGCGTAGGCTTCGACAGGTAGACTAGCAATCAACAGCTTGGATTTGACATAATCATGCCTTGTTGTTGCTTCAAGTAAACATCGCGATGCACCTCTCATCAAGAAGATGCTTCCACTAGCACTAGAGGAAGCGAAACACTGGAAAACCAAGGTGTTTATTCCCTAAACAACCCGATCCGATAGTCAAAGAATTAGACTCCTTTAACAGAATTATTCATACTTATATTTATTGACATATAAAACTGTTTTAGTATATATAATCTACAGCTAAGCCTCAGCTTTTAGTTCTTTTTAGTTAAAAGTCATTCTTGTTTTTCGTCATTCGTGTGTCGAGTTATTAAAAATAGATTTTGACTAGGTGAATCATGGTATTGTGAATAAAATAAAAATAAATAAATTTGTATTATTAACAATTTCTTGATATTTTTTTGTTCCTAGTTCCGAACAAATATAGAAGGCCAGAGTTAAAAAGAGTATTTTTAGACTGTTTGTCATTGTACTAATCATTGTAATATCTATAAATTCTATTTTACCCAATCAATTAATTATAAATTAACAATGTAAAAAACTACTTTACAATTTTATCAAAACTAAAGTTTATATTTTATCCTGTGAGTTTATTGTCAGTTCATGTGTGCTTTGAGAATAAATTTACTCAGTCATTCCTGAGGTAATCTTTATTTTTTTAGAGGAGTTACTCAATATACAATTAAGAAAGAGAAAGCCATCTTTATTATAATCAGCGTTCATAATCAACGCTTAGACGCTTAGTCTAAGATGAAAGGGAAGAAAGAAGAATAAATATAAATGTACTAATGTACTAATGTACTAAACAGAATTTTAAACTTAAATTATAAATTATATATTCTTGAAATAAAGTTGATTTTAGAGAGTGTAAAAGTAAAAGGCAAAGAAGTAGTTGCTTGTTTTTTAAGCAAAACTTACAATAATTCTTCGCTAGAATGCGGCACTGTACAGATGCGGTTAGATGTTAAACCAATAGCTCTGCAAGGAGTGTCTTCATTCCTTTCTTGTCTTTAATATTGAAACTACGAGATTTTTTTCATTATATACTTGAAATAAAAACCAAAGACCTTCTATCGTATTTGAACCAACATATCTTGTTATTTAATAAAAACGAAGAATATATCGACTCAAGTTATTTAGAAACAATGTAGCCTTTTATTATAAATTAATTTTACACTAAAGAAGGGGCTCGCATATATTGAACTGCATCCAAGTCTTGTGGAAGGGCAGACAAACATCTCCCTCCCACTATCCATTAAATACTCTCGAAATAAATTACACTTTAATACGTAAAACACTTATCTAAATATAGATATAAAAGAACATAATGAATTATTATATATTGTAGGCGTCTTATTTTTGGTCCATTTAGTGCAAACTATTTGAATGAGAACCATAGGAATGTCTATCTATTTAGTTATGCACAAATATAAGAGTAATACATATTTGTATTTAGTTTAATTTAAAAAAAAAAAAACCTAGAATAATCAAGAGAATTTTGCAAAATGTAAAATTACCCATGAAGTAAGTCAAACAAATTATAAAAATTATTTTCTCCACAATGCAGAAAATGATTCCTCCACATACATTAATCAAAATGCAATATCGATCAAATAAAATTTCAACCCTTCAAAATTGAAGCGTCTGAAACAGCGTTTCATTCGGAGCACACCAAAAGCGATGCGAGTTTTAAAGGGACCTAATATCAAAATATTTAATCGAACTAGTGACAGGTTACATTCCGAACTCGTGTGTTTTGGATGTAGGAGACAATAATTATCATTACCAAGTCAAAAAGAACATTAATTTGATATCAAACATTATGAATTTGTATTGATACCCAACAAATGACCGAAATCATTTGTGTTCGTGGTGGCCTCTGAACTATTGTCACAGGATGATTTTTTTTTTCTCTACACATCAATAACTTCAAAATGATAAGCAACATGTCATATATGGATAAATTACTCAATTTGATAATATTTATTTTTAAAATTCAGGGATTTTTTTTTATTATAGAAACATACTATATTTATACTCTTTAAGACCTTTTAAACTATGTACAACATGTCATGGTGTGATATCATTGTGTAAAATAATCAATAAACGTGTTATTGACGTTAAGTCAAAATCGGTTTTTCTAAATTTTTTTCTTGTGAAAAATGGTAATTATTCTTGAGGTCAGACAATAAACTGATTATTCCTCATAGATGTGCGAACCTAGTATGCCGAATTTCGTTCAAATTTACGCCAGTAATCGTCAGATAAAAAAAAACAAACTTTTCAAATACTAAGTCTCTGAAATAAAGAACTTATAACGCTCGTTCAATTAATAACGTACATAATTGTAAATAACAGTTGACGCTGAAGGACAGAAGGAACTTTAGCTGATATCTCCTGCACGTAAGGATTATTTATCATTTAAAGCAAGCTGATTGAGTTCTTGTTATACACCCCAATGGCAAATGCGGCACCTAAAAAACGGGTAAATCGAAAGTGTAAAACACGGTGCGACGGCATTTCCACGATCAGATCGGCTACACTTTTCACCTCGCAACCTTTGAAGACGAGCAGTGAGTGCTTTTCTCAGAGCACACGAGAAGTGAAGGTAAAAGACTTGAGAGAAGAAGGCCCTTGGCTTAAAGAGAAGTACTCAAGTGTTATAATATGGTTTCCACGCAGATAGGAGGTGGTGGAACAAGTTTTGATCTTTCTCAGCACTCTAACGATAAAATGGGGATCCGACTGTATCAATATCCCAGCAGAGTTCATTAGCAGCACTTAATTAAGAAAAAAACTGCGTACTAAAAAAAAAAAAGTTAAAGTTAAAGCAAAGAGAGAGTTAAGCTAAAGTTAAATATTATTTATAATTGTAAATTTTATCTGGATACGAATCCACAATATTACATTCAAAAAATAAAAAAAAAAACTTCGGGAAAATTTGTATGTTGCATAAAGAAACTATGTATGTGCGCAAAACATGTGGGTTAACCTCAATATTCCCATCCTAATTTCATCATAATCAGACAAGGAATTTTACAAATTCGCAGCCGCATGCTCAAGGGTAAACCGACAGACACGTTCCCAGATATGTGAAAACTCGTTTGATTAAGGCGATTTTTAATTTTGAGACTAACGAATTTCGACTTCGGCCTTCAGTGTAATAACAATGTTACCTTTTATTTAGGGTTAGCTCGGAATAAGTATGTAAATAAAAATGTTTTTTTTTTTTTTTTGTTATTTTTAAAGATTTGTATGATCTATCTTAATACATATAATAAGGCTAGTAACAAAGTTACATAAATATATAATTTAATGTATTATTATTTTCAATTGTATCTTATTTTATTTGACTTTCTTTATACATAAATTTGTTTTAATGAAAATAGCCTAGGATTAAAAGTAGAAATCTAATAGAGATGTAAATAAACCTAAGTAAAAATAAATAACTATAATAATACATCATAATTATAGGTTACAATTGTTAGAATCTATATTGTGACAGTGGAACACGAATATAAACTTTTCTTTTAAAATATTAAAAAAGGGCGATAGCATGAAACAAGATATAGAAGGGGTAATAATTTCTTGCCTCACGGACGACCGTTTTCAATACAAGTTGCAACAAGCCACTTAAACATAATTTTTTCAACGATGTCATTCGTAAATTAATAATTATATTATTAACCACACCAATACTTAGTGTAATAGCCGCAGTAATAATTAATTCATAATAATAATTAAAATCTGTCTAAAACAAAAGGTAGTTATAATACAATTAAATATATATCTGACCCTGAAAATATATTAAATATGCACAAAGAATTATGGCAAAGTGCTAAAAAATTATACCCCGAAAATAAAATGAAACTAGTATAATTTATTAATTTGTTAATTTTTTATTTTGTTTAATTATTTTGCAATTTTTTTAAGAATACATAAAGCCACCTTTATTCCTCTATGTTGATTTAAGATTTTCTAATTTTAAGATTTTCTATGTGACAAAATCATACACAAAAATTAGGTTTTTTTTCTCTTTTTTGTTTACACTTATTGACTTGAGTCATATGATTTGGCGGTAAAACTTTTATTTTAAAGGAAACAAAAAACAACTTTGGCGAAACAAAACTAAGAAGTGAGGTATAACCTTAACTTTGTAAAAGTAGTCTAAAAAAACTCTTCCATATTTTGTAGAAAAATTACTAATTAAAGTGACTAAGAGGGCTTTTTAACTTCGTCTGATGGTCTAATTAAGAATAATAAATTGATTTAAACTAACACTACACACTACACTACAGTATTAATATTTAACTGACATTCTCAAATATCAGAAAATACTATGTACACTAATCTTACATAAAAATATATCAATAAATATCAAATTAGAATTAAACAAGGGAGGCAGAGAAAAAAATAATTTCTAACTCCGGGATTTAAACCACGGACCCCTGAATTGTCGGTCCAGCACTCTACCAATACCTTTTATATAATCGAGTAGTGTCCCGACAACGGGCGACGGCAACGGCGACGGGCGACGACTCACCTCTAAATGATTTATGACGTTAAAAATTGATGCGCCATACGCTGGGATTGAACCAGCGACCTCCAACACATGAGGCAGGTCCTCTACCACTGAGCCACGCCCTTGCACTGAAGCTACAGGCATAAAACTTACTATTTAAATTATAACTAGCTCTTTTTTAACCATATTTCTTACCAATATACCATACCGTTATGCCCGTTGCCACGGGCATAACGGCTAGTATAATATATTCGATCAATATATTATATTGTTGGAGTTATCATGAGATAAATTTTATGGTTTCCCCGTGAAATCGCAGCGCCACTAAAAGAGTCTTCAGTCCAACGTTTTGCTTCAACTACTGGAAGCGTATCATCAGGAGTGTGATCATAATGTTATTATTTATGCAACACCAAGATAAACTGAAAACTGGAGGGAAGAACTGTGTATTATAGTGTTTGTTTTTTTAAATTAGCTAACTATAAAAATCTGTGAACTATATAAACGATAGCTAACTAAGTAATAATTCCCATTTCATCTCTTCAGCTGTCAGTACAGCTTCTTGTATCAATAGTAAACATCAAGATGCACCACACTCCTGACTCAAGATACTTCCAGCAGTGGAAGCGGAAGCGAAATTCACGCACAAAACCCTTCGTGACGTAGATTTCACTATAAACCAAAAAATTGGTATATCTAAAAAAGTAGAATAAATAAAAATTTGCCAAAAATGAAAACAAAAATCGTTATGTTTCTTCAAAAAGACATTCTACAATAAATAATCAATTAAGATTATAATATCAATTCACAATAACTAAACCCAATAACTAAACAATTGATGTTGATTTATGACTCCAAAAATACTTAACTGTTAACCTTAAGTAAGGAAAAGAGAGAGAAAATCGGTTTTAAACATAATTATGAAGTTGGGTAGAACAAATAAACAAATATAATTTACCATTTAAAGGTAATAATTTATTCTAAGAAACCTGAAGAAAATTTTAGTTAGAATCTAATAAAAAAAAATAGTAGTTTGATAAAGTATATAAATGTTAAATTATTATTATTCTTTTTTTCCCCCTAAAGCTTGTCGAGAGAAAAAAAAAGTTTATAAGTAGGTCAGAGCTTGGCTTAGGGGTTTCTAATGCTAAAATATATAGTGTTCTCTCTGCAAGCTATGAATATTATACATCTCCAATATAGACACCTTTAACTCTGTATACAACTGTATCGATCCCACAACTAAAATGGCTGCTTCTCTATCAATAAATTAACAGATAACGTTTATATACAAGCGCTTTTTTTGCTTAAAAATAGTGAGAACATAAATAAAGGTAGGGTTAAAAATATATCTATAGGAATATAAATTCGGGGGCTTCTGTAACTTTCGCGTAGAGAAAAAAAATTGATACATAATCATAATTTGGTAATTTCCTGTCGAAATTTATAGGCTTAAGTGCAAAGAAGAAATAATGTTAAAGTAAGTGATGGCTTTTGGCCCAATGAACACAGAAGTGGCGACGGGCAGAGGCGCAGCGCGGGTTAGGCGTAAAGCTCGACATTTCTACGCCTCCTCTATGTACTATGTAAACCTATGATATGAGATTAATGTTCACTGTACATGTACACAGATGAGGTGAGGGCACTCTTCTCCTCTACGCCTCTATCATGCTTATTCTCCCTCGCTTCTCGACTCATTTTTAAGTGCCTCCTGTGCGCCGCTTCTTCTTTAAAGTTTCCTTTTACAGTGGCGTATTATAATTGGCTTATGTAGTTTAATGTGGCTCTTAACTGCCTTTTCTAAGAAGCTTACATTCGCCTGGCCTCATCTGTGTGAATCGGGCCACAGGGTACTTACTAGATTGACGGAGAAGTGTAGTGTGTTCAAAAAGACCAAACTTAACATCCAACGCATTCGGGCATTCGTCAACCTAAGGCTGCTTTAAGAGGTTGACCGCTAAAGCAGGGATGTGGGATAACAAAACGTGCAGTGACCGCTTTGACTGAGCCCTGACCACGGTTAATTGGTTATCCATTACCACCTTTTTGTTCTGTGGCGCTAAATTAAAATTTGTCCATTATATATTTCACCATAGTTGCCACAGCGTTCTGCTGATTTGATCGAATGTAAATACATATAGTATTACTTTTAATAATGAAATTTTTATATCTCAATGTGTGTTTATATGATCAATAAATGGCTTATTTTTTATTTATTTATATTTCACCAGACTTTACATTACATTTACCTATATTTCCAACTACTCAGAAACTTAAAAGACAATAAATAATAAAGTTTGAAAACATGAGCACTCGAGATAGCTTTAAACTAAAACCAAACCAGATTAAGTTTATGACTGATTCGACAGCCTCCTTCAACCGGACCTGTTCCGTTCGGCAACAAGAATTATCCAAGCCACCATCCCACTAACCACATCTTCTTTCAGATCCCACCCAAGTAAGCTATGGATGTAAAACCGGTCTATGAGAGAGTTCTATTGTAAGCGACTTTCGTTCAGCAAGGTTTTCTTTTTCCTAGCTAGTTTTACTCTAAATTCTGCTGACTGATGTCGGTCGTTTCTGTCCTTTCAACTACTTGAAATGGATCGGACAAAGAAGAACCGACATTAGTCGGCAAACTTTAGAGGGAAACTAGCTAGGAAAAAGAAATCCTTGCTGGACGTCGCTTAAAATAGGACCCAAGCACAACTACTCCATGAAATAACCTAGGGCTGTCTTTTGAAGACAGTCTACAACTCTCTGAAAAATCCTTTGTCTACTTTCAAAAAATTTTCCGTTTCTACAAAGCACCCGTGGCAATAGGCAACCAAAACTACTTCTAAATTGGAAATGTCTTCTCACTATGGATATGTAGGGGCTAACATTCGTTTGACAATATTAATTAATTAATTTATAAAGTTTGTCTAAAGGCCCCCATTCAAGGTCAAAATGTTTGCGTAAACATGTTGACAGTTTATGGTTTATGTTAAATGCTTGGACAAACATAATGTTTGACGTGTACGGGTACGGCCTAAATTTGCCCGACATAAGGTTTGCGCAAAATGTTCGATCGCGTATATGGGGGCCTTAACGTTGACACATTTTGTAGAAAATACAGACAGCGCTTAGTGTTGTATTTATTTAAAGAATTCGGCGTATTACCACCAAATGTCAACCAGTTTCTTTCTCTCGGGCATACAAACAAAACACTAAAAAGTGAGATTTAAAAAAAGAAATATTTAAATAAATTGAACAAAGAGAGTACTAAATAATTAAAAGTAGCCTAGACTCGGTGTCTCTCTACTAAGCCGATATAAATTATCGCGTATCTACCACAACGCGGTCTATAGAAACACAAGAAATCCCACATGATATAAAAATACAATCGCTTTAAAATTGTAATTTAAATAAACTTCAAGAGACTATTGTTGGTGGTTTGGGTTGGAATGAATCAGTCCGAGCTCTCGCAGCCTAATATTTAATGTTTGCCCAGGGTTTGAGACCGAGGTGTGGTGTCTAAGGTCGAATCTATGTTTAATTTTAGCACACCTGGGGTAGGTGGGTTATGTAGATGAGAAGGTTAAACACTTAATACATAGCGTAGATACTGCCAGACAGACGACACGATTAAATCGACATTTATATCTAATAAGAAAAAAAAAATCAGTTACGACTCATCAAGATTTAAATGCTGATAGCCTGTTTGTATATTTAAATTATATCCAGGAGTTCAAGGGGGTTTTCAAAACCTATTTTTTAGTTACCCGCAAAAACAGCTGAAAACGTGTTCACGGTTAAAACAAATCGGTTCGAGTTAACTCAGAATACCTTTCGTTCCATATTAAATATCCTAGAAATATTTTGTTTAACGTTGTTCGATTTTCAACAAAATCAGAGTTTTTAATCATGTTTTTAAAAATGTTTCCAGTAATGGCGGTCATAAGGGCTCGCAGACCACGCGGCGCTAAATTACAATCTGGGGATCTGGGAGCCCCCGGAAGGGAGATAGAGGGGCCCCTCACTAAAGGTTGTTTGGGGTCCCCAAAGCCTTACCGCCGCCACTGGTTTCCAGGGAAAATGGCTTATATCGTTACAGCCTGTGCTAAACGAGAGTTAGTGCGTTGATAGTGTGGGAAGTGACACACAGATTGGCCAACTTCTGAGGGAAAAAAATATAGCCACTACATTTACCTTCTTATATAGTTATATATAAGAGCATAAGAAGATAGCTCTCATTGGTTCCCCACCCCATTTGCGCTAGTTTTTCCCGCGCTGTCAACGCACTAACTCTTGTTTGGCACAGACTGTAGATTTGTATTTAAATGGACTACGTTTTAGAATTATTCGATCAAAATAGTCGGAACCGTTTTTTGAGAAGCAATTTTATTCACGCAATTTTTTTAAAAAAGATTTTGGGGAGTAGCACCCCCACATTTAGAGATAAAATTCCTAGTCCCAGTTAAGGCTCCACGCTTCTGTACAGACGACATAGACAAACATTTTTAAAAAAAAAAAAAACACTTTGTACTCAGGGGTCCCCAAAACGAGTAAATTCATCAAAATTTCAAAATTTAATTTTTTTCGCCAACACAATACGATTAACGATATGGTTTTTTATGGTTTTTTAGCATAATATGGTTTTTTTGTGTATAAAAGTATGTTTAACTAGAAACTGCTTTTGTAACATTTGTATAACTAACATATACAGTTAAATTAAATGGAGATTGCCGCTCTTTGCTTCCCCCTCCTTCCCCCCCCCCTCTCAAAAAAATGCCTAATTTTAAGCTATGTCCCGCAGACTTTCTTGGCCGACCACATATTCTTAAAAGGCACCAAAAGATTAACTTATATACAAAATTCTAGCTTGATGTTAGTCAGCCACTTAGCAAGCTATCTCCTGGACTATAAAATATAATCACTATTATAAGAAATGGACTCATATTCTATAGTAAAATAAATGACATACCGATAGTAGAGTACTCTGTCGGTCCAATGGTACAAGAGGTAGTTCTCGTTTTGGCCGCCATATTAGATAGTAAAGGGCAGCAACACCGGCTAAAACTGCTACACTCCATGCTTCTACGCCCAGGTAAGCCGCTATAACAGGCAGAAAAAGAAACATATAAATATTTTATACTTAACATCAGTGGATATAGCAAAATATTAATAAAAAAAAGACACATCAAATTAACAACAACAATAAAATATTGATATTAACCTATTATTACTGTGTCTCATTTTTTTGGGGTATCATAGACATATTGGATTGTTCATAATATTTAATTTAAGTGGGGAGGTTATTTATTTATATATATTGTAGGAATTTATATATATATATATTTTAAATATACACTAATGTTGTATAATGTTGCCTTTCGTAAGATACAAACATGCAAAGTTTTATATTTTTACGTACAAATGTTCAAAATTGACGGAGTGTGTGATAAACAGACAGACCTGTGAAACCTAAAATATTTGAAAAAATCTACAAATTAGTACTATATGTATTCATTTTAAGGCTATCCAAACGTAAACAAACAGTTGGATCTATCTGATCAGCTATAAATGGATAAATCTATTATGTTTTAACTTAAAATGAAAATAAACACCTATATTAGATAATTATAACAATACAGCATACTCTATTTTGTTTAGCATTAAAAAAGTGCGAGGTTTCTTCGATTACAGAAAATATATTTAAAAAAAAATATCATGTCACAAAGTAGGATTAAATCAATTATAATAAATATATTAAGTTCATATTTATCTATGTAATAATATTTTATTTAAACACCACCAAAAATATGTATACATTTAATTATGTGTTTAAGAATAAATGCTAACATCAAAGTTTATATAAATAAATTTATTCAGTTCCCATTATCGTCAAGCACGTATATGTATTTAAGTAAAGTAAATATGTATTAGTAAATATGTATGTAAATATGTATTAGTTACTATTTAAATATGTATAATGTATGTATTTAAATATGTATGTATTTAAGTAAAGTAAATATGTATTAGTAAATATGTATGTAAATATGTATTAGTTACTATTTAAATATGTATAATGTATGTATTTAAATATGTATGTATTTAAGTAAAGTAAATATGTATTTTATAATTCGGCTCTGAGTATAAACCCGCAACACTTTTATGCATAGCCAACAAATCTACCGAATTTAATGTAGGATTTAAAAAAAAGGTTCAATCATAAAATATTTAAATAATATTACTTCCTTATAAGTGTGGGCGAAGGGAATAGTCACTTGAAGCACAGAAAAGGATAAATGATTATTTTTTTTAACAAAAATTATTAGTTAATATGAGAAAATGGTGGGTATATCTATTTTTATACCTAGCAAAAGCCATATTCTTATCATAGAAAAGTGTTAAACAAAGTGATAATAATAACAATTTCGTATCTAGCAAATAAAAGGTAGGACCTAAAAAGTTGTAATAGGTGGGTAATCAACTAAATGAGGTAGCATATGGCAAACTTTTAATTGGTTACCCACCACCAAGGGATATTTAGTCTTCTGTATACAAAGATGATAATAGCCCTTAGTCTAATTAACTATAAAGGCAAGGGGATATTTACGCATATGTAATTTGGGTTAAGTAAACAAGTAAATGAGTGCCTTATTATGTATGTGTATTGTGTATGTGGCACCTCTAATATTTTTTAACTTGAGCACCAACCATGTATTATAATCTCATATAAATTATAATCCAAGTACCTCTATATGTTATTCATCCTTCGTGGAAATGTTTTTATAAATTTCAATGAAAAAAAATATATTCCTGGAAGTCCAGGTCCGTTTGATATATTTTATAATAAACTTGAAGCATAAACTTGATATATTTTATCATTTTACTGATTCATAAATAGAAACAACAACAAATGTAACTAATGTTCTCAAAATTATTTAAAAAATATATATATATTTAAACAGTTTTTGCACCAGGAGTTAAATGACGTAAACAACACTAAAAAACTGAAAATGAGCAACCAGCATACCTATCTAATCAAAGATTTGCACATCAATAAGCATATCCAAAAAAATATGTGTGAGGCTATCACGCATTAGAAGTGAAACTTAAGATTTAGAATGCATTTCTCTCTTACATTTTTATTTTTTGACGAATTTATTATTTCAGGATTAAGAAATGAGAAATTTAATTGAAAAAAAAAAATGTTGCTACGCTAAGGCAACCACATTTTTATTCCAATAAAAATAAATGTTTGTTTTGATTTGCTGGTCTTTAAATAGATATAATACAATTATTCTGTAAAAATGTTACACTTGGACGAGTCTCGAATTGCAAACTTCGTTACACGATTTCACTATATGAAAAAATTCACTCTACCGCCGCCTAAGAAGTTTCACATCAAAAAGATTTAAACATCAATAAGCATATCAAAAAAGATTCGCACACCAATAAGTCAACAAGCATATCCAAAAAGATTTGCACATCAATAAGCGTATCCAAAAACGATTTTCAAATCAATATGCTCCTAGCTCCACCATCAACAAAAGAATCAATATTTGTTGCAATAACATACGAGTATAACTACGTGTATTTTTTTTTACTTATAAACAATGCTTGTTCTATTTTTAAATTAGAAAACTGTTTACTACTAAAAGAAATTAAAATAAAGCAACCTACCCCAAGACAATGACCACATTGTCTTCTGCTTCAAATCGTTTATAATTGATGCCATAGTCATATTGAACTGTTATTAAAGCACATAAAACAATCACAAAAATATTAAACTAGAGTTGTCTAAATAAAAAGTATAAACATAAAATTGCACTAATAATTCCCGTTATTATTTTATTATTCCGTTATTCTTTAAGTTTAAACTACATTAAAAATTAATCAAAGTTCGAATAACCTAAACCTAAAATAATAGCACTGGAAATTAAATGTCAATGTAAACAAGAGCAGCTGTCATTTTAAAGAATGCAATTACCATGCTTGCCAACCTTTTTCAAAATACCCTTATTAAATTAGTTTTCTTATCTTATATCGTCTTAAAGTATAAATAATATGATAAGACAATATAAATTAGGAATGATATTAAAAACAGTAATTTTATCCTGCTAATGCTAGAGCGCATTTATTTTTTTAAATATTTTTTCATGAATGTCGCAATCTCCAGAGAGCAATAGGATAGTTTTAAGTTAGAAATAGAATAATTACAAACTACAGCATAAATTGAACTGTTTAAAGTGTTTATAAAAAAATCACAAGAAAACGTTTAACAAAGGTAATTATCCCTTCGGAATTCGGAATAGTTGATAAACAAACGAATCGGCATTGTTTTGTTTATAACCTGACTGAACGGTGTTGAGGAAACCAGCGAATACGTCTCCCGTCTCCACGGCTTCATGGATTATTTGTTATTTATACGCGCTAAATACGTTATTTGTGAACCGTGAACCCACCTTTTATTCTAGCTTCTGGCGACGATGATTTGATCTCCTGTTAAAATATGAATTTGTTTATAAACACAACAAGGATCAAAGTTATTTTAAAGACACATCACTTAAAACCGCATCGACAGATTTAAGTGCTTACTTTATTGTGCACATAATTAAAATGCTTTTTGAACTTTGAACGAAGGAATGCTGCATGTTTGGGATATTAATATATGTAATTCCTTATGACTTACTACCTAACTAAAACGTTTGTAAAAAGATCATTCGTAGCTCTAAAATGTAAACTGCAATTTACCATTTCGAAATCACACCAGTGCAGTGAATCTGTCATATAATAGTTATTTATGCACCTAGGGAGTAAAGTAAGCCATTATTCCCTGAGCGAAAAAGTTGATTCTTGAGGCGAAGCCGAAGGAATCATGTCCCTAAATCCCGAGGCGAAGCCGAGGGAATTAGACTTTTTAATTCCCGAGGCGTAGCCAAGTGAATAACGCTAATTAGCTCCCGAGGCGAAGCCAAGGGTTATCGCGAAGGGAATAATGGCACTTTACTCACGAGGTACATACAATATTTTATCTCCTGTAGGAAGTAAATACATTTTTTCGTTCATTGCACAGTTTTTATTTATTATTTTAATAAATAACAATAATTATTAGCACTTTTAATAGCAGATATAAGAGATTCAGTATTAAAAACAAATAAGAATTGGAATTAAACTCAAATAGAAGGTTACTTAGATGCAGGTTATAAACATAGATAAACATGGTCGTAAAAGCAGTGACGCCAACCTGATTTCAACATCTTCATTACATCAACCATTCATTTTCTACTATTTATAAAATAATTAAGTTGCAATCTTTACTTTTTCGCCCTACTTTACTTTTTCGCCCTACTTTACTTTTTCGCCCTACTTTTTACTTTTTTTCCCTACTTTTTGATTCAGGGAAGAAAAGACCTGCTTTAGTCCCTCTAAACTAATTCAAAATCATAACTTTTTTACCCTACTGGAGATAAATATCATTAGACACTCTTCGTTATATTATTACCTAACAAAAGGAAAGGTGCGTTTAGACGGATCAATTCTATTGCCCCATGAGATTGAAACATGACAGAAGAAATTAAATTGAAACATGTAAACACCAATTCAATAAAATTACTCATTGTGCCAGTGTCGATAAAAAACACTTTGAATTAGTTCAACTTTTTAAGCAATCTTTTGTTTGAATTACTCCATGGGAATGGAAACATTTGAATTCAATTTGTAAACAGCTTGATTTTTTTTGGAATGGAAGGTTTCAGCTGCATAGGTTATGTTTATGTTTTATGTTTTTAAGCTAGTTGTTTTTTCACTGGCGATTCAATTTGATTGCTTCGTTCTTTTTGTAGGAAGAGTATAGAAGCGTTCAAGATTAGAAATGTGTCGTTCAAATAAAGACAAACGAACCTTAAAAAAGTAAACTTGACTTTATAATTCAATTGTTAAATAAAAACATCAACTTGTTATTATAAGATAAAATAGGCAGTTTTGACCAATTCAATAGACTAATAAACCAACTTTTAGTTTAACATTACTAATCAAGTATATGCATTAAATATAATTCAAATAAGTCAAACTTTACAATTTACAATCAACAATGACAATAATACAAACCACAGATAAGAATTATAGCGCTGACAATAAAATAAAAAGAAGATAAAAAATAGTTATCAGGTTATTTTATTTACATTACCATCGGTTATGCACTTAAAAAGTGCCATAATATTGCGTTATGTTGTCTCTGCGACAGGAACAGAGAATGCTCTTATACTTCAGATACATGTAATGGGAATGGCTAGAAATAAAAAATGATAATATTTTACACACTGCGAACGCAAAAAACATAGGTAGGGTATAGAAGTTAATCCCCCCCGACAGACGGTTGTTCTTTTTTGCAGTTGATTTTAGACGATATGTGTTTTTTTAGACATAACTATTGATCTTCATCAAAACTAAACCTACTTCTTTCATCCTAAATACCCGCTTACACGGTGATAGTTGACGCAATAGTTGCGGTTACGATAGCAACTATCGCATCAACTATCACCGTGTAGACTAAGTGAAAGATTTTTTCGCGATAGAACTATCAGCCATCACACTATCTCGTCTGACGAGATGGTTGAGCCTTCTATCATATAGCCAGCCGGAGTACTCATGCAGCAGATGTAAGAACTACCACGCTCACGCTAGATCCTAGATCCTAGACGGTGATAGGCTTAATATTTGTTTATACTTTTATATCAAGTGATAGCAGATCTAAAAAGCAGTAAACATGATAGTATAGCTAATTTATAACCTCTCTTTGTTTATAACCTTTTCGGTCTCTTAAAACGATACCGTTCGAAAACAATATTATTTCAAGCCGCCATGACACTAACCACAAACAGCCGGCGCGACGCGACGGTCGACCGGTTAGTGATTCAGAACGCACCCTTTCCTCTAAGGGTGCTCTCACACTGGATCCGATTACATCCGAATTTTGGTCGTGCGTAATCGTACGTAATCGTATGTCGCATGTAATCGGATCCAATGTGAGAGCAGCCTCTTTTTCTTTCCTTGCCAATATCACATCCCACCTCCATTTAAGGCCGTTATCTTTTCTACCCTTTCCTAACCTTTTGGTGGTTGTTTCTCTATTTCAATGTAGGTGGTGTTTGGAACGCGCATGACATTTATCGACTTGCAAGCTCAGTAACTGTTGGGCGGCAAAAATATACTGGACTTTTTACCCACCCCAAGAAAAAACCTAGAGCAAGCTCTGTTTAATAGTTATAATTCAATGTTGTCCGTCCATCGTGATGCTTTTGGAATGATTTTTTTCTGCAACTATTTCCTCTTTTACAATTCGCAGAAAAAATTATAACGCTTGAAGAAGTATAAATAATAGTTGTTATTTAAATGTTAGACAAGATACGTTTACATTATTGTATACCACCCCCCCCCCTCCCCCACTACAATGATTACACGAATGAGTGCACTGAAACTGACCTACTTTGGTTGTTTTGTCATAAAATGTCTAAAGGTCAAATGATTATATCTCTTGCGTGTTTATTTTCATCAAACAAGGGCTGTTATCTCATGTTTATTTCCTTTGTTAGCAGTGACTCCTGCTACAGACTCAGTGGTTGTAATCGCTGTTTGAATTGAAGCAGGGTAAGAAAAATCAACTACTGCTCTGATATGAACTTGTTGACAGCAGTTATTTTTTTATCTCCTTCAATTACGTAAAAAAGATAGTATTTTTAAAAATGTTAAATAGATAAAGCATATAGGATTTTATCGAGAAAGTATTTTTGTCAACTATACTTTCTTCGCAGAATAAGATTCTGGATCAGGTTTCTGAACGAAGAACAAAAAGAAACCTTCTATAACGGCTCCATGACATGTTATAGATCAATTTAAAGGTCTTGAACTGTATAGATAAAGAATATGCAACTATTAAAATTTCACACTTAATATTTACAAGATGGCGGCCAATATGGCGGGCGACTAAAAAAAATTTTACACTTTATAATTTTAACTTAATCGTACAGAAACCAGCGAATATCGCCCCACATACTTATGTGAAGCGCGCCAAACCCGAACATCGGTCTATCGTAGCTTTGGTCAACCTCTTAACAATAGGTCTGGCTGTATTTCCTGCCCAATGCCATTTTCTAATCATTACTACTTTCCATATGTCGTCTAATCCTGTCTGCTCCCTAATCCAACAATTTTCTTCTTATCTTTGTTTTTATGTTTAATATGATTAGTTAATATGATGAGAAATTCTTTAGATATCCGTTCCTTTTAGAAAATGTTTTGACATCATATATATATATATTTTTTTTTTTTTTATTTATTTATTTATTTATTTTTCTTCTTCTTTCTTCATCAAAAATAACTTAAAATAAATAAAGCTCTTCATCGGAGCAATCCATTTTAAATATAGATTTTTTTAGATATATGTAGTCCAAACACATCTATAGAATGTGCGACCTCGCATTTTTGAAGTACGATGAGATATAGCTTGTTCTAATGTACTACTAAAACCATGTAAATTTATCCTCATAAAAAAAAATCGTTTTTTTGTAGAATGTATTCATGTAATATTTTAAGTTATTTTATTCGTAAAATTTCTACAGAATTAAAGAAATTACCTGCTACATCAAATTGAAACTATAAATTGCTGAGTGAATTGAATTTAGTATTAAATGTTGTTGTCTCATTTGTATAGTTTATACAAATTACATCTCATTAAAAAATGAATAATGATACAAATAAATACAAAATGAATTAAAATTAAAAAGGTTTTGGGGAAAAAAAATCATGGATGAAGTCATTAAAAATATCCTTCATTTTGTCAAAATTCAATGAATCGTTTTAATTGTCCAGTTATTAAGTTTTTTTAGAAAAGTTAATCTTTTATGGTGGAATTGAATAATCTTTACCTTAAACAAAAATAGTAAGTAATGAAGAATAAATAGTAAATAAATGAAGTAATAAATGAAGAAGACAAGGAAATGCATTGAAAACTGGAGATATGGAATGTGTTTTACAGTCTTCTGTTTCTCTTCTATTCCTGAGAATAAAATGCTCTGGGGATTCCCTCTAGCAATCTACCTGCAGGTTAGTTCCGGCACCGTTGGGTTTTCCTTTTCTTCTGTTTTATGGATGATTGGAGAACTTGACTTATTGCACGTTTTCTCCTCATTTTTACTACGTTATTATTAGCTTGCTTTCTTGTTTGTTTGTTTGTTTGTCCAGTACAAATCTTGCAATCGATTTTTAACTAACTTCCCGAGTAGCTAGACATTTGAAACTTTTAGAATAGCTCAGAACTTTTAGCCATATTTCAGCAGAATTTAATTTGTTTTCAGTAAATTTTGCTGTGTGGTAAGTTGGTTTGGAAAAAATCCGCAAGTTATTTTATTTGTTTTGACATGTCCCATATCTACATTCTTCATTTCGACGGTTTTCAAATTTGTGATTTTTTATTACTTGATAAACATTGAATGACCGCGAAAAAGGAAAAGTAAACAAAGAAATAAATTAATTGACGTGTTACAACTTGGTTTGTTTACACTTGTGTCCTAGGAATCAGTTCAATTTTTTTGCATCTGTACTTCTTACTTGTACCTTGTACACATTTTTCTTCTCTTACTGTGAAGTAAATAAATTCTGAACTATTTTTTATTTTATTTATTTATTTTTTTGTTANATATTATCAACATTACATATAACTTAACAGAAAATTTAAAAACGTAGTATATAAAGTTCTTTTTATCTTGAAATTATTAATAGTTTCTCTTGTAGTTTAAAAGTAAGAGGCTTATAATATTTTAATGTGTTTTTATGAATTTAAAATAATGTAGTTAGTTTCTTAGTTCGTAGTATAGTACTAACTTCTTAGTTAGTAGTATAGTTTCTTCCAAAATGCTGTTTCATTTTAACATCCATCAATAATATAAGTCATAAATCTGCGCCAAAAATGAAAGATATGCAAAAATCTGTCGGTTTTTACAAGTGACAGGTACATATTCTTTAATATACCTCTGTACAATGTAATTTTTTTTTTGTGCATATGCATTGCATATTAATTTGTCGAGTTCCCCCTTTTTAGTTGGAGCTTAGAGCCATTGGACCATCTGCTATATCCGCCTTTGCTTCTCCTACCGGTTTTACTTGCAGAAAAGTCTCGTTAAAAAAAAGGATTTCAGTTTCTGAATTTTTTATTTTATTTTTGCATATAACATCTGGTGCTCAGTGCATAATAAAGTCCTTATGAGGGTCCTTAGTGCCCTACTCGTCCAATTACTGCGATGTAATATGATCTCCTTCTCTTCTACTCGTCTTTATTCTGCATAAAAGTGCTAATATCAGTTATGGTTTGGGAGATAGCGTGTAAAAAAGTTTCTCACTAACATCAAACTAGAATTTAGAAGTGCATTTAATTTTTTGGAAGGGCGTGCCAAAAGAGAATATATTACAGTCTGTGCCAAACGAGAGTTAGTGCGTTGACAGCACGGGACAAACTAAGAAATGTGGTGGGGAGCCAATGAGAGCTCAAGATTTTCCCTCTGGATAACCGCATATAAGAAGGTGAATGTAGTGGCTTTATTTTTTTCCTCAGAGGTTGGCCAATCTGTGTGTCACTCGATTTCCCGCACTGTCAACGCACTAACTCTCGTTTGGCACAGTCTGTAGAGGTTATCTACCTCTCAACAAAATATTCTTGTTTCAAGTAAACACTGTTTGAATGAATACAAGTTTGTTTTCCTTAACCTGTGTTCAGACTATATATGCATGTTGTATGTGGCTCTCATTTCCGTATGGATTTTTTAATTTAAATATTTTAAAAGTGAATTATTATTTAACGAGTCATTCACATTGGGGTCACTATATAATATCACGCAATTAAGATAGTACGGGTAAACTGTTAATAAATGATTAATTGTTACAAATTTTTTACTAAAGCTTATAACATTTGTTGCGTTACAAATAGACTGCATGTCACGGTAACCTAAATAAAGACTATTATAGCTATCATTTACTATTAAGTCTAATATTTCATTTGCATTTTTTTAATTGTTGCGAAATTTATATTTAGTATTTTAAAGAAGGAAGTCTAGACTCTAGACGAAAAGAATAACTTAGTATGACGTAAATTGACGCAATTATAATCGTGATACATCCAATGATACTTGGTTTAACATAAGTTAATATGTATTTCAAAACACTAATTATTACTTATATACGTGGTTTAATTCCATGCAATGATGAATTAATTTTCTTTCTGCGACCTTGATAAAGAAAACACGTTGTTTTCCTGCTTTTATTTTCCGCAAGCATTCGCTGAATTGGTAGACGGAAAAATGCCCATTGAAAAAATGCCCACGGTAAAAAAAAGCCCAGGAAAAAATGTCCACGGTAAAAAAAAGCCCAGGAAAAAATGCCCACGGTAAAAAAAGCCCAGGAAAAAATGCCCACGGTAAAAAAAAACCCAGGAAAAAATGCCCACGGTAAAACAAGCCCAGGAAAAAATGCCCACGGGAAGAAAAGTCGAAAATAATTCATTTTAATCGGTAATGGTAGTTTTTAATTATGATTATTTAATTTTTAACGCTAACAAATTTTAACCTATTTTTAAATAGAATAGCCATTAGGAGTATTGTATTTTTGAGTTATATAACTGTAAAAGTACTGGACATAAGATGCATTTTCTTTAAAATCGTAGGGTTTTTACCAGGTATGACTAATCCTAATCGCCATGAATGAATCCCTACAATATGTTATCATACACTATACTCAATATTGTACAAACATACACACTTGTTACATCATATCAATCGGTCAGATAGTCCTGACGATTGTCGTTCCTACGGGAAAGGATTCCTACTTCAGCAGTGTTTATGTTTTTATTTTTTTTGATTTTTAAATGTGTTAACTGTTTGAACATATTTACATTCTAATTGCCTTGGTTTTTATCTAAAATATATGATATATCAAAACGATAATGTCTAATAATGAAACTAGCTAAAGTAAAATCTGGCGATGGCGATGAAAGATGTTGTTTAAGAAATCATTTACTTACTTACTGTGAATAAATATCTATATCAACTACTCAAAATAGGAACGAAAATATTTGTAATTATTTATTATTTTGTTAACGAAGAGTCCGCCTTACATTTATTATTTACTATTAAATAATTATTTACAATACTAACATTACAAGTACAAAAATAATTATTATGCCCTCCTCCTTCTCGAGTTTCTTGAAACTCGAAATTCTATTTAAAAATAGGTTAAAGTTTGTTAACGTTAAAAATTAACTAATTATATTTAAAAACTACCATTAACGATTAAAGTTTAATTATTTTGAAATTTAATTCCGTGGGCATTTTTTCCGTGGGGATTTTTTCCTGGTCATTTTTTCCGTGATCCCGCTGAATTAACCTGAAACCTGAAATATTGCTTTCAAAATACTTTAGCTAGAAACCGAAGAGAAACATACAATGATCTGGGTTCCATTTCCAGCTTGTTGTAGATATTCCGAGATCGTTCGGCAGATACTTATAATAGAATGAATGTCCGATTAGCATGAAACATTATTCATTGGGACATGTCAAATCAAATAAAATAACTTGCGGATTTTTTCCGAACTAACTTTCCACACAGCAAAACTTGCTGAAAACGAATTAAATTCTGCTGAAAGATGGCTAAAAGTATTAAAATATTGCATTGTCATCATGTTCTGAGCTATTGTAAAAGTTTCAAATGTCTAGCGAAGTTAGTTAAAAATCGATGGCAAGATTTTTACTGGACAAACAAACAAGAAAGCAAGCTAATAAAAACGTAGTAAAATTAAGCTAGCAATTTTTACAAACATTAGTCAAAGCGTTGCAACCCAAATTGTAATTAATTATATGCATTAATTGATAACGATTCCTAACCCTAACAACTGATAAAAAACCTAAAATTTAATAAAATACTTCTATTGTAACTTTCATTCATTTCGCCTGAAATTGACTAGGTATCTTTTTTTTACTTTCAGTATTAATGTTAACACATATTAATGAATTAGGATGATTGACAGAGTCCATTGATAAAATTGTTATTTTCTGTAATAAACATTTTAAAAATGTTACTTTGTCATACTACCATGATAAACTGTTATGAATAGAAAACATTTATAGTAAACAAAATGTTTTTCCTCCTTAACCTTCATTGTCTATCACTTTTTTCATTTAGAAAAAAAAATTAATTTAGATAAGTTATTATATCAATTTAAAGACCAACAAATCAAATAAAATATTTATTGTTATTGGAATAAATGTGGTTGCCATAGCTTAGCAGTAACAAATAATTTCGAGTTGAGTCGTCACCGTCGGGATAATGTTCAATAAATTATTGCCATAGTAATTTTCTTTCTCCCTTCGTTTATATTGCAGGACATTTTAATTATAAAATACTGCTTAAATATTTTTATATCTTGTTGGCTCAAATATTTTACATTTTGCTTTTTTGCTACCGAGCATACCGAAATTTTCCGATAACATATTTCAGACTCTCTGTCGATCTCTCCTAGATTTTTGTGAACCAAAATATCTTTAATTGACACACTATTTATATGAAATCCACCGGTGAAACAGATTAAAAAGTATTATCAATGTGCAAATATAAAATGTAATCCTAATATAAATTGTCATTACTTTAAAAACAAGCTTTTTTATTATTGTACTTTTAGATAAAAATATATTAATATTTTCAAGTACATATATACACTTCATTTCTTATCTATTATTATTATCCACGAAAATTATACGATTCTATTTACCACTTTTATTATTAACTTTTTATTTTTTACTGCTTCAGATATTGTATATTTAAGAGAAAATTTCATTTCCATAATAAATAATAAATTTTATCAAGTTTAATCATTTCTTTCTCTTATTATTCACACTATCTTATCGTACTTGATAAAGAGATAAAAATTATAAAGTTTTTTAATCATATTATTTATATAGGTGTCACAGAATAACTATTACTGATTTTCAGAAATGATAGAGCACATTTAAAAAAAAAAAATTCATTAAAAAAATAGTGCCGGACAATTCTTCAGTATCGAGATAAAATGAAGCAAATCCCCGGTCATACCCCAAGACTTTCCCAGCGGTACGCAATACGTGTATGTCATACATGTTACGTGTATGACCCAAGACTTTCCCAGCGGTACACAATACGTGTATGTCATACATGTTACGTGTATGTCATACTTGTTACGAGTATGTCATACATGTTACGTGTATGTCATACATGTTACGTGTATGTCATACATGTTACGAGTATGTCATACATGTTACGTGTACCGTGTACGTCATACATGTTACGAGTATGTCATACATGTTACGTGTAAGTCATACATGTTACGAGTATGTCATACATGCTACGTGTACGTCATACATGTTACGAGTATGTCATACATGTTACGTGTATGACATGCACGTCATATACATATACATGTTACGTGCATGTCAATACGTGTTATTGCATTTAATGTGGGGATTAAGGCACTCTCCTTGGAACTAAATAATTAAAATGATTTGGGTACTAATTAAGTCATGCAAGTATAGATCTTTTGGAAAAGACCACTTAAGAATTTTTTTGATCCCAAAGTTTCGAATGCAGAGATCATCTCAAGGGAGTTGCTCATGATTAGAGTAAATTTACTACTGACACTGACAAAACAGTTGCAAATTACTACATCCTCCAGAAGATTTCGACTTATCAGACCAAGGCCGAAGAAACTAATGACAGAGACAGAATAATATGATAAAGATTGCTGATTCGACCGTCCTTAATATAGTTATAGTTCGGGTCAAGATGTGTACAATGCACATCTTGTGAACATAGATGTGTAGTATATTCTACACATATTCATGATAGACTAGAACCCGAAAGACTTGAAGAAGAAGAAAAAGAAGACCTAGACAAAGGAGGGATTAGAAAATGAGAAAAGTTTGCGGGGAAGGGGGAGTCACGTGTCAGATGTTTGAAAATATAAGTTTTGAAGAAAAAAAAGTTTTGACCAAACTAGTAAACCAAGTAATACAATCGAAGTAAAAACATTACTTCAGTATGTTCTAGTTTTTTGCATAAGTATATTGTAAAAAGTATTTTAAGATTTAGGTATTTTTTGACTGCAATAAATGGTTATTACTACATATTACTATTATTATAAACATATGTATATTCTGTGAAAAACTTAGAAATTTAAAATTTAGTTTCAATACGAAATACGCCAAAAGGATTTCGGTCCTACTTAACACTCTTTTAACAATCTATATAAATTGCATTCAGATAGAGACATTTTTTTTAATCCAACCCGAGAATACCAAGTACCTACTATGTTTTTTAGGCTGGTGAATTGTACCATTAAAATAAAAACCGTTCAACCTCAATACAATTAAGGAGAAAGGAAAGGGGACGATTCTGTCGAAGAAGGTCCCACGGGGAACTCATATAACCCTCGAAATACAAATGAACAAGCTAATATAAAAGAAAGAAAGAAGAGACGGTGCATTGTGTCGCATAAGTTCAAAAGGGACCTACAGAATCCTACAAAAAGTTCAGACAATCTTCAGAATACTTACCGACCTACCTCACGATTATGTAGAATGAATATGGAACCATACTCAACCCTAGATATTTCAAGGTCTTCGGAGAAATGCACCACAAAGAAAAGTAAGGAGAGGACCTAATACGTATAAGTAATGAGTAATGAAGAAACAACCTACATCAAAGTTTGAATAAAACATATTAGAAATTATGCAAGTCCCTGTTAAAAACTATTAAGAAGGTCGAAGAACAAAATATCACCGAATTGCATCGAATAAAAGACGCCTCAAATTTAAGGCAAACCAAAATTTGAGAATCTGGTTGGTAAAAAAAACAAAAAAAAACATCGAATTTAAGGCGCCCTTCAATAATTTTAATACAAATTAAAAGTTTGGTTGACACATTTTACTCAGAAACAGTAGAATTGGAATTAGTTGAAAAAGAGACTGAATCAGACGTGCGGCTTTAACATTTATTTATCTCCAGTAGAGAGAAAAAGATATGATTTTGGATTAGTTTGGAGGGACTAAAGTAAGTCTTTCCTTCCCTGAATTCAAAAAGTAGAGAGAAAAGGTAAAACAGCTAGAAAAAGAAGGATTGCCAACTTAATTATTTTATAAATAGTAGAAAATTAGTATAGTAAAATGAATGGCTAATGAAATCATTGTTGAAATTAAGTTGGTGACACTGCATTTTCGACCTTCCATATCATTGTTTAAACCTGCATCTAAATAACCTTTTATTCAATTCTCATTTCTGTTAATTACTGAATCTCTATTATATCGGCTATTAAAAGTGCTAACAATTATTGTTATTTATTAAAATAATAAATAAAAACTGTCCAATGGATGAAAATGTGTATTTTCTCCCTACTGGAGATGAAATATTGTATGTACCTCGGGAATAAAGTGCTATGATTCCCCTCGCTATAATTATCTATCTCGGCTGCGCCTCGGGAACTAATTAGCGTCATTCCCTGCTACGCCTCAGAAAAGTCTGTCTTCCCTCGGCTTCGCCTCGGGATTTAGGGACCGTGGTTCCTCATCCAACTTATTCGCTCAGGGGTCAAGGAATAATGGCTTACTTTACTCCCTATCTCTAGGTGCATAAATAAATATTGTTTTTGTTTTGAGAATTCACTTGCTTTTAATATCAGAATTTCTCTTGAAACAGCCTGAACTTCGTTTCGTTGTTTTCAGCGCTCTTTAAAAATCGATAAAACTTCTTTCTCAACTTTTTTGTATTCGTCATTCTCGTTTGGGACCTGAAAATTATTTTCTCACTTGTGATGTAGCAACAATATTAATTTTATTTCGTTCGCCATCGGCTTATGTTTACCTCGCTAACAGTGAATTGTTGCCCCACGGCCAGCTTACCGTGATATTCAGCGAACAAGATAACGCTCCGTGATAAAAATTAGCGTTAGAACTTAATAGAAACGGAAATTAAAATAATTAAATTAATTAAATGTTGCGCGATTCCTATTTTTGAATACTTGGGAAGCAGTTAAATAAAGAATCAGGATCGCTAATGAAGATGTCGAACAAAAAAAGAAACTTCATGACTTTATAAAAAGGTTTGAAGATATCCCAATTAAAGAATACAATATTATGGATAATAATGGGATCCCCTATTTTTAAAATAAATAAAAAGAGTCAAATAAATATAGACTAATCTCGAGCTTTCCGTGAATACTAAAACTAGCTTTTATAGGTATCATTTGTATTTTTACTGGTCTTATATTACTTTGCTTTGTAAGTTTCATCGCACACCTATTACCCCAATTTTGAACCACTTCCCGTCATTCTATCTTCTCCAAATTTTGTACATAGAAACAACTAAGGTGAAGAATACTGAAACCAAAATAATAAAAATAAAAAAACAAAATGGCGTCATTTTTCTTTCCTTTTTAAGTTTCATCGCACACCTATTACCCCAATTTTGAACCACTTCCCGTCATTC
>KZ651043.1:733846-748405 GCA_001010745.2 Gerris buenoi
AATGCTAATATAACAATAAAGTACAAGATAGCATGCGAGGAAGCTATGTGCCACACTAATTGGCAGTGTATTTTTTATTTATTTTTTTTTTTTTTTACATTGTAATAAGTGTCCGTTTACTGTTTGTTTAGGCACTGAAGATGGCCTTATAGAGGCCGAAAGCCGCTTTGTATTAAACAAAAAAAATTTTTTGCGTGGAGAGACTGTTTCTTATTCTTTTAATGATGAACTCCACTAACGCTCCATATCCTGTCTTAATTACATAATATTTAATAAGCATCAAATAAATGGTAATAAACAAATCAAAGGAGATCCGAATAAAAAAAAACGTAAAATCCAGGAGATAGCGTGCAAAAAATTGTATGACTAACATTTGACTACCATTGTATGACTAGACTTTTGACTACCATTGTATGACTAGACTTTTGACTACCATTGTATGACTAGACTTTTGACTACCATTGTATGACTAGACTTTTGGAGGGCATTTGAAGAAAAAAACGGTGGAGAACGGCCATGTCCCATCCATATCAGGGAGAATGTGCGGAGTACAAAATTAGTTAGTACACCAGATATCAAGATACTGATAATTTGTCACTTGATATGGGTTATAGTCCAGTCAATTTATCATAATTCATTGCAAAAGGTCCGGTATTTATGATTTTTGGATATGTTGTTGGAACTAGTGTGACTAGTAAAAAGCCAAGTTTGCAGAATCCTAGACCCGTGGAAGCAGAGTTATAGCTGAAAAACATTTAAATTTTCCCACTTTTTTCAGTTGTTTATCTATATCTCCTTTTCTGGTCATCTGAGAGAAAAAATAGTTCTTACCAATCCTGTAGAGGAGAAAATTTACTTACATTTAATATCAATAGCTTTTTTCTCTACAGACTATAGTTTTCTAATTACAGAGCATCGAAAATACGATTATTTTAAAAAAAATACTTAGGCCAGTCAAAACATACCTGATAAATTGCTAAATTTACAAACAGTGATGTAGTTCTGATTTTTTTATATGTTGTTCGGACCAGTTAGGGTAATATGATCATAAGTTTGCAGCTTCGAAAAACCTGTGCTAGCTGCGTAATATGTGCAAAAAACTGGAAAAAAATTCGGACTTTTGTCAGTTCTTTCCATATAACTCGTATACTGTGCGTTTTTCGATGTTAGTCGTTATTACTATTTTTAAAGTCCAGTAAATTTGGTTCATGATTCTATGATCTTTTTTTTCGTTGAATGCCCAAAACTTGTTATAAGAAGTGGTTTAGGTACAATTCTTAAAATTTACAATTTTCCCATTTTGTTATTTTTACGATTATAACAGAACTGTTTTGTCTACAAGCTTCATTTTGTAATTACATAAAAGCCAATTAAATTTACTACAACTTCATTTCTTACGACTTTTTTCGTAGAGGAGAGGCTTTATGCCGTTAATTACCCTGAAGTGAGAGCAATACTTAAATTTTTCCATTTATTAAAAAACACTGCCAATCTTTGAAGTGTCATATCTCAGTAACTATTGGACGTACAGAGTTGTCAATGGACGTAAAAAAAAGCCAATTATATTTTCTGCTACTTCATTCCTTATGAATTTTCTCATAGTTTAACAGTTTTACGCCGATATTTGCCCCAAAACCAGAGCAGTATTTAAAATTTCAATTTTTGCAACACTTTCCAATTCTTATAGGGTCAAATCTCGGAATCTTTAGTACCTACAGAGTTGCCGTTGGACTTAAATTGTTATAAATATATTGTACTGAAAAATAGTAAGAAAAACTAACATCGAACCACGCATAGTTCACGAGTTATATAGCAGCAACTGAAAAAAGTTGGAGAACATATAAAATAATCAGAACTATCACAAAATGTTTATTTTTTGTATTTTTCCCAAATCATCGTATTTTCGATGCTCTGTAATTAGAAAATTATAGTCCGTAGACAAAAAAGCTATTGACATGAAATATTAGTAAATTTTCTCCTCTACAAGATTGGTCATAACTATTTTTTCTCTCAGATGCATAGGAAAAGAGATAAAGATTAAAAACTGAAAAAAGTGGAATAATTTAAATGTTTTTTAGCTATAACTCTGCTTCCACAGGATCTAGGATTCTACAAACTTGGCTTTTTACTAGTCATACTAGTCCCAACAACATATCCAAAAATCATAAATACCGGACCTTTTGCAATGAATCCCAAATTTTTTGCATAAATTGACTGGACTATTAGTGATTCAAATAAATATTACTTTAAATCATATTGGACTAGATTTATCCAATTCTATGATCTGGGTTTATTTTTTAAAATTAAATTTTTAAATTTTTGGTGGTATTCATACAACGGAAAGTTTAAATTTTAATTTAAATCAAATTATAATTATTATTAATAAGTATTCATACAACGGAAAGTTTAAATTTTAATTTAAATCAAATTATAATTATTATTAACACTGGGAGACAGACAGAGAAAAATAGACTCCAGCGCCGAGATTTGAACCACGGGCCTCCTATATTTCCAGTATAGACGCTCTAACCAACTAAGCTACGCAGGAGAATGATTTGATGGTGATATAGGAGACCTAATAGCTAGTAAAAGTATAACTTCATTTAAGTACGATAGAACGCGAGGAAGCTATGTGCCACACTAATTGACAGAATATATTTATATACCTATTAGACATATATAAATATTTAGTTTTAGTTTTTGTTTTGTTTGTTTATGTATTTTATGACATTAATTCTAAATTCGTATTTTTCTATCAGGTAGAAGAGCATCTGATAAGTCAAATTGGAATAAAGCCACGATTGAGTTGGGTTGATAAAAATTTCTGAGTTTTTAAGTAGTAAATCTCCTGGGGTGTTATTAATCTTATTTTATAAATTATCTTCTCTATTAATTTATGCACCAATAAAGATAGATTATTTACTTAATACTGAGAGGTGAAAATAAATATATATTTGGGTTATTACTTTGGTATATCATTATACGTTTATAATTAAACGTACCTTTACATAAATTTGGAATTAATTTCTAAAGAGGAGTGACGTGCTCCACATTTGCGACCTAATTGACCTAATATAAAATGAAATTGATATCGATAATGGTCATGAGGCGTACTTTCATATTGTATAATATGAGTCCTTAGGGCCCGTAGCAACAAGCTTAATTGTATAGTTAGAAGGAAAAGTAAAATTAAGTAAATTAATTTAGATAAGTTATTATATCTATTTAAAGACCAACAAATCAAAACAAACATTTATTTTTATTGGAATAAATGTGGTTGCCTTAGCTTGCCCATAACATATCATTTTAAGGAGAGCCGTCGGGACACTATAAGTAATTATATAAAGGATTATTTCATCAACAAATCATCAAATTTAAATAAAATTATGTAAGTCTTCTATTGTTGATATTTATTTTGTTGATTACTATAAAAGTATTTTTGGATTTGTTCTTCATTTTATTTCTAAAAAAATCCTTATACATATTAACTTCACTTTTATTTGTTTCTGTCGTCGGTCGTCAAATTCTTTGTAGGGCTAATATAAACTCTAATAATCCATTCGAGCGGAAACTGTGTACATAGACTCTGTACCAATACAAAATATTCTGTCAAAATTAATTAGGTAATTACGTAATTAAATTACCAATTTTTAAGTAACACATTAATTGATAAATAAAAAAAAAAAATAATAAAATGGATATTTCTGAATTTAATGTATTAATACCAATGTTTGACATTCTATTTATTATTTCATTAATTATTGCATGCGCCTTAATTAAAACCTTATTAAAAAACAACCTAAATGCCAAAAATAAAGGAATGCCTCTGCCTAATACCTAAATGCCTAACTGCCTATAAAGGATTTATAAAAGATTTGTTTTTAAGGGCTAATATTATAAAATCCTTTATATTAGCTCATATTTTGTTTGTTTGTTTGCGGCTAGGTGTCGTCAAAATCTTTAGAGGGCAGTTGCCCTCTTCTATAGTCATCCAATCGAGCTGCAAGTTGGCACATAGACTCGATACTTAATACAAAAACATTCTATTAAAATTTGGTGTCACCTGCACTTATACACACTAATTAACGGCGTTGCATTTAAAAATCAATAAACGGTGTGATTCTTACTTAAAATTTCATAGCGTGTTTTTATAAGCAAACAACTTGCCGATTAGTCACCCGACCGATATGCATATATTAGTCCAGGAGAGAACGTGCAAAAAAGTGTCTGACTAACATCAAGCTAAAGCTAGAATTTTGTGTATAAGTAAATCTTTTGGTGCCTTGTAAGAAATATTTGGTCGGCTAAATTCGTCTGCATGACATAGCAATTGGCAATAGGCATTTGAAAAATAAACAAACCGGTGGAGAGCGGCAATATTCCGCTAATTATGGTGGAGAATGTTTTCATGGTCCTAAGAGCAAAAATTAGTTAAAAGACCGAAAATCAAGTTGATGTTAGTTTATTTTTTGGTAGGCTTGTTATTCTAATAGTACTCCTAGTGACAAACTATTATCTGCTTGATTTTTTGGTCTACTAACTGATTTTGTACTTAGAACCATGAAAGTCATATCGTCCACCATAATTGGCGGAACATGGCCACTCAGCACCGGGTTCTTTTTTTTCAAATGCTCAATTGCCAAGCTATATCCCCCAGACTAATTTAGTTGACCACAAATTATTAAAAAATTAAACTTATACACAAATTACACGTCTAGCTATATGTTAGTCAATATTTTGCACAATTAACAATTTTTTGCACGTTATCTCCTGGACTATGTGTATAAAGGATTAAATAAAAACTTTGTTTTTATTGGTTAGAATTATTTTTTACTCTTTTGTCCCATCCCTAGAGTCTTTTTAATCACCCCCTCCCCCATATATAACATATATATACATCCCTTGAACAGACCTCCTTCATTTATTTAAATAATAGATAGTGGCTGTTTTTTTTTGTTTTTTTAAATAAAAAATAAATAAATAAAAAAAAATATCTTTCGACTGAATATGTGAGTATAATAAACCAATCTATTTTATATTGATACATTTTAATTAAAGCAGTACAAACTATTTTGTGTTTTTCAAAAATAGCCATTTAATATTATTTATTAATAGACCGTACCTTGAATTTCCTTAAAAATTTGATAATATATTTATTGTTTTGCAAAGTTTAATATTCATTTTTTTGGTTAATATTTAGTAAAACCACATTTTAATATTAAAATTAATCCCAACAAAAACACTAGTGCAAAAAAATAATCCAAGTCTCGCGTAAAAAGTAGTGAGATCATAGGTTTAGCCAAGTCTCTGTCTCCCACTGTCCGAGTAAGTTCCACTAGGTCTAATTTATCCAGTGCAAGAACATGATGTTTGTCTGTTCCTCTCTCTATTCTCTTTCCCAAATCACTCTACAAGTTTAAATTTAAATACCTTTTCTGACTTGGCAAATTCACACCACAAACCTAATTCAAATAATAAATATTATTTTTTTCATTTGAGCATCGCAGCACGCATACAATTTGTATACAACACTGCATTTAATTTTAGCCTCTTTGGGGTGTGAATTTGCCAAGTCAGAAAAGGTATTTACATTTAAACGTGTAGTGTAGAGTGATTTGGGAAAAAGAATAGAGAGAGAGGAACAGACAAACATCAAACATCATGTTCTTGCACTGGATAAATTAGACCTAGTGGAACTTACTCGGACAGTGGGAGACTTGGCTAAACCTATGATTTTTTTACTCGTGTTTTTGTTGGGATTTCAATTCTTTTTGTAAGTAATTTTTCATGGCCCCAAACAATTTTTTGTTTCCTATCTTTGTTCTTGTTTGGTTGTTCTTGTTCTTAGGTCTTTTTTCTTTCTTTGTTCTTTTAATTTTTCGTATAACTTCTTCGATCTATGGAGTAAATATATTTGCACTTTAAGATAAAAGTTGATCAATACTGTCAAATCAAACTAAACAAATGTTCTCAAAATCACTTTTCAATTTTAAAATTCTCCACTAGGCAGCTCTAGTGGCGCTGTTTACAATTTTTAAATTTTTTACAATATTTTGAATACGCGGTTTTTCTATTAGCCTTTAAAGGAACAAAGAACCAGATATTTTCGGATTTTTTAATTTTTCCTTTATTTGTACAATAAACTCTACCTATATATAAAATTTCAAGTTTCTAGGATTGTTAGAAGTGCCTTAGAATTATGATGAGTGAGTGAGTGAGTGAGTGAGTGAGTTGCGAAATAACAAAACTTTGGGCTCATATATCTTAATGAACTACTATGGGTAGAGGTGTGAAATTTTTATTTCCGGTTCAGTTTGTCATGAACTTTAAATTAAAATTAATTTTATATATCTAAGTATGTATATTCAAAAGGATAATATAGGGGGGTCCAAATTGCCGTGATTTGGTTCCAGTAAAGGATGGTACGGATGTGCTCGACTTGGCGGGGGCACTGCCGTGCCCCCAGATAAATCTAAGTAATCTACTAAATGTATTTTCAACTGGTACCATATATAATTAGAAAGGGAGTATGAAAACAGGAAATTTCATTAGAAAAGAAATTTTCCTTTTAAGAGAAATCTGATTGTATAAAGGGATATTTATTTTCCTTTTTCATTTTTTATCTTATCTGTCACTTTAAATATTTTCATAGTGATTAGTGATTACAATGGTCACTGACCCGTTCTAATCTGTTTACCACACATTTGAGATACATATATTGACTAAATTTAACAATAATAGTTCAAAGATTGTTTTAATGAATTAATCAGTCAATTGCTAATGTAACGTTCAAAACAGATTATCTAATATTAGTCTGTAATAAACGACCAATTAGAATGTTACACTATATAAAATTAATTGACTTGCCATAATGTTTTGACATTAAATTATTTAAAGTTTTACAGAATAAATTAGATTAAGACCGATTAGAATAGTACACTATATAAAATTTATATACCATGAAGTTAGTCTGATTTTTAACAGTTAACTGAGTTTTTATTTTTTAACGATCTTATTGTGGCCAGAAGATACCTCACACAAATAATTTTATAAATCCTACTATTACATGTACAAAATATTATAATATTTAAACATGTAAGGCGCGCATCACGTACGTACGTGAGGCGGTAATCGCCGGTTTCTGTACGATAAGTTTAAATATTAAGAGTAATAGTTGTATATTCTTATTCTACACTTCAAGACCTTTAAATTGATGTATAACATGGCATGGTAACTAAACACTTTTATTTAGTCGCCCGCCATATTGGCCGCCATCTTGGAAATATTAAGTGTAAAAACTCCAATTTGTTAACTCCAATTTTGTTTTAAGTGTAAAAATTTGTCCAGTTGTCTAAAATGCCGAGATGTACCTGTGTGCCAAATTTCATGTTTCTAGCTACAGTAGTTTATGAGTTGAAACGAGCCAATGGACGGACAGACAGACAGACAGAGCCGTTATATAAGGTTTCTTTTTGTACTTTGTACAGAAACCTAAAAGAGGCGCATTGTAGAGGAGACATAACACCACCATGGGCTCTAAGATAAGAAAGTACCAAATACCTACTTACAAAAAATTAAGAAAACGCATTTCGTAAGCCGAGATTTGTCTATTATATATGGTTTCTTACCATATTATGAACGAAAGAGTTTTGTTTTTTTACACGAATTAAAGTATTAATTTTGCAAAATTTAATGATCGCAGGCGGTTAAAATTAATCTGGGGATATCTGGTGGTTATACTTTCGACTTACCATCCAAATTTCTTACAAATCAGGCAAGTAATTTTGAAGATATATAGGTGTAAATAAATGTAGATCTGTGTGCATGTGGAAGAGAAATAAATTGGTACAGGTAAGGTTGAAACTTATATGAGACCAACAATGGGCTAGTTTTTTAAGATTGATGGTAGGCAAAAATAGAGCGACAGACAGACAGACGGACACGGAACCAAAAATGTTCCCCGATGTCTGAAACGGATTTCTGTCTTGAAATTTTTGAAATCAGAGACCTAAAAAAATTGTTCGTTCTTCAGAACGATCGCGTAGCTTCCGTTACCATAGGTAAGCTGACTGAGCTGACAATATCCAATTAGTCTAACCTATAATCCAATAAATTTTTAACAAAAGAATAGTTCACTTAGATTTAATAATAAATAAATACATTTGGGTGGGTAACAAAGTAAAAGAGTGCCTCACAAAAAGTTTCATTCTCCAGAACGATCTCATAGCTTAAGTCACCAATGGTAAGCTCGGAAGCAAAAATTATATACATATTTCCATAAACTTTGATGAAAATAGGAGTAACTTTTAAAATACTCAAAGACAAAGGAGTTTTAAGTATACTATAGTTATCAAAATCGCATAAAAATATTGTCCATGGAATTCATAAGTTCTGCACATACAATTAAAAATGAACATTTCAAAGATAAAACAAAAGCTAAAGATAAATCGAAGCGTTGAAAGTAAGTCGGATGTTTGAAGATAATTTAGTTGGTATCAACCGTAAGGTTGGTAAATGCAAAAAAGTATTATCTTAGAAGATAATAATAGTCAGAGTTTTAATGGCAAAATCCTAAAGATAAAGCAACAATTTTTTCTCATTACAGTGTTTGAAACAAAGGTTTAGACTTTGGCGCACTCCAGTTGACTATTATTCACAAAGTCAAGTTCGCTTGAAGTTTAAACCTATTTAAAACCTCCAACATTAAACCTTAAATTTTAATTTTTCATCTTAAAGTTAAGTATTTTTGTTCTAATAATAGAAGTTTTAACTTTAAAAAAAAAAAAAAAAATCTACTTTTTATCTGCATTAATTCAACGGTTCTTTTCTTCACAGTGATCCTTCTAAGCAACAATTAACTTTTAAGTTTACTTTATTAGTTTACATTTTTTTTTTTTTTTTTTTTTTTTTTTTTTTTACATTATCATTAGTTTAGTTCATATTTGCTTCAAAAAAATATATTTTTACGACATTTATCTTTTTTCTTCACAGTATCCATTCCACCAGTAAAGTTTACAAGCAGTACTAAATTTGCTTTATGTACTTTATTTTACAGCCAAGAGGTATGTTTAGTGAAGCAGTAAATGCTATTGCTTTTGCTGCTTACAGCCTACAGCCATGAGGTATATTTGTTAAGCAGTAAAAGATATTGCTTTTGCTGTTACAGCCATCAGATATGTTTAGTGAAGCAGGAAATGATATTGCTTTTGCTGTTACAGCCATGAGGCATGTGTAGTGGCCAATATTTATTGAAATAGTCTTTAGTGTTTTAAAAAAAAGTAGGTAACACAAATAATTATTGTTATTGCAGTGTTACTCACAATGTAAATTACTGCACCACAATGTAAAGTAGAACTGAAGTTGTAAATTACGGATTATTGTTATGTTAGTGTTTCTTAGATAATAATATTCTTAGATAATCTTGTTATGGTTCTTAGATTTTAGTATTTAAGCATCACGGACAAGCAGATACCCTAGCTAATGCCCTGTACATTGTAAGTCCAACGATTCGAAATTTTGTATAATTGAATTTAAACTATGTATCTTTAAAATCGAATCCAAAAGAAAACAAGCTTCTGTGTTTATGAGAATCTTAAAATTTGTCCATACTCAGGACTCACACCAGGAATCGACGCAGCTACAATTCTATGAGCCGTAAAATTTACCTGGAGCGCATTGCGTGTCTACATGATTTTTTGTTTACAAGATTTTGAGTCAAACTTAGTCCAAACCTGGACACAATGTTACGCGTCTTTGTTTTGAGGCTGAATCATAGCAAGGCATTGATGAGTAATAGTAAACTGGAGAGCGTCAGTGTTTAAACCTTTGCTTCCAGAACTCTTAAACTGGAATTAATTCCAATTATACAATTAAGTAGTTAAGAAAGCGGAGAAGTTTTTACTTATTGAAATAACTATTAGTAGTAAATCTTGAAAAATATTAATTATAAGTTAAATTATAATTACCTTAAAACAGGTAATCATTGCGTTTAAAAAATAAGTAACCTTATAGTCCTTAAAAATAACATTTTATCTTCTACTCAAGTAAGAAAATAAAATGTTATTACTTACAGAAGAGTAAGAATATACTTATATAAGTACATACTAAAAGAAGAGTCGAAATTCCTCTAAACAGAACCTTTTAATTTCTTTTGGCCTTAACTACAACGGAGTACTTTCAAGCTGTCAAATAAATCTGATAATAGATAACTATAACTCTGATTCGTGTTACCGTATCATTACATCCTATCCAACTTACTTTATTACTTTAGTTACCAAAATATATCAAAACTTCAGTTGCCTTTATTAATTTCATCAAAACTATTGTCACCGATATCAAATAAATTATTATTTAATACAAGCTACCTTTTTAATAATAAATAATACTCTTTACTTCTTATTTCTTAAGAGCACTCTTTGAATTATTTGTAAGATGTCATAATAGTTATCAGGTGAAAGTTAATCAGTTACATTTTCAGTATTAATATAATTTAAAATTATTAATTAATTACCATGATTAATTAATTTTTATAAACCGACAATGTTGACTTCTTGAGTTTTCAGGTCAACTCTAAACTTTTAAGCGAATGTGTGAAGTTAGAACTTAGCGAATAAGTAAAACGTGTAAACACTGCATCAAAAATTAATTTTTACTTTAACAAAGTGGATTTGATCAAAGTTACTTGGTCCAAGTCAACTTGGATCGAGTAAACGCAGCTTAAGAAGCAAATTGACAGGTGGTATTTAATTTATGTATTTATTTTTAATGAGAGTAAGGTTTTTGCCTTATCGCACAGAAAGCTGATGAATAAACAACATTAGTTCATTTGCTATCCTCAGCTGCAGTAGTTACTGGAATACTGGTACTGGAATATTAAAGATAAATAATTTCGGATAATCCAATACCATAATATTATCTTCAACAGTTCTATAGTAGCTAAGATTTGAATCACCCTACTTTCTTATGTACGTATTATAGTAAATAATATAAAGTGAAAGCAATGATATAGCGCCAAAATTCGATTTTCATTTTTGATGGATTTACACAACAAATAAAAAAAAAGTGGTTTTTTAACCAAATTTGGATTTACACAACAAATCAAAAAAAGTGTTTTTTAACTAAATTTGTTTTTTTGTGGTATTTTTACTTTCGTCTGCGTAGACGCATCTAAGCAGGCTTCAAACTACATAATGAAACGATTCCGATTAAATATATATTTAAATGGTCTACAAATTAAGATTTTAAGTAAAATTGGTCGAAACCTTATTTGAGAAATAAAATAATTTTTTACGCCATCAAAATGCCTCGTATATAATACATAATACGTACTTGTGCTAAGTATGTGAATAAGTAAAAGTGCTTTAAAATAAATATTAATGATGCAACGGAGGCGATAACTTGGAACAAATCAGTTATGCTATGCAGTATTTTTTTACATTTCAGTAGTTCTTCCCACAGCCGCTACGATCAGCTCATTCGCTTTAACTCGCAAATTATCAAACTTAAAGTGCTTAAATTACAAAATAATAATAATTAAATTATATTTTTATTAATCAAATTCTTAATCATACATAACAAGAAACAAAAAAGAAACTAAATAAAATATTATCATGCGTCAGTGTTGCCAACGAACAAAAATATTATTTTCCAGTTAGAAAGCCATGTGGTTGACACATCATCTGGGTTTGTAATGATTTTAACGTAAATTTTACAAAAGGCCATAGCACTAGTATAATTATAATACATTTATTTAAGTGTACAATCAACTAAAAATAAATAAATAATAATAATAAATGAAAAAAAGTATTAGAATGAATACATTTACGATAAAAATAATTATTAAAAATTCCAATTACAGCGTACAAATTGATATTGATCATTTTTTTTTATTGAAGTAGGAAAATTTAATTATTTAGAAACGGCATTGTTAAATTATTAAAAAGTTCTTATTCAATACCTATGGATTTTGTATGCTTTTTACGTAAAATGTAAGCAGAAGTTTAGAGAAAGTAAAATTTAAAGTTGTTTAATAAAACTTTAGTCGAGTATAGTTATAAAAATAGGAAAACCAAAATATAAAATATCATGATACAAAGAATATAACATGACTACTCTATTCGTAAGCTTTAAACAAACCATTCGAAGTTCTTTAATGCGATTAACTATGTAAGTTGGATTTTTTTGCACAACCATAGTTTATATTCATTTTTGTGCATAATAAGTTCTTACATACTAACAAAAAAGTAAGAAAAACTAACTCAAAATGGAACCCGGCTTCCAGTTAATGTTGAATTATAACAGAAACAGCAAATTTATAGAAGCCTCTGCAAGTAAAATCAGTTTTGGCGTAACGTCACTACTTCTGATTCAGTTTACCTACGTGACTTCTTTCAAAATACTTTCACAATGTTATAAAATTATAAAATATAAATTTAAAACATTGATAAATAACATAGGATTTAAGTTATTCACCTATTAATGTAATACTTAACACCCAATTATGTAAAATTGGCCGCAGGTTTATTATAGGAAGGCCGTTTAATGCGTAGAACAAGGTTTATTTTACCCAAAAATAAGGTGATTTTGTAGCTTTGTTCGAAAATAGATGAAAATAGACTGAATGGGGCGAGGGAGGTGTGTGCTTAACGATCATAATAATGCAGAAATAGAATTTATAGGAGTTCGAAGTGCGTGGGTCAGTTGTAGACAGAGTTCGGGGTCAATAATTTATGTTTTTATGTGTTTACTTTAAGATAAGTGTTATCATTGTTATTAATGTTTTTTACTTACGAAATTGATAGATGAACATGATGTAATGAGGTTGATGTTTATTCGATGCCTTGTTTCTGTTCAATAGTCAAGACATCTCTTTTGAATGAGTAAAATGTCACTTGCACGATGACGTTTTTAAGTTAATACAACACATTTATAATTTCCACACTGATTTTATTGTATTTTGTTTGTAAGAAGAATGGTTTTGGTATTTTTATGTGAAATGGAGCGCGTAGTGCGGCATCGGGTGCCACGATAGGAAGGCCGAAGGGGAAGTTTTCGGTCAGATCGATGTTAGAATGCCGGTAAACTTGTGCTAGAACGGACGGTGTGTTTAGCGCCGGCGCGGCAAAGAGTGACTCTCCCCCTACTCCAGGCATGAACAGCTGGTGATGCGGCTTCAAGGAGTGGGAGACCATGATTTCCCACCCCAAAGTCTCCAGACCTACAGGAGACATGCCTATTTACCCCCCTTTTTCATGCACACTCTCTTAACTTAACGGAAAAATAAGTATGCTTTCAACTTGTCATGAATTTAAACTTAAAAGTTCAAAAAACACTTTCGTCAAACAGGAAGAAACACCACTAATTAGTCAAATTAATAAGAGCAGGGGAAATGGCTAGATGTACTAACGGACTAAACTTGAGAGCAAATAGTGACCTAGACCTAGACCTAGAGATGGAAAAAGAAGACGAAGAAAGACCCCCGATATATTTATCAAAGGCTCTATAAAGGAAGAAGCTGGTGTTATATAGATATATCAACAGCACAGGACAAACTACAGATTCAAAAAGTAAAATTATAGAGACCTAAACCAAGAAATGGACTTAGTTTCTCACTATAATAAATAAAACAATGTATATCATGTACAAACATAAAAAGGTTTATGGAATTTCTATTATCAAGCAAATACCTATATTTGTATGTATGAATTATTATAGTAGAAAATTTAATTTGTTAATTTAATTTATTTTAATCTCTTTAATTAATGAGTAAATGGGAAACATATTTTTACTACGTTTTTACTACGTTTTTATTAACTTGGTTTCTTGTTTGTATGTTTGTTTGTATGTCCGGTACAAATCTTGCAATCGAATTTTAACTAACATCCCGAGTAGCTAGACATTTGAAACTTTCAGAACACGATGACAATGCATTATTTTAATGCTTTTAGTCAATTTTCAGCAGAATTTAATTAGTTTTCAGCAAATTTGCTGTATGAAAAGTTAGTTCGGAATAAATCCGAAAGTTATTTTATTTGTTTTGTCATATCCCAAATATTTACAATCCTTTGACCTCCTCAATATTTACCTCCTTTGACAGATTTCAAATATAAGATTTTTTATTGAGAGGTAAACATTGCATGACAGCAAAAAAGAATAAGTAAACCAAGTAAACAAAAAATAAATTAATTAAATTAAAAAAAGTAGTATATAAAAAGTTCTTTTTATCTTTTAATTATATTAAATTAAGAATTTATCATTTGCTAGTTGTAGTTTAATACTTGTTTGTATAAGAAACTGATGCCTATATAACAATACAGACTTTGATCATTTAAATTTTAAAAATTGTGGTTATAAATCCTTTATTATGTATTTTTCAAAAAAAAAAAAAACTTGCATTTTTACTTTCTCATATGGAGCCTAAACTACTCGGCTGATGATGAACAATTTGGCTTAAAAAAAAATGTTTAAAAAAATCATTTCCCAAGGCGAAATAGAGAAATGGATTTTAGTCCCTAATTTGGGGGATACTACTCCCTTAAAACTCTAAAAAAAAAAAAAAAT
>KZ651043.1:748751-768266 GCA_001010745.2 Gerris buenoi
TAACGTTTTTTTTTTTTTTTTTTAATTATTACTATAATAATAAATATAATAATTGTGGCGCTTGTCTGATGGTATCTGCCTAGCACATGGATGTACATTAAGGATTTAAACAGTTAAGGAGTGTTAAGGAAATCTGAATTACATACACATACATGTAAATCCTCTATACAACATACAAAGTGCTTGCCGTTAACACGTATAAGTGAAAAAGCAAAAAGTCAAGGTCATGCGGCAACATACAGTAAAATAAAAATGATAAAAAAGTAATATTTACTATCTACTATTTCATATCGATGTGTAAACAGTTTACAAATAAAAATACCTTTCTCTATAGTTGTTATGTATACATTTCTTCGAAGCCTACAAATGCAAGTTTAAAATTGTTTAATTCTAACATAAATGTTATAAAATCACTTCCATCAAAATGTTCAATAGGAAATGTTATTGATTAATTTTTGTAATCATTAGCAGAATACTAGAACATTTAAATCATCGCTCTGTACGAATTAAAGTCGGATTTTCGATAATCGGAATTGTGATGCCTCTTTTATCTAAAAATTCTTCAATCGAAATGTGATTTAGATATCAGAGAACATTGGTAGTTTCGTGTCTATTTGTTAGTTAGTAAGTCAACATTTTTGAGAAAACTCATATTTTGAGAATTGCCAATCCGATTTTGATCATATTTATATGGTAAAGTTGACGTTAACATAAGTGGCCTATTATCTATTATAGACGATCAACTTAGTTGTCCCGAACCTAACAAAGGTAACGGAAGCTATATGATCTCTTTGAAGAAATTTCAATACAGACATTCGTGTCAGACCGTCAGACATCAGAGAAATTTTTTTATTCCGTATCTGTATGTCGCTTAATTTTTACGAATCAACCTATCTTAAAAACTACACGTCTGATTTCAATGAATTTGGGCGGTATGTCATTTATTTACTTTCTATTGACGAAAGTATAGAAAAAAATAGAAATAGTACATTATGCGTCGAGTGTGGAAAGTAGCATTTTGCATGCGAGTGTGGAGTTTACACCCGAGCGACAGCGAGGGTAGTAAAAACCACACGAGCAATGCAAAATGCCGTTTTCGCACGTGTTGCGTACCGTACTTTATCTACGACCTACGATTGTTAGATTTCAATAATAAATGCAGAAAAAATTATAAACTTCCTGTATGTAAGCTCGTATTTCAGTATTTCTCTTTTGATAAAGATGACATCAATTCGTTAGTTGTATTTTGTGCCGAATTAATTATTTCGGAAGGCGTATTATTCTCCTCATATTCTTCATAATCACTTAAATCACTCATTGATTTTCACAAAAAAACTCGATACAAACAGTTACTTTTATTAAATAAACATCAAATTAGTTATGTTAAATGTAAACAAACTCGCTAATCGTGTGTAAAGTTGATAATTCTTCTTCTTTACGTCACTAGAGTGGAAAAAAAGAGGAATTCTTCTTCTTTACGTCACTAGAGTGGAAAAAGAGAGTAATTGTTCAAAACAATGTGACACGCATGCGCAATTAATGCAGGTGTGTAAAGAATCACTTTCTACGAATCTAAACAGAGATGTAATGTTTATATTACGTATCAATCGAATGCGCAATTAATACAGGTGTGTAAAGAATCACTTTCTACGAATCTAAACAGAGATGTAATGTTTATATTACGTATCAATCGTAGATAAAATAACATTTTAGGAATATAATAATAGTTATAGCGACAACAACGATAGTAAATAAGCTCAATCCATAGTGGTTTAAAACTTCTCAATCTTCTAACAAATAAAAATATGGTAGAAGGTCAGTCTTCCACTTAACATGTTTAGTTAAGGAAAGACTAATCATAATCATAGTACATAGTACATAGTACATAGTTGCTTTAGTAATTGGTAACTTAATTGGTATTGGTAACTTAATTGTAATTGGTAACCAATTGTAACTTAATTGGTATTGGTAACTTAATTGTAATTGGTAACCAATAAGTCTCAGTAAAAAAACTCCTCTAAAGAACTAATAATAAATCCAATTTCAAATCGTTAAACAGCAAAATCCTGGCCACTTTATCCCTTTCTAACAACGATGTTTGAAATAATGGTCTCAAATGGTTTTAACCAATAGCAGAAGATTACAGATTAAGTAATCATATAGACGAGTAAAAAATAGACTGCCAATTAGTGGGGCAAATCGTTTCTTTGCATCGTAGCACGTACTTTGTTGATTTTATGCTTTTAAAAGACATTATTTTCTAATTTATTGTTTACCCCGTTTTAATAGGGTTTTGTTGCAGTGGCGTAACTATGGGCCCCCGGTGCCAGGGGGCCCCCCTTACCTGTGGGGGCCTTAGAGGGTAATAAAATATTATTAGGTTTGAGCTTGAAAAATGATTCTGCTATAAGATTGTCAAGGGCCCCCATTCAGTTCAGAAGGGCTTTTTTTGCAAGTAAATTTTATTTTGGCGGGGGGCTCCCAAGGTTCTTGCTAGGCCACTGTTTTGTTGGTAAAACCTAAAAAAGAAACCCTTATAGTTGTGTTCCTGTGTCTGTCTGTCACTCTGTACGGTTCCAATAAATTTAGATTCAAAAGAGATAAAAACATGAAACATTCCAGTATTAAAGATCGCTTTGATGCGCACACAGGAAAATTGTAGCGAACTAAAATTATCAGCTGTTCACATCAAAATGGCGGATAATTCACGTCACGCGAAAAGTATTTTTTTATAAAAGTATATCTTTAAAATGTTGAGTGTGGAATCAAATGAAAGGTATTGAAGAGAAGATTCCAAAAACATACAATACTTGTGGATAATATTTATTTTTCCATGCCTTTTTGTCAAAATTTGGCGTGTTCCCCCTAAAACTCTATCTATTCCTGCTGTTACTAAAAATATGCAAAATGTGCGGTGTGCTGGGCCATGGAAAAAATAGGAATAGCAATTTGATTTGATTAACTGGGAATCCAAAATTGTGGATAATTCCGTCACCGAGATTTTTGTTAAAATTTTAATTGGGGTGGGTATCTAATGAAAGGTATTGAAGAGTATACTAAAAAAATATAACACTTGTGGAAAGTGTTTAATTCCCATCTACTAATTTCAATTTAATGTTCACAATACCAACGAAACCCTTTTTACGGGGGCACAACAAATTGTTTAATATGTCAAAATTGCCTTGATATTTTACATAAATTAAAATATCAATTAAGCAAAATTTAAAGAGCGTATACGGTTGAAATTAATATGATGCTATCTGCGGTCTACTTTCAGCAAACCTTCTTTTGAAGATATAAGATGTAAGTAAATGTATGTTTGTGCGCATGTTGAAGAGAAACAATTAGGCACAGAAGGTTGAAACTTATATGGGACCAACAATGGGCTAATTATGACCTACCGAGCAAAAAGTTGTAGTATTGCAGTAAAATGGTGTAAATAACAATTAAAATAACTTTATCTTTGTTAAATTCAACAGGGGTAATAGAAACGAAATAAACAGCTCCCAAATGCAGGATAAACAAAAAAAATCCCGTCAAGTACTTGCCAGCAAGTTACTAAAAGGGTTTCTTCGGTCATAAGAAATAATTATAATTATATATTTTTTTAAACAAAAACATCTATTGTTAACTTTTAGAAATCTAGATGTGCATATATTATTATTCTTTACTATCTTCGGTATGCGCTTATTGAATTCTTTTAAAGGTAAAATGGCCGCCAATTTGGAAACAAAATATATTTTTGTGAACTAAATTTCAATACCTTTCATATGATGCCCAACTTCGATTTTTCAAAACACAAAAATTTTGGGGCACCCTAGTTACGCCCCCCTAAAAAGTCTAAAACTTTACTTTTTCTAAATCAACTCCTGGAAATTTTATTGGACTAAAGAGATTTATATTTATGTATTTTTGCCTTATTTTAGGACCTATTCTAATGGGGTAGTGCAGGGGGGGGTAAATTTTGGGTTTGTATGAATTTTTTGGGGGGTAAAATGGCCGCCATTTTGAAAATTCGATACAGATTTGTAATCTACATTTCAATACCTTTGAAATTATACCCAACTTGAAAATTACAAAAAATGTAAAATATTGCGCGGTGATCGCAATTGATCGCAGATCGCAGAAATTTGGAGTGTTAAAGTTCGCAATAGGTTTTCTGTTTTTGGGCAAAAAAGTTTAACTTATATACCAAATTTCAAGTCAATAGCGTCATTAGGTTGGGAGATATAATACAAGATGCGACGGACGGACGGACGGACGCACTACCAAAAGCATAAGGGTTTCTAGGATGACCTCGAAACCCTAAAAACCTTCATTATAAATTAAGCACTATCGCCTGCAAAACGTTTCTATGTTCTATAGCACGTTGCCAACTTAATTAAAAAGGATTTCCCGCACTTATCGATTGATAGTTAAAAAGTAAATACTCCGTAAAAGAAAGAACCCGTATTATGTACATATTTATCTCTGGCCACTTCACGAGACCAAGTACATTATTAATAAGTCCTTATACAGAGAGAAAAAAAGACGTAACCTTAGCGGGCGGCGAGTTATTTATAATTGAATATATTTTATCCGCCGTTTATTTTTTGTTCAAAGTTTTCAAGTTTATAAACTTTACTTGTTTTACTTTTTATTTGTTGTCAGGTAGAATTATTGATTACATTTTAAATCTTTAATTAATGTCACCTTGAAGAATTAAAGTTTGGTCTTCTGAGAAGAATATTAATTTCAGAGAGTTATTAAAAGAAAAAAATCGTTTATAAAAAGGTTTAACTATAATCGGAAAAATCAGTAGAGTTAGATGGATTTAAATCGAAATAAGTCTGAAGTTCTAAATAATAAACGCTGAAAATTACATTGAACTTATACCAAATAAATCAAAAGTTGCTATAAAATAATTAATTGGTATAAATTGGCTCTTCAACTTCTAGGAATAATTATCCTTTTCAAAAGTCCCTATAATAGTTAAATATTTTGGTATAAATATCCTTAGAAATTCCTAATAATTAATACTGTTAAGACGGAATGAGCAATCCTCCCTGAAGCAATGGAAGGGAATAATATCATCTCTAAATACATATTAATTATTTAAATTCATTACGTCCTAAATTAACATGAATAATCATTTTAAATTTAACATAAAATCCTGAACAAGATGCAAGATGCCATTATTTAACTACCAACTTAATAGATTAAGTACCTATTCTAAACTTTTATTACTCAGAAATACAGTGATTTTTTAATACCATAACAACACTTTTATGCAACACTGTAGTCAGGTTATTAAAATTAATATATTGAATTAAAGCTAAAATAGAAGACATGGTCTTCAATTTCAATACTAGTAAAGGGAGCGTGCTCCACGATGGGCTCATGCTTGAGATTATTGGTTTTCTTTCCGTTTTATTATGAAGGCCTAACAATTAAATTAAATGTCTAAATAGTTCCGTTTCAAAAACCTTCATAAAAATGAATTAGTACTGTAATGTACATCGTTCAAAAAAAACGTTGTGGCTTAAGGAATTTTATTCTGATTTGCACGTTATTTTCTTGTTTTATAGGGTTTCGTTGGTAAAACCAAAAAAAAGAAACCCTTATAGTTTCGTTCCTGCGTCTGTCTCTCTGTCACTCTGTACGGTTCCAATAACTTCAGAATAAAAAAAGATAAAGTATGAAACTTTGCAGTATTAAAGATCGTTTTGACATAGGGAAAATATAGCGAACTCAATATTATCAGCCGTTCAAATCCAAAATGGCGGATAATTTATCACGCGAAAAAAAATTTGAGTGGGGTATCAAATGAAAGGTATTGAAGAGTAGATTTGAAGAGAAAATATTTACCACTTAGGGAAAGTGTTTAATTTTTGGCTCCATTTTGTTTTTAATTTTTTTTGTTGAGTGGGTTGTTCAAAAAACATCAAAATTTTGCGTCAATCTTAATCAAAATTAAGATTGGCAATTTGATCTAAATTACAGGGAATCCAAGATGGCGGATAATTTATGTCACTCAAAATTTTGTGTGGGGTATCAAATGAAAGGTATTGAAGAAGTAGATCACAAAAATATAAAAACATTTTTTTTATTGTGTATGTATTTATAAATCGAAATATACAAAAATACAAATGTCACCCCAACTATCCTATAACGGCTTTTCTCATAATTTTGAAATAATTCACCCTTATATCCTATGGTGGACTGATGAATATTTCCGGAGAAAAATCAATGTAATTTTTCGTTATTACCGATAAAAAACATTGTTACCTCCCGGGGCATTGAACCTAGAACCTCTTTCTCTGTAACACGTGAAAATTGTTTAATTTTCTGCAGTTACTAGAAGTATTAAAAATATGCCAAGCGATCTGGTGGGCGATAGGAAAAATTAGATTAGTAATTTTAAATGATTAACTGGGAATCCAATATGGAATATGGCGGATAATTCCCACCTCAAAAAAAAATTTTTTTTTGAAATTTTGTGTAGGGTAACAAATTAAAGGTATGAAAAAGTAGATTACAAAAATATAAAATATATATCACGTGTTAATTGTTTAGTTTCCACGTCTTTTTTTATCGCTTTCATTTTTACGTTCTGAAAAACCTATTGAAAATCTGCTGCGGGATCGAGTTCGCATCAATAGATATTCAAGGTCAGTTTTTTGGTGCAGAAAACCGTAAATGACTATGGACAATTCATCTTCAATGCGCTTATTTTGTTACTTTGATGTCTTTCTACTTTTAACTGCAATGCATTTTCTTGTCACAAACATTATGAGTTCTACAATTATACCTACTGTAAAAAGCTCTGGAAAAACTCATCATCATCAAACATAGAAAAGGTGCAGGTGTAAAAGTAACAGTACAGTTTTCTTTACTGAGAATCGCATGTCCACTGCACACAATGACCGGACACGTTGGTATGTTAGCGCCATTTTGTACGGAACCATAAATAATATACGTGATCCGGAACCTCAAACGAATCAAAAGAAGAGGAAATAATTCGTTTTGATTATCTATACAACTACTTTATTCTAAAAACCCCTAAGAATGAAGAATGTATATAATTTTTTAACAAAGGAGGTAACTCTAAAAAGACATTTTCAATACTAATTTTTTTCGCAGATAAACCGCCTGCTTTGTGGAATATACAGAGTAAGTAAACGAGAGAAAAATTGCCAAGTAAGTAAAGTACTTAAAGCTTTTTACAAGAGACCTTGGAAAAAACGTAAAAAAAATAACACTGAAAAGGAAAAAAGTATAATGATAGTTGAAGAAAAAAAGCGAAGATATAAAGCTCTAAGGCACGGTGAGAAGGGTGGGGGGAATGAGGAGATAAGAAAAGGTACTTGGATGGTACCTTGGTTGAAATGAAAGATTAAAGAAGGAAAAATGTGGAGTAGATACGCGTGAAGCGAATCTAAAGCATTCATAAAAGTGGAACTGATCCAAAGGACCTCTGTAATGATGGATTCACAGGTAACCTACTAGGTCTACCTACTACCTACTAGTAGTAGGTAGACCTAGTAGGACCTGTGCTACTCCCACTCCTACTTTCTCACAGGTACCATCTTTGTTTCTACAAGAAACATTAATCTTTATATAAAAAGAACAAAACATAGTTTAATATTTCCAATGTCTTGCACTGATTGCGTTTTAAAACAATTTCATTTTATGAGAAATAATTTTAAATCTATAGTACTTAATTATGGGAAATGGGAACTCCAATTTTGATAAAATTAAGCTATTACGTCAAAATTAGCCCCTCAGATTGTCACATAATAATTTAAAACTTCGGCAAAAGTTGCTCCCTTTTAAGCATACTACGTCCGAGAATAACATTAAAAAAAAAAAAAAAAAAAACAGTTCTGACAATTTTGAGTAAAAAAAAAATTAAAATATGTACGTGATTATACCAGAGACAATCTAGTTTCTTTGTTATTGAATATAAAATATATCTAATGCAGCTGCAAATAGACGCAGTTTATTACAACGACCTTTCAATACCAAGCGAGGTCACATTATTTTTATGGACATTTTAAATCGTTATTCCTGGCTTAGAGTATCTATCCTTAAATAAATACTCTAATTTGGACTCCTTAAAGTCCAAATGAAAATATAATTGGATGCCCTTACTTAAAGGACACCAAGATTAACCTGATCCTTTCCGGGGAAAATTAATATGGTAACCCTAATCAATATAAATTGAAGACATGTTATTAATATCTACACACAAAACAATATTTGGCATTAATTAAATTTGTTTACTAGGATAGAAGAAATAGATCCGAAAAAATTATACATTTCTCCTATTATATAGATATTTTAAATTTCCATTTTTTTTGGGGGGGGGGGAGTTATAATTCTGTATTTAGTCTGTAGTCTTATGCTGATCTAAACTACTGGACTGTTTTAACACCCCTGAAGATCGAAGCGAAACTTCGGACATCAACTCATTCGTGAATTCGTGAGATGGATTTCACTGGAAAACTAAGATCTTTAATACAAATCTACCCGCGGAAGCCTAGTTAGTATGCACCAAGTTAAAGACAGACTTAAAAAAAAACACTTTTTGGATTCAAAGGTACCTCAAAATGTGGTAATCCATCAAAACCTCAATATCGATATTCATGTTCTCATAATACTTCCTGTTTATATATACCAAGAATATATGAAAAAGTAAAAAGTGGGGGGGGGGGGAGGTACAAATATTAACTGTAGATAAAGTGCGCCAAAATTGAACCCCCAATTTGTTTTGGTCAATAATTTCCATACAGTGTGTGGTAAAATTAATTTGAAAAGCTCTAAAATAGAAAATCTATCTTGTTATGAGATTTCTTTAACTTTTTTTTGGAATTGATTGAAATTTTATTTTTGGTACTTAAAGGAAATTATAATTTTTTAAGTATGTACATCCATGCTTTTAAAGTGCCCCCACTTAAAGCAAATTATAGTAAATAAATAGTAGTTACAATCAAATATTACTAATAATAATAAATATTCTCCTGAATTATAAATATAAATTTGGTTAAATGATATTAACTATTAATTATCAGTAGTAAATTTTTATTAGCAGAAACAGTAGAATAATTGGCTACAAGGAAATAGTACCAACACCAACACTATGCACATTACGAGATGTGACTGTTGAAACTCAGATTAGCCAACCTAAAATAGGAAAGAATAAAGCCACTAGGCCTGTGGGAGGGGTAGGGGGTAGGGCCAGTGACATTTTTGTTTGCCTAGTTGGTCCAACATTCTAGAATTCAACATCCTGACCTCTTATTGGCTCCCCACCCTAATATTTTGGATTTTCCTGGGCTGCCAAAAGTCGTAAACCGTAATAAGCTAAAATTTTTATGCCGTTCACTATAGATATCCTCCAGTACAATACCTATGTATATGAAATGTTAGCATGTTTTTTGGTCAAACTGTTATTCTAGCCTTTTAGACAGGAGATTCTTTTTATCATGGAGCCTCATGATAAGTCTTATAAGCATAAGTAGAAAAGTACAACCTTTTCTTAATATAATATTCAGAAGCAATAAATATATTTTATAATTAACACATCAGAAGTGGAAGTGATACCTTTTGGGGCTCCGTATTATAAAGGGAGCTAGATAGGAGAACACCCATGTGTTGCGGGCTAAAAAAATTGTTGGCTAAGTAAATCGAAAGCAAATCATAATAAAGTTATTACCCTGAAAGAAAGCCGAGGTAGATTTGTGATCAAACTCTAGTGGAATTGTAATAAGTAAAGTTCACTCCTTTATCCTGCTTCTCCTAGAACGGAAAATAGTAGGGTCTAGGCAGTAGTCTGTAACTTGAGATGCTTCCGATCTGGGAAGAAATGATGCTTCCAGATGTGGTGCAAACGTATCCATTAATTGCTGTAAACATAATAAATAAAGTTGTCTATTAATTGCTATTATAAACTATAAACAAAATACGCTTCTGGTTTTAATTCAATTTTTAAGTTTTTGGTAGTATTCATACTACGGAAAGTTTAATTTAAATCAAATTATAATTATTATTAACACTGGGAGACAGACAGAGAAAATTAGACTCCAGCGCCGGGACTTGAACCACAGGCCTCTACATTTCCAGTGTAGCGCTCTTCCCAACTAAGCTACGCAGGAGAAGTCCCAGCACTGGAGTCTATTTTTCTCTTTCTGTCTCCCAGTGTTAATAATTGTGATTTTAAGTAATATTATTTGATTTTTATTGACATTAATAATAGTTAAAGATAGGAGTGTTATAAGATAAAAGCATTCTCTGGATCATTTATATGCTAGAATCAATGCTCTAGTCTCATGCTTTTCCTCCACTTTTAGGAGGAATGATTTTGAATACATATTTAAATTAATTTCCTCGACAGTTCTACCTCTTAGGTAATAGACCTTTCCTAAGTGCCTCCGAAAATTTTCAAGCTAAATGAATAACTAAATGGGTTAAAAAAAAAACTTAAATCAGATTTCAAAACAGAGTTAAAAAGTAGCCTAGTTCAGTTATAGATAGTCATGGTTTAGGAAGAAAAAACAATAAATAATGCATAGATAGTTGAGTAGATTTAAATAATAAATGAAGTGAAACTTCTCCATAGCGGAGCGGGCACCCGTGGGAAATAAAATTTTGTACGCTACTTACAAGTCTCAAATGGGAAACAGTAGACTTTAAATTTTTATCTGATGTAAAAGTTATCAGGTTTATTAAAAATGTTAAAGAGTAGAAACCAACACACTAATTTAACAATAATTAATGAGTTAAATTTTTATTTATTTATTTTGATATAAAACTGTTATAATATTATAATTACAAAAAAAAGAATTCTGCCTACAAATTAAAAGAGTAGATATAAAATAATAACAAGAAAACATTATAAAACAAAGCCAGGCACAACTAAGGGATCAAAGTTTATCAAATTTTTAAGTTATTTAAATTAAACTTATTTATAAAAATAATAATTAAAAGATAAAAAGAACTTTTTATATGCTAAATTTTTTAAATTTGCTGTCATAAATCATAAATTTGAAACCTGTCAAAATGAAGATCGTAAATATGGGTCTTGTCAAAACAAATAAAATAACTTGCGGTTTTTTCCAAACTAACTTTCCATATAGTACAGTAAAATTAGCTCAACAATTGTCCAAACCCAAACATCCAAAAAAAAAAGTTCAACCCCACGCCAAATTGTTCTATGCCCTCCTCGTAGTAAGTGATAAAAAGTTGCACGACTTGCAGCGTCGGGTTTGGCCGGGAGGGGAGAGGAAAGGGGGGTAAAAAGGTATGTTTAATCGTTTTTCGCTAATATCTCGAAAAGTATGAGGTTTGGCGCTAACTTTGTTATATACAAAATTAATCTATTTAAAATTTGAAACAGAAATAGACTTATGCATTTTTGTGTTAAAGTTAAGGATTACGGAGTTATGAAGAGTAAACATATCACATTTTTCTATTTTGCTTGGAACTTTTAAATGAAAATACCTGGTCTTAATTACACTTTTCCACCTTAAAACATGATTCCACACATTTTTCTTCCATCAAATGCCAGAAATTGTTTTTGGAAGTTGTTTAGGCTAATTTTTTAAAACATAAAATTTAGATTTTTTTGGTTTTTTTACGATTGCAGGAGAACTATTTCGTCTACAGGTTTCATTTTGTGCTTGTCTGAAAGCCAAATAAATTTACTAAAACTTCGTTTCTTATGGCTTTTCTCGTAAGTGAGCGGTTTATGCCAATATTGGGCTCGAAACAAGAGCAATATTTAAAATTTCATTTTTTTTAGACAAACTGCCAATTTTCGAACAGTCATTTCGAAGCTGCAAATTTAGGCTCACCACCCTAACTATAATAAAAAAAAAATCTTTCCAAAACGTTACAAGGAAAATGGAAAATAGTGCTATTTTTACAGCTTCATAACTCCGTAATCGTTAACTTTAACACAAAAATGCATAAGTCATTTCTGTTCAAAATTTTAAGTAGATAAATTTTGTATATAACAAAGTTAGCGCCTAACCTCATAGTTTTCGAGATATTTGCAAAAAACGATTAAAAATACATTTTTACCCCCCTTTCCTCTTTCCTCCCGGCCAAACCCGACGCTGCAACTTTTTATCACTTACTACGAGGAGGGCATAGAACAATTTGGCGTTGGGTAGAACTTTTTTTTTTGGATGTTTGGGTTTTAGCCTAATTTTACTGTACTAATACAGCAAAATTTGCTGAAAACGAATTAAATTCTGCTGAAATATGGCTAATATAGTGTCATTGTGTTCTGAGCTATTCTAAAAGTTTCAAATGAGCTACTCGGGTTAGTTAAAAATCTATTGTAAGATTTGTACTGGAAACCCCCACAAACAAATAAGAAAGCAAGCTAATAAATACGTAGTAAAAATACCCTGCCTGCAACCCTAAAAAATACATATACAGTACGATCCCATTAAACTGGACATGCGGTAATCCAGAACCCTAAGTCATCTGGATGACCCTCCATGGAGAAGTCAAGCCCTCAACAATAAAAATTATATCTCAAATTACTTACGATCATCATTTCTTACAACCATTCTCACTGACCCTGTGCAAAATGGCAACTTGGATAAAGCACAAAAAAATTTAAATTTAAAAGGTATTGTGTTCAGTATAGCTAACTGATAGGAATGTACATAATGTGTATGTTCATTCACATATATATGCAATTACATATTTCATTCATGCTGAAAATTTAATTCATCCATAACATAATGTTAATACAAATACAGTACCTAAACATATATTTTTTTTAAAGTGTTTTACGTTATTTTCTTTAAAACCTAGCCAATCCGGAAATCCCACTACCCCATATCTCCCTGTGAATAACGGGGTCATCCTATATAATATAGGTATAATTTGTATAATAATCCTGTAATATTCATCCTATATAATATATAATTCGTATAATAATCCTGTAATATATAATTAAAATTTAATAATAATATAAAAGTATTAAACTATTAAAGAAGGAGATTCCAAGCATTTACAAGTAGAGGAGGCCTTTAAGCTGTCTGGAAAAATTTAAAAGAGTACCTACTGAATTGACAGTAACTAATAAATTAAATATACAAAAAAATTGTATGAAAATTTAATGAAAACTAGCTTTGCTGCCTGTTTTGTTACTTTTTACAGGAACAGGAATTTATTTAAATTAATGTTCAGAGTCTGTTATTAAAAATGTTCTCTATTTAGAAGAAGTTTGATATTATAAGAATTTATATTTTATTGTTATATACTTCAAGGTGTTAATTACAAGTGTTTCCTATAAGTATAGATGTCGTTTTAACACGAGGGAAATGCATACACAAATAAAAAGTCTGTGCCAGAGGAATGTCTATGATTCAGAAGGCTCAGTTAGAACAAAAGTTTCACTTCAATTAATTTTTAAGCAACATAAAAAGTGTACTTAAAATAATTAAATATTCGAAAAATGTGCTTTTTGATTATTCTAAAGTTGAATTTAATAAAAGCATACCTGTCCAACTGGAGATAGGCCAAATTTAGTAAGTTTGAACTGCCATTCTTGCAGTCCTTGGTGCATTAGAAGCATTCTATAATACCTACAACAACAACAAAAAAAATTGTTTAAGCTAAAAAAAAAAAAATAATAAAGACAAAAACAAATAATATTTGGCCTAAGTTTCATAAGATTGTTGATCATAAATAAATATTCTTACTATGGAACTCATAACTGAGAATTATTATAGTGGAGTTATTATACCTGGTAAAATTATCAGCAAGTAAGTGCCATTCTAAGCTTAAATCTAGCAACCATATGGACCAAGATTCAGTCGGCTCATATTTATAAACAAGGCAAATCTGTCAACACAAAATTACACATACATTATATTATTTATTATTAAAAATGCAGCATTAATCTGTCATCAAAACTGGAGAAAAAAAAAATATCGAAGATCAATAAAAGAAGCTTGTAATGGTTTGGCATTTAAAGTAGCTGTTTCTTCAGTGGGTACCAACGGTGACTACCATATTTTTTTCAAAAACATAATACATTTAGAATGTATGTGGTGATGTAATAACGAGAAACATCATCTAGCAGATAATTTATCATCAACAAATTATTGGTTAAGCAAAATAAGTTAAAAAAAAATACTTAATATGAAAATGCTAATAAAAAATCTAGGAACTTTTTGGACATATTAAAATAAAGAGGTTTGGAAATTGATGATATAGAATATAGAGCAGTGGATCTTAACCTTTTGGTAAACCACGGCCCCCTTAAAATCTCCAAATATAATATACATAGTACCAAAATACCTTTTGAGGGCCCCCGGTTAAGAACCTTTGATATAGAGCATAGAGGGGGGAAAAAATGGTTAAATAGAACTATTATTTATTTATCTGTATTTGGAGTGTTTTTAACTGCTTGGTTATATACATCCAGCACTGAAACAATATTAGCACTTAACAATATTAAAAAATTAATCGGTAGATTAAGTTGCAACAAAATGACTTGTAGGTTTGTCAAGTAGCGAGTAAGAAGTGTTTCAGGTAATTAAAAGCTTAGATAATAAACCTGAAAGCCCAATGTATATACATATATGTGTATACATATATTTTATATCTACCAATTCAACTTATAAAAAAAAGGATAAAATTCAGAATTCAATCAAAGATAACTCAATAATAAAGATTATTCATAACTTACAACGGCTATTCCATGACAATTATCAAGTTCAAATATCCTGTTTCCAGGACCAAATGAAGGTTTGCTTGAGTCAGTGTTGATGAACTCTAAGTCTCTGAGAGAGAACTCATCCATTGCTTCGTCCGTTAACTCCTCACCTCCGATCTGCTTTAGATTGCCCAGTGAATTTATATTAATCTCTCCGCAAAATGTCATCTGTCCTAAAAAAATGAAAATAAATAAATAAATAAATAAATAATGTAGAAGGCCCTTCAGTATTATAGGGAGATTACTTAGAAATTAAACTTACATATTTGATTCACTTTATTAGCAGGAAGATAGTATCAAATAGAGAGGAGAAAAGGCAGAAAAAGAGCACCATGCTTCAGAAAACAAATTCTCTTCACAAAGACTCTTCACATTATAAGTCTTTCTTCTGTCATCGTCAATATAAATATAATTATTTTCCTCCTGTTCCTCATGAACAGAATATTTTGTTTTTTTCATATGCCTATTGCCAGGCTATGTCCCACAGATCCACGAACTTTGCCGACCTAATATTCTTAAAAGGCACTAAAAGCTTGATGTTAGTCAGATATTTTTTTAGTCTATAAGTTTTTATAGATGTAATCAGAAATAATGGCAATATTTTGGGTTCCATGATCTTGTTAAGGACGCTTACCTACCCAAATCGATTCAATTTTTGTCAAATTTTACTTAAATCACCAGCTGCAATAAGTTGTAGTTTAAGTTAGACAATAATATAATCAATAATAAGCTCACTTTCATAAGTCCATTTAAGAGTAAAACCGTCAGTGGTGAGGTAGAAATTTTTGAGATCCTGCGGAAGGTTGCAGGAGTTGTCTTGTTCCCACAGAATAATGGATGATTTTTCACACGGCTGTCTCTCATCTATATCAACCTGTTTCATGCCAGGTGTGTTCCCTGCCAAAAAAATAAATAAATAAATAAATAATAATAATAANCAAGACCTTTAAATTGATGTATAACATGTCATAATAACTATAAACTTTTTTTAGTCGCCCGCCATATTGGCCGCCATCTTGAAAATGTTATGTGTGACAACTCCAAAAAGTGTACAGTTGTCACAAATGCCGAGATGCACCTGTGTGCCGAATTTCATGTCCTAGCTGTAGTAGATTATGGGATTTTTGAAACATGCCAACAGGCAGACGCAAACGGACAGTTTCGTACTTCGTACAGAAACCTAATACCTAATTTAAATCAAATTATAATTATTATTAACAATGGAAGACTGACAGAGAAAATTATACTCCGGCGCCGGGACTTGAACCACGGGCCTCTTTATGGTGGTTCAAATCCCGGTGCTGGAGTCTATTTTTCTCTGTCTATCTCCCAGTATTAATAATGATTATAATTTGATTTAAATTAAATTAAAAATAAAGTGAGTAAATTCAAATGGTAAACTAGTGGAAGGTAAAAATTAAAATAGTGTTTTTTGAATAACTTATTCATTTAAAACTAATAGTCCAATAAGCAGAACCTGAATTAAGGTAAATGACGAGAACCGCAATGATTCAACCAAAAAAAAATTAACGTTCAAACACGAATTTTTAATAATAACTATCACTACCGCTAATGACCCACGTGCAGTCGAAGCAGAAAAAAAAAAAAAAAAAAAAAAAAAAAACTATCACTATGTAATTGTCTCGACTCTAGACAGTCAGCTCGAAAATGATCCAGGGAGGGATCGAAATATTGCAAAAGTGAGACTTTTATTTCCTTAATTGACCCAACTTCTAAAAGAATTGAAATCCACAAGGAACACATTCTAGTAACTTATAAGATTTACTTCATGTTGTTAAACCTTTTTTATTTCCACAAACCTCCACTGTTAAGAAATGTCACTATGAGGAATTAGCTTTGTAAATAGCAGAATTAACTTCTTATTGCCATTTCTATATTTTAGAGGTTAAAAAGACCAAAAGAAAAAAAAAATAAAGTGAAATGTGCTCCAAATTAAAAATAAAAGCATACCGATTTGGGTAAAGACAGATAGATATATAGGAATATGGCTTTTCTTAATATCAAATAATTTAATAATTAATGGTTAAAAATCATTACGAATAAGTTAACATCAAATCAAATTTAAAACACAATACAAAACTTTAAATAAATATTGAATTGATCTCAAAATCAATAGTTTAATTTTATTAGTTCTCTTTACTTAATATTTTAATAAGACCGTTAGTGAGATCATCATATATTCTGACTTCTTGTTCAGCTACAGCTGCTTCCTCTTTAGCTTCTTCCATTATTAACTTGGTAAAACTAACAGACTATTCACTTGAACAAATGTACTATCTTGAAGTTGATATTATACTAGAAATAAACAGTTTACACTGTAACTATGGACACATAATCCCCCCTCTTTTCTTCTACCATCACTATTCTGACTCTAAAAGGGGATATTTTGTAATTTCCCTATATTGCATCTGTGGAGGCTTTCTTCCACATAAATATTATTTATATGTTCTAAGTTGTCCATGAATGGTGATAAATTTGGTTATCATAGTAACCTGGAAAATATTAGAATATACAAAAAGCTGAATGTCGTCAAATTAACTCATATTAGAGCTATTGGTAACAGGGTACATTCATTTTAGTTTTTTTTATTTATGTTCCCGCTAAGCAGTATTAGGGTAAGTGTCCATCTGAGACTTTTTAGAGATTGAAATGGCAAGTGGACATGGGGCTGAGACTAGTCGACTCTCCAAGACTCGGGAGAGCCTGATGTTGCTCTCAAGTGGATAAGGTTCTGAGACTAATCTCGAGACTAGCTCTCGAGATTTAGTCTCAGATGGACACTTACCCTAAGGTTATTACAGAACAGGGTATACGGCCATTTTACTTATCTTATTTTAGTATTTCTAGTTTTTATGATCAGAATTTGTGATCATTATGATCAGAATAGGCGTTTGAAAAAAACAAACCGGTAGAGAGCGGCTATGTCTCACCAATTATGGTGGACAGTATGATTTTCATGATCCTGAGTAAATCAAGTTAATGATAGTTTGTCCCTTCACAGATGACCACGATGATTTTTATTAATAATTGAATAACTAACCTATCAAGTGTGAAAATAACATCGACTTGTTATTTGGTCTACTAACTAATTCTTGACTCAGGATCATGAAAATCATACTGTCCACCATAATTGGTAAGACATGGCCGCTCTCCACCGGTTTGTTTTTTTCAAATGCCTATTGGCAAGCTATGTCCTGCAGACTAACTTAGCCGACCACATATTCTTAAAAGGCGCTAAAAGATTAACGTGTATACAAAATTCTAGCTTTAGTCAGACATTTTTTTGCATGCTACCTTCTGGACTGTTGGTTTAAACAATATTAATTTTTCTTTAGTAAAATTTTACAAGATTATAATTGTTTCTGTAAATATAATCTCCTAGATATCCATTTGTAAAATAGAAAATAAATTAAACTAACTAAATGTAATGCCTAGGCATTCTGCAGGCTGACATGTAATCAACCACTTGGTTTTCCAGTTAAATCTGCATCTCATAGGGGCTGAAGTCCTATGTTGCCTTTCCACTACTGGAAACATCTTCAGGGTTGTGGTGCATCGCGATATTGGCCTGATTACCGATAACTATTTTAATTTAAATTTTTTCCTCAAAGGCCTATTTTGAAGGAGAGTGTTCCTCAAATTTTTATTTGAATATTAGGTTGGTAACGATGCAAGTTGCTAACGAACTATTTTGCTATAGCAAAATATATCCAATTTTTTTCCAAATCCAATTTTCGCTCTAGTTAATGTTCATCTATTAGTTCTATGGTTTTCCTAAATACCTATAAATAATAATAAAAATATCTTAAGTACAATGCATACAAGCATAAAATTATCTCCGAATTTCTGGTGTGTATTATATAAAAATTGTTATTTTCCTAAAATTTCAGTGTGTATTCTATTAGTTCTAATAGTTTGTATTATATGCGAGATATTATGGTAAGCCATAATTATAGTTTGTCAACATTTCATTTCATAAAGTTGGATTTAGGCTGAAAGTATACCGCATTTTCATTATATCGGACAACCCTTAGCCTCTATCAGTCCGCTATAATGAAATTCTATTATATAACGTGATAAAAGTTTTGAGTGGTGGACGGGGTGTAAAATTAAAATAAATAAAATTGAAATACAACAATAGGTAAATACATAGGTAATTATTTAATTCCATTAAGGATTATGGATTATACAAGCTATTTTTTGTCCAAGATTTTGTATTTTTAAACAGCTGTTCTTTTCTGTCATTTTTTTTATATCTGTACAAGTAAATTATATGAAAAAAAAATTAAATTATTTATAAAAGTAAACTGCGTTTATTTATTTATTATTTTTTTCAATCATATAATAAAGAGGAAAATTTTTACTAAAACAAAAAATAATTTAACTAATACATTATAATAATACAAAATTAAAATTAATTGTTCAATTTTTAAACTGTACAGAATAATTACAAAATAAATTAATTTAATTTAGTTAATAATTATACAAAATAATTATGTCTAAGGAAGATAAAAAAAAATCATGAAATAACATGGTAACATTTGATTCTTATGTTTGTAAAAGAAGTATAAGCCTAACATATTTCTCAGTTAATTTAATCTTGTTTATTAATATTTTTTTATTCTACTAAAATAATAGTAGAATTTAATTTAAAAAAGTATTTTTTTCTTTTTTATATATTGAACCCTATTATAATCTTCTTTTAAGAAGAATGGCCTTTTTAGGGTTATTATTGTTTTCATATATATTATAATATTATAAAATAATAAAAC
>KZ651043.1:795295-853121 GCA_001010745.2 Gerris buenoi
AAAAAAAAAAAAAAAAAAAAAAAATTGTTACTAAGAAAAATTAGGATTTTTTTTGCTAAATTTCAGTTAAATTGTCCTTAAATTACACTATAAAATTACTATTTTAATTTCATTTATTTTTTTAAATGAATGAAGAGGTTTTTTCTTGTATTATACACAATGAAGTTTGAGGAGAGAGATTCAAGCTGACTGTCGGCCCTCCTAGTTGCGGAGGATCTCTAGTTCAGTTCTTAAGCTTGTTACTCTCGAAATTGAAGTCTATTCTTGCGTAGGAGTGCGGTTGAGGAGGTGGCGCTGCGAGTCGATCATCGTCAGATCGCAAATCTAACGATGCATACTCCACTTCTTTCTCCCTATAATAAAAACCAAAATGAAATAATAAGTAATAATTGGATCATTTAGCTATTCATTTAAGAAAACAAAAAAAAAAAAACAAAAAAAAAAACCAAAAAAAAACCATGTGATCGAGAAATAGGTGGATAAGGAGTAAGATGCTTAAGTTTCTCTTAAGGCCCATAAACGATCGATTTTGCGCAAAATGTTTGCGCAAACCTGATGTCGGGAAAATTTAGGCCAAAGACGTCAAACATCATGTTTGCGTAAACATTAAACAGCCCCATACTCAGTCAAAATGTTTGACCGTGTATGGGGGCCTTTAGAATACATATGAGCTTCAGGGCTTACAGCCATAGAGGAGAAACTAACAATTATTCTTTTTATAATTGAAGAAACCATAATAAAAGGAAACATTAATAAAAGGAGCCAGGCTACCTGGCTGTCCATATCTATGGATTTTAGAATAACTTTGAACAAAAGTGTCTAAGATGCACTAATCCAGGTACTTCTTTAGATTGTTACTCCCCTATGTTGTTGACTTGGCTAAATAACTGTTAAGACAAAGGGATGCTTAGCCTAATGTACTTTGGTACACAGGAATATCACACTTCTGTTTTATAAGGAGAATAACAGTCTAAAGAAGAATATTCTGTACACCTTCTTTAAACTGTTACTCCCCTCTGTGTTTTTTTTTTTTTTTTTTTATAAGGGGAGTAACAATCTAAAGAAGTGCCCTAATCGGATCTACACACTTTATTAAAAAAGCTGAGACAAAAGTTTTACTAGGTATATTTTATCTATATTTTAAGGGCACATTATAACATTTGTTTACCACATAGCAGAGTGGCTAGCACACAACACTCGCCTAAAACCAAGTTAAAGAGATAAGAATGTCTCACACTGATGATATCAAGTGGATGTGTAAAACAGAATAATTAGAAAAATTAGATTAGAGAAATTAGAGGCTAATCTGTGTGCCATCGATTTACCGCGCTGTCAACGCACTAACTCTCGTTTAGGACAGACTGTACAAAAATTATTTTTCTTACCTTCCAAATGGTATGCATATTTTAAGAATGATCACATTTAAATTACAAAAAAACAACAACAGTTTTTGAGTTAAGATTAAAACTTCAAGAGTAAACTTTATTAAATAACTCACTGAGATTTTTATTTACTAACTCACTGTTCTAGAGAGATTTAAGTAATTCTTATGTTAAAACTGTGAATACAATAATATTTTTATTCTGTTTGATAATCAAGGGTATTCCAACAACACAATATCATACACAGATTGTATTTCAACATTTTGTGCATAGAAGATCACAAAATTCTGTCTTCCCACTTATCAAGACAATCCTCTGATTTAATGATGCAGAGTTAAATGGCATAGTGTATGTGTTATTTCCATGGTGGTCAACATAGATAGATACAAATTGCAACAATGACTGTGTGTGAATTATTATATTATTACAGAAGAAGCTCGCTTACACGACCCTCAATAACACGAAAACCTCAATTACAAGTGTAATTTTCAAATCCCCTTGAGATTGCCATAACACATAATGTTAAATTAATCTCTATAACGCGACTATTATCCAAACAACCTCAATAACACGGATTTTTTCCAATTCACAACATAACTCAGAACCTCTATAACAAGTCGTTTTGAGAAATCAACCTCTATAACACGGGATTTTTTCCAATTCACAACATAACTCAGAACCTCTATAACAAGTCGTTTTGAGAAATCAACCTCTATACAGGAATGGGTCGACCTTGAACAAGTCTAGACTTGAAAACCCCACCCCACCCCATCCCAATTCCAACATTTTATTAACCTCTATAACACGACTGATAGCCAAGATAACCTTGATAACATGACCCTCAACAAAAAGAGCACCTCGATAACAAGACTTTTCCCCTTGAGACACTTCTTATCGAAGTTCTACTGTATTTATAATTTTTTAATTATATATATAAAAGAAATATGAAAATCTAAACACGGTGCTTACCCAACACTGGCCGTAGAGGACGCTCTCGATAGAGACTTTGAACTGTCTGTAGTAGGTTCGTCCTCACTATGCCTCGAAGTGTTCTCAGAATCCGAGAGACTAACACTAACCAAGCCTGTCCTAAGTAAGTCTACAGTGTCGTTCCCTCGAGACAACGGATGACTGGGTGGCCCCATCATCGTGTAGTCAGCCATTGGATCTGACTTGGAACCTGCAAATTACAAATAGACGAGATAAGACAAAATAGTAAATTATATTTCAAAGTACCGTCATTCCTAGATGTAGCAGAGGACATTTGCAAATTTGATAAAATACAGTTGCTCCAGAAGTTAAAATACAATATTTTTTTGTATTCTTAATACATTAAATATAATTTAAAATACTATAAAAATAAATACTTCTAACCTGCCATACCAGGAGCTTGGAACATGACATAGTCACAAGCATTGCATGGACTCTTTTGTGTGTTAAATATCTTGGACTCTAGAGATCCATTCTTCGAGTCATCTGATCCGTGCTCCAACCTGTTGGAATCGACAGATCGGTTGGAATCAGCCGAACTTGCCATGCCGTTGGCTGAAGCACTGCTACTGATCGGAAGCATCAGCGGTGTTGTTTTCCTTGCCACTTCCTTCACCTGTATCTTGATTGGCTGAGAGAATCTTCTATCTTTACGATTATGGCGTTTTTCAGGCTTATGATTACCACCCATATTCATATAATTTGATTCTTGTTTCTGAAATAAGATTGTAAGAAAAACGATAATTAAAATCTATTTGCCATAGAAGATTGAGTATGCTCAAGTAATAATAGAATAACAAAAAAATAACAGTATCTATAAATAAAGAACAGAATAAATATTTTAGTTACCTGAGGTAGAGGTGAATTAGATTTGATCTGCATTTCAACGTAGCCATTATTTGTCTGAACTTGGTTCTGACTGATAACTATCTTACTGTTGTTATTATCCTCTACTAGAGATGTCTTTCTCTTAAGGTTCATATCCACGTAGCACTCAGGTGAAGGTTTTGAGGTCAATAATGCCGGCTTTATAGGAGGCTGGTGAGAACCACTAGATAAATAAAATCAATTGATATTATCTAATTAAAAAACTGATAAGTCCATGCTAGATAAGATTTCATAGAAAACTCTTAAAACTATAGGAATAAATTAAAATGGTAAATACCCATTATCAATGGATATGTTCTCTTATCTTATTTTTCAAAGCATTTAAAAGTTGCGATAGAATTTAGTTACCCAGTTGAGCCTTGATGCGAGGTAATTTTAGGAAAACTCTGAGGTTTCAGCGTATGCTTGACTGGTGCTACAACCGGTTTCATGTCCATGTAGGTATCAGGTCTTTGGACAGTCATTTCCAGGTAACCAGGCTCTGCTTCAGGTACCCTGTCAAGGGAGGGAGAAGGGTGGCCCTGAGGTGGAGACACAGGAATCTTAGGAGGTGATCTTCCGAACAGAAGAGCCGCTACCAGTCTGATGAAAACAAATGATTTGCAAATTAATATTGTTCTCAAGAAAAAATTAAACTTACACACTAAAAAGGTAACGATATCAATTATTTTATTCGGAAACAATTTTACCTATTAGCTTTAGGTGGACTAAGACCGGTATCGGAAAGTTTCTCAGCACTGCTGGGTTTCTTGGCAACTCTCATGTTCTTATTATGTTTGGCTCGCTTTGTAAAGTCGAGTTCCATAAGGTCGTCAGTCGGTTCGACTATAGAGTGAGAAAGAGACATGGACTGGGAAGGTAGACTTCCGGCAGGGTTGGCTTGACTTCGCAACGAGCCGGTTATCCGTCCTCCTAATGATGACATACGACTTCCCTGTTGGTGCGAGCCGACACTGAAAGCTCGAACTCTTTTTTCCTCTCCGCCAGCAAGCACTTCCGACCTACAAATTAAAAGATAAAAAATAAATAGCAACAAAGGTGTTATATAACATATGTGATGTATAACATTATAGAAAAATAATTTAAAGGGTGTATTTCATCAAACATATGGTAAACTTACTTGCTAGTACTATGAGGCCTGGAACCGACAGAGTATGCCCTGGCTGGTCGAAGTTCCTCCTGTCCTATACCTGACGATACCCTGTCTAGTGAGCACTCACTGAACTTAGTTAGATCAACCGAGGCAGTACCTGAGGTAGTTAAGGAACAGCTGGAGCCACCTGATGTGTTACCACAGCTTGGATACCTCTCTACAAATGGCAAAAAAAATCTCAATATTGGTGATTTGAATTTAAACAATCAATAATTAATGTTTGGACCAATCTTCTAAATGACATGCTTGGTCTTCAAGTGATAAGCACGATTATTGTAGGACGACTCTAGTCCTGGACACTAAGGTTTTTCGAACAATTCCCATAGGTTGGGTACTTAGAGCAGTTGTTCTTAATATTTTGGTAACCACAGCCCGCTTAAAATCTCCAAATATATATATATAGTACCTAACTAACTTTCGAGGTCCCCTGGGGGCCGCAGCCCCCCGGTTAAGAACCACTACTTTAGAGTAGACCAGAAAGTCATTTTACATTATTAAGACACATACCTCTATTGTTCTTTTGATCCATATCCACATAGCCATCGTCAGAATGAGTGTTAGAATAGTGTTGGGTAGGTAAGGTGCTCATGTAGCCCATGTCATCTATACTACTACCTCGACTGTGACTGTGACCACTAGAGAATGGAGCCACTCGTACATCAACTATACAAAAACAAAAAAAGACGCAATTAGAAATAAATGATTAAAATTAGTACTTTTTAAGATACTCCTGCTATCTAGTTACGTAGATTTCTAGAGATCTCTAGATACATAGATCTCTTAATGAAGTGTAGAGGTGACATCTAAACTTTTGTTAAGAGAACAAATTCCTTCATTTACCAACTCTAAGGCTATGGCCCCAATGGAGCTACCAAGCTAATCAATGATATTAATTAATGATTTATAACCAGCTGATTTTCTCAAGATACATTATTTGAACACTATAACTCAGCATTTTAATATTGTGCGACACAAAACTTTTTCCGATTTTTCCAGTCTGACGCGTCAAAGTTTTAGAGTTCAAATAATAAAAAAAAAATTCCCCAAAACCAAAAAAAGTCACAGAGGAAAACGGAGTCAGACTTGGCCTAAACAATCCATACAAAGAGGTTTGGAAAGAGTATGTATAATTGACTTTTTTGCCTATGGGCACCCTGACTACAATCTTCCGTCAGAAGTACTGTGACAAATCAAACACTGGAGATAACTATAATTTTGAAAATGAAACTGATAAGACATTTAAAATATTTATTGGATTGTCATTTTTAATTTTTCGTACCTGGACTCATGGGCATGTAGCCTGACTGACTCTCCAAAGGTGAGGAACTGACTGGACTGTACACATCGGCCAGAGATCCCTGAAATAACAAAAACACCATATGTTGTATACTTGTAGATCATAAGATATTTGAGCTTAGATCTGCAAGCTAGGGGTAATGAATAATATTACCTGCTTACTCCCTAGTCTTGGAAACGCAATTACAATCAAAATAATTTATTACCTATTCTTCAATGAAATTTATTTGGTATTCATAAGATAGAAAATTGAATTCACTAGTTTATCATGAAAGCATGATATAATAAGCTAAATAAGCTAATACCATGAAGTCATCAATTTACTTTAACTAAATCTAGTTTAAAATAAAAACTTAAACTGATGAATGCTCTTCTGGAGGACAAGGAATTATTCCTTAAGTGAATCATATAAAAACCATTATAAATCGTACAACCAATACAAATTACAAATGATAATTACTAGAATACTGTTGAGATAATTACCTGAGAGGGAGAACTTGACTTGATACCCTGAGGATAAGGTGTAGGGGATATTTTTCTATAACTAGGATTAGTTACTGAACCAGTGCTTCCCATATGCATGTAGTTGTTTAACTTCTCGTCTTCAACTAAAAACAAAATATCAAATATTTTAAAACATTTATTTTAAATTCTTAAGACAATAAGAATTATTTTATTTTGCTATCATTTTAAATTGTTTATTTGCTTGATAGAACTAGCAGTAAATAAGATACAATAAAATTCAACATATTCACAAACGTTTTATATTCTTCTCAAATAAGTAAATAAATTGTAACAATCTTCAAACTTGTGAAACATCGTTTAAAACAAAATTAGATAAAACATAATTTTTTAAATTTAAATTAACAGTTTCTTTAATCATTGTTAAACTTTACTCTTAACTTATTCATCAACATGGACGCCATGCAGATCAGATATCTTTGGACCATTACTCCCCATTTTTGTTTCTGCAAGGTGAGTAAAAAACCCTTCAAAAGGCACAACGTAGAGTGAGGGCTACTTGGTACTGTGAGATTCTTACCATAACTGAAAAAAAACCACATCTACGTTCCCAGACCTGGACCACTTTTGCATTACCACAGTCTGGGTCAGGCAGTGCTTTACCCAACAGGGTGACCTTCTGGGGTGATTCTACTAAAATTTTTAGAGCTCAATCAGGCACCAATCAGCTTTTCTTTGGGTAGTATCCAACCACCACCTCCACATATTCTGGGACCACTCCCCAGTCTCGTTCACTGGGCAACATTATCTCCACTCCCCTGTCCAGTGTTACTGGAGGCATGCTCTCCTCTCAAGTGAAGAGTATACCCTCAGAGTCATCCTTTTCTGCCCCGCATTACTAGCACTTAAAATCCCCATAGTGCTCAGTATCCTCTTCTTAAACAGGTAAGTCCCAAAATAGGCTTGCCCTATCAGAAACTGGGTGACATAAAAATTCACCTCCTCATGGGATCTTTCCACCCTAGGTGTGAAGTCCCTTATAAGCTTAGCCGTCCACCCGCATTAGCTCTCCTCCTTAGATAAAGGCACTTCCTTCGCAGCTTAGCCATGTGGTCCATCTACACCATTTACCTCTCCATGTTCTCTTTCACAGCATCAACTCATCATAGGCTTGTTTGATTAGGAGTTGCTGGCAAAAAGAGTCTCTCCTTCACCTTCATCACTAAATTCACTTAGGCCATGATTTTTATGAACACCCTGTTTATACTATTGGATTAACTTAAAGGATTAGAATCCCTAGCACCTTTTTACTAATAAACTAAGGCAAATACTCTTTAGCAATCACATGTTACAACAAGGGGAGAAAGACTACCTTGAGGCCAAGGAGGATATTCATCAGAGTTCTCCTCCTCTATGACAGGTTCATCAGGAGTAAGGGAATGAAATCTGGGCGCACTGCTTTCATCCCAATCTCCTTCCCCATCCATAGACATGGAACTACCAGCGCTGTCGGTACTGCAAGCACCTAGCACCGGGCTGCAAAACCAATTACACATTAGATAATGATCAACAATTATTGTTTATATTAATCAAATAATTTAATTTGACATTTATAGATTAATAAGAGCATAAGAGTGGACATTTACCTGAGAGGAGAAGGGTGAACTGGAGGTGAACTAGTCTTGATATATATTGAGTAAGGTCTGCTCGACCTGTTATATAACAGGTGGTTACCTTCACTTGTTGTTCTCGCTCGACTTATAACTTGCATACTATCATACTTGTCTCGAACTTGCGTTAAACCTAGAAAAACACAATAAAACAAAAAAACATTAGAACATAGTTTGTTATAATAATAGTCTAAATGAATAAGAAATAATTTTAAATATAATAATTCGCATTAACTCATATCATTAGAATTGATAAAAGTCTTAAAAATTGCCTTTTTTAAGTAAAGGCTCTTACTAAGGGTGGAAAAAAGGATCAATTGCCTTTTCTTATCTCTAATTGGAATAATTTAAATTTAGTCAAAAAATCTAGTTTTAATTGACTCCCCTTTAAATTTTCCCTCTTGTCAAGTAGATTCTTTTCTAAACTATAATAAAGTAAATTGACATTACCTAGCGCCAGGTGCAAACGTAGCAATACATAATATGATTCATTATATTCATGTACAGTCTATAAGATTAGAGTTGGCACAATCGAAGGTGCAAACAACAAACGTGGAGGTAGTTTTGGGGTTATAAAAAGGGAAAATCAGTGTTGCCATGTTATATTTTTTTTGTGGAACAGGGGTAGAATAGAGCATTTTTTTTTTCTGAAGTTGCATTCAACATGGGGACCAATAGAATCGTTTCCCCCAATATTTTCCCGCCTTTTGAATGTGCCAACTCTAATCTTATAGACTGTAAATACCTTATTGAAAGGAAGCGTAAACACTAAAAACATATTAAAGGGTTCTCGTATTTTTTGTATTGAAGATACTGTGACTAATATGAAATTAATTTATTTCTTCTTTTCTTTTTGTCCTGATCGACAAATTAAGGGCCTAAAATTTAGGTCTGATGGTAATTTTTAGAATAAATTAAATTACTTATTTAATTTTTTTTTTATAATAATTATTTTAAATTAACTTTTTTGCCTCCTTGTCAAAATTACAATACACACATAATTTTTAAAGCAGAGAGTTATTCCATATCTGTTTTAGTTAATATGAGAATTAATGAATTTATGTATTTTCATTGCTTACATAGATACATTTAAACAACATGAAAAATGTGGCGCTCTTAAATATAAGTATCAGGAAGTTAGGATATAATATAACAAAAGGTAGATTGGTTTTCATTTAGTAATTTATTTCGCCACCGGGAGTGAGCCACAAAATTATCCGTGATTCCATGTTTTACATGAAGTGGAGAAATTCATTGAATTAGTCAGAACCCTTTTTTTTTCTCCCATGCTCTATTATTGCTAAGAACCTATGTTCTCTTATGTATTAGGTGTTATTTACACCTAAACTTAGTAAAACTAATAATTCACATTTGACAGTACACTAGATCAAAGGTGCACAAATTTATAAATTACCATTGACAGAAATCCCCTTTAAAATATAGATATTGGGAAATAAAAGCAATAAAAATATCACTTAATACATAAAAACATAGGTATATAATACAACTCCAGACTCAGGCCTCAAATGGTTTTAAATCTTGAAGCAAATAAGAGGCATGTAATGAAACATTTGTGCACCTCTGATATAAATGCATAACTTGTAATATCAAAAAATACATTAAATCAAGAAAATACAGTGATAATATGTATTCATAAATTCGATAATTAAAACTACTTAAAGGTAACTGTATTAATATGAAAATTATTTAAAAAACATACACAATAAATTAATTTAAGGAAACGTAAAAAATAAAAATTATATTATTACTATAAAATATTAATAATATAAGTAAGATATAATACATTAGGAATAGGGTTAAATCAAGCAAAAATATTTTAGGATAAAAATGGGAAAGAACAAGACAATCAACAAATTAAAACAAGCACTACTTCTAAAAAAATAGAGCAGTAAATTCAAAGCAGTATTTAAGCATTCAAAATCTACACAAACTATAACCAAAATTAATTCTATTTTTCTATTCAATAATCCAATCCATGACCAAAAAAAGTGAACATAAATATGAAAAAAAGTTAAAAATTGGGTTAAAATACAATAAATTTAGTGAGAGAGAGAGAGAGAGACAGAGAAAGAATGGAGAAAGGTGCAATAAGTAACAATTTAAAAACAAATCAAACATGAAAATGATATGTAGAGAATGTCACAAGCAGAATATTTTATAGATATACAGATTTAATCATATAAAATATCATTGGATGAGCAGAAGCAGTAACCTATAATAGACCCCACAGGACCACGGAGTGAGTGAAAAATTGCCACCCCCATACGTCAATTAAAAAAAAAAATAAATAAATAAAAAAATAAGAAAAGGGAGGAGAAGAATAGTTAATTCGGTTGATATAGAATTAACTTCTCCCAAATTAAGCCTTCTTCTCCCTTCTTTCTTTCAACGTCACTAGTAACAGTCACGCCTAGGATGCTCTGCGAATTATTCAGTTTCTAGAGCGCAAACAAATGTTATTTTAACAATTGTTGTTTTAACATTTGTTGTTTTAACATATGTTGTTTTAACATTTGTTGTTTTAACATATGTTGTTTTAACATTTGTTATTTTAACATATGCAAGTGCTCTCTTTATACTTTTTTATTTTTTTTAAAAAAAAAGAGAAATCCATATATTATTTTGCTTTTTAAAATGTAAATTATATCAGTGCGAATTTCACTTCATATCATTAAAATAAGACTAAAAAAAGAAAAAGGAGAGTATCATTTAAAAAAAAAAAAAAATCGAAAATTAACAATAATTATATATATAAAAAAAAAATCATTCAATGGAAAATAGAAGACTGAATTGAGAATCTAAGAGTCTAAGAGTATATAAAATGGTTTATTTGAACATGTGTTTTTTATTCCTCTCATTTTATTAAATGAAGTTTAATTTGCTAACTATAATAAAGAATAATTTATTTTCTTAAATATGAAAAAAATGGGTATTAGGTGAAGCAAAAATTATTAGAATAGATTATTATACCAAAAGAAGGATTTAATATTTCAGAATTTCATCATAAAACTGAGATGTTAAAAAAATTTGCTCAAAATTAATATGCGTAACGGAATTCTCCATAAGACTGATAGAAGACGATTAAATTTAAGTTAATTAACACTTTAAATTGGACAGATTACATAGAACTGAGGTAACAACTTTTAGTTTTTATTTTATACTTTTTTAAAAAGTTCTACACAGTTAGTGTAGAACAATACCTCGAAGTTTAGCGAACATGTTAAATTTACTCGGAATTTTTAAATATTTACAACTTAACTTCGAAACTCTTTCAATTATCTTATCTCATATTTTTAAAATAGTTCCGTACCTCTGAGGTAATAAATCTAACATATTTAACTACCTAATATTTAAAACAGGATCAAAGGGAAGGAGGTGTTTAGGTGTTTGTTAAGTTAAATAAATTGAAGGTACCGCTAAACCATTGATTTAACGGTCATAACAGCCCAAATCTAAATGAGAGAGATGTTCAAATACACATTCGACACCTATAGATCTAAACTTAGATATCAAGAGCATTCACTTCGAAATTACAGAAAGACAGAGAGATATTACAATCTTGCAATTACTATAGAGCATTGTAACAAAAAAAAAAAAAAAAATTAAAAATAATAACAATCAGATTATAAAATAGAACAAAGAGCACAGATAAGATTCGAGCAGAGCAGGCACAGATTATAGTTCATTTCAGTTAATTTGATACTTGAAATAATTTTAACATTTTTTATTTTCTAATAATATTAGGGGTGGGGAGGAGTAGTATTCTGAGAAGAGAACATTTTGTGAACAATTTTGGTTATCTAGAAATGGTTCAATAGCTTTGCAATGCTTTAAAAGTGCGTAAACTTAAGTGCATAACACTTGGTATTGAAAACGGTACATTTAAAGTAAAACATTATTCATTATTATTATTAATTAAAAATATTTTCAGATGAATTGGTTTTTCAAAATTAAAATTATTATTATTATTATTGTTAAGTATTCAAATTTGACTTAATTATAAAAAAGGAATTGTTATAAATTATTAATTTACTCTTACATTTTTTACTTTTTCTTATAAAGAGAAAGTACTGTAATGGCACAAAAAATTGGATTTTGATGGATTTACACATTTTGAGGTCCCCTGAGTCTAAATAAAGTGGTTTTTTAAAAAATGTCTGTCTGTGCAGACGCCTAGAGCCTAACTACTGGACCGATTTTCTAGACCAAATCGAACGATATAAGCCGATATTAACCGGGAAAATATAGTTTCTGATAAAATAGTTTTAAACACGGACGGAGGGTTTGAATCCCCACCAAGGAGAAGTTATTTATATGATAAATTTTGATGAAATCTTCAATAATAATTAATTGTATCTATGAGTTTTTTATTTGAGAACAGAAATATAATATGATGATTAAAGAAATCACCTAATATTAAGGGTCGAAACACCTCATAAATAGAGTTCGGATCAATATGCACTTAAAAACCTCAATATATGCATTTGAAAATGGCGAAATATGCACATAATATATGCAACTTATCCCAAAACTATATGCACTAATATATGCTCTTATCTCTAATATATGCACTCAAATATGCACTTATCTCAAATATATGCACTTGAATATGCATTTATTCCTAACATATAAACTCTAATAGGCAGCTCTAAATATATTGAATAGTGCTAAGTAAAATGCATTTAGAGGGTTTAAAATACTCAAAAACCTGGAATTTGAAGATTTGGCAGTAGAATGCACAAGAATATCCACCAAAAGTAGAGATATTAACTACCTTTTAAAAACAATTAAAATTTACCATCATTTTACAATTAATTTTTAATGAATTATTTAAATTAAGGAAACAGTAAGAAAATTTGTCTGAACTACTAAGACTTCCTCTAAAGTTGTACTCTTAAAATTTCATCTGCGGTCGAAAAGAACCATTTTTAAACGTGAAAACATTCTATCAACGTCACCCGACACTACTGGAACATATTTTAGGGCTGCGACGTCAGCTGGGGTCAAATTTTCTATTTCGACTCTACACTCTACCCCTTCCAGGATTCGGGTGACGTTCTCCACAGTGGTCCAACCCGGATTACGGTGGAGAACTGGGTCCTTTTTTTGTCAAAGACTTTCCCTAATCGGACCCAGTTTTTCAATTATATTTGAAAGGTCCCTGAAATAAGCTTTAATAAATGCCAATCTCTGAATTAAGGGCACTCTTTGTTTTTGGGATGGCCAAATTTGCCGAATCTCCAAAGCCCTCTATATGACCTTAATGTAATACTCTAATGCACGTGTTGTGCATTCATTTGGTTAACGAAGTTATTTGAATAACTAATTCGATAATAAGGGCAGCACTCTATAAATCGTCCGGGATTAAGTCGAAAAACAAGAAAACAAGCATTCTTAGGGTATCAACCAATAGTGACTGTTATACCCTCTGTCTTGGCAGAAGCTTAAGACAGGGGTACGTGCACCATTACACAGTAAATGACTTCTAATCCTCAAAAGGTTTTGGTACCTAGATAATGTTTGACTAAAAACATCATATAAAATATGCACCTTAGTGGAAATTTCTCTCTAAAAGTAGAATATTTATGAGAAAATATGCAATAATATGCACTTATGCAATTTTAAATTTGAATTTAAAGTGGCCTAGTGCATTCCAAACATTATAATTCGTAAAGAAAAATCACTTGGGGCGATAAAAAAAAATATGCAAATATGCGAAATCCGAACTCTACTCATAAATGATCTTTAACCATCCATCTACTTATAAAAGCATCTAATAATAAAAGTGCTAATTTCAATGTTATTTTTATTATTATTATTTTATTTCATTTTTTTTTTTTAAACTTATTTAAAGTACATTTTTCATTTTATATATTATTATTTTTATATATAATATTTTACTAGCACATCTTAATCACTAACAGGCCAAGTCTATATTATTTTTAGAACCCTCTATTTCGTTTCCACTCATATTCCTCTCAGAATAACTAAGTTTGGAATTATAAAAATATTATTTCTTTAAATCATAACATGTGATTTATTTAATGTTGCATTATAATACTTAATATATTAAATTATATAAGTAAATTTCAAGTATCAAATAAAAAAACAACTGAAAACAAAGGTTACAATTGTGATTTTTTTGGTTGTTTTTTGGTCGAATATTACATACAGCTGTGCGGTTGTTCCTCCGTAAGAGCACTGCAGGCTTGGGACAACGGAAACGAATATGTTCTCTGGTGGCTTATGGCAACAACTGTGTTACCAATGCCCGCTTCACACACAGACAAAATAAACAAACAAACAAAAACAAAAAACCATAAGAAAAAACAAAAACAACTACCACAACACAAAAAAAATAAAAATCACAAAATAATTTTTTATACAATTGGCAAATATGAAAATAAAACTATTTTACAAGAGTCATTTTGTACAAAAATAAAATAAATTTTAGAAAAAATTTAAGAATAATTAAATTTATNAATAAAATTAAATGTTTTTTTAAGAAATTCAAATTGCATTATTATATCAATAATTATTTAAATATACATAAAAAAAAATTGATAGAGGCTCTACTAAAGTAGTTAGAGAAAGGTTGAGAGATATTAAATACAAAATGTTTGCTTAAATTGGCTTGAGAAGATGGAAGAGCAAGAGAAATTGTGTATAAGAGTATGAGTTTAATGTTGTGTTGTTAGTTGGACTTACCGAGAATGACTGCGGGTAAGAAGGAAAATATTCACAAAAGTTATATCTAGTTGTACTTTTAATATTTATTTGTATATTATGTTAATAAATTTAAAAAAAATAGAAGGAACAAAAAGTTGGATGGTAGGCATAAAAAATAACTAGACGATTTTCTTATTATTATTTTTGCTGTGGGTAAAAGATAAGTGAGTACCCCCGTCAATTTTTTTATAGAGTCTGTCCCAAAAGAGAGTTAGTAAGTTGACAGCGGGGGAAAAACTAGCAGATGGGGTAGGAAGCCAATGACAGCATTTGCCCTCTGGATAACCATATAAAGAAGGTGAATGTAGTGGCTTTATTTTTTCCCCTCAGAGGTTGGCCAATCTATGTGTCACTCGATTTCCCTCGCTGTCAACGCACTAACTGTCTCTTGGGACGGACTATAGAGTTGTGGTAATGAGCTGAGGATGACCCAATAAAGTGGTCAAAAATAAGAGATTTGGATAAGAATTGGGAATTGACGTTTGAAAATTAGTCTGTATTATTTTTATATTTTTATTCAGTGCATTTACTTTTTCAATTTAACCCAAAAATAATCAATTTAGTGTAGTTTCATTGACAGGAGAGTTTAAGTTACTTATTTTAAACACCCAATACAAGTTAAGTAAGCAATTTGAGGTAAGCCATTAGCTTCAAGATGATAACTATTAATTAAATCTAAGGAGAATTTAAGGGTCCTCATTTTTTGCCTACAGACTACAGACCCTAAAAATAATCCCTAATATGATAATCCCTAAGCCTAATGAGAAAGATATTGTAATTAGCAATTTAAATATTATATTTATCAAAGCCTGGCATCTTAATTGTTTTGTTTTTATTTATAAAATAAATTAAAATTACAAAGGAAAATTGAATGAAAGTATTGAACATTAGAAATAATACGGTTTTTCCGATGAATAGGGATTTCTTAAAATTCATACTTATTGTGGCATCTTTTATAATCATTATTTTTTTTATTCTGATTTAAATGTGTTATTTTAAAAAACAATATCTGCATCCGTATAATATGCCTAGTATTTAAAAAAAGGGGGTTACGAGAGACAGATGGATTCTACATTCAAGTTAATTTTAAGATAGAGCATTTATTCCTGGATCTAAGAAGAAAAGGGACAAAGAATGTCCCCTGTACTTAGTGAATTTATTCCTGGATCTAAGAAGAAAAGGGACAAAGAATGTCCCCTGTACTTAGTGAATTTATTCCTGGATCTAAGAAGAAAAGGGACAAAGAATGTCCCCTGTACTTAGTGAANTAAACAGGAGGCATTACAAAAGAAGAGATAATGAAATTTGCCACAGACAAAATGTAAATGCAAAAAAAAGAAAAAAAAACACATCTGGCGTCCTAAAATATTCACACTTAAGGCAGAAAGACGGGGAAAAAGAGCAAAAAAGAGATTTGGACGGACAACAAAATTAAATAAATAAATTTGATTTAAACAAGACTCTTTAAAAATAATATATATATATATTTTAAATATGAGGAAAATATGAATAATAGAAAATATTCCAATATCATAAATAAAAATTATGGCTAAATAATAAAAACTAATAGTAAATCTACAATATTATTAAAATACAAGTTAAGCATTTTAATGACATTGTGAGAACCTAATAATTATTTCTAATAAATTACTAATTAATTAGAAAGTAAAAACATTTAATAATCCCAATATCCTCTGAATAATGTAATTTAAAAAAAAAGAGAATTATTAATTAATAACTAAATTATGGTACTTTATGTGTTTATTAAAAGTTAGGTGGTTTAAAATGAAAGATGTACCAAGTGAAGGAGGAATTAAAAACTAAACGGAGATATAATTTGGGGTATAAAACCAAAACCAAGGAATAGAGAGAAAAAAATGTTTAACGCCTCAAAAGTTTCATCTCAGGGCACAAGAATACACAATATTATACAATACCGAAAATCTTTTCAACAACCCTAAAAAAAACAGCCACCATGTGAATATAAATCTATTTACATTATTCAAGTTTATTACAGTTCAATTTGTTTTTTTGTTTTGTGTTTTTTTATTTTTTATTTTATAGTAGAGACAAGACTTTGAAATCAGACAAAGAGAATAGACAAAGATATTGACAAAAATAAAATGAAAGACGAAAAAAATAAATAAATAAAAAGAGATGGAAGAATAGATAAGACAACATTGGTAAAAAAAGATAGAAATTAGAAATATTACCTTTATCTTTTTTAAAAAAATAGTATAAAAATAAGTTATTAATTAAAAGTATCAGTTATTGTTTTAATGAGGTAGAGCTAAATCAAAAGGGATCCAAAAAATGTTGAGTAGTAATTTAAAAAAAAAACGAAAAAGTAACAAGTAATTGAAGGCTCTACCACCCTTTGAGGTTAGGAAAAACAGTTAAATTAAAATAACATTGGTTCTAAGCAAGATATCAAAAATCTAATCACAGGCTTCATTCCTAATTTTAATTCTGCACAATTTGAGCCCCATTTCAACTTCCTATGATAAATAGTATAGGCGCCATTTCAATACAACGATAAAACTCGTAGTATTGAAATAGTTGTAGTATTTATTGTAGTAGCGAGTTGAATTAGGGCTCAAATTGTGCAGAATTAAAATTAGGAATGAAGCCTGTAACTTAGATTTTTGATATCTTGCTTAGAACCAATAAAATTTTCTTAATGATTTTTCTAACCTCAAAGAGCGGTAGAGCCTTAAGTACTCAGAGAGAAATTTATAAAAGGATTTTAACTTGAGCCAAATGTTCTATAAAGTTTTTTTTTTTTTTTTTTTTTAAATATGTTTCCCCCTTTGAAATATTTTTATCTGAACAAATAAAGGATTATACCATGTAGCAGGTGCACAAAAGAATAATAATTCATAGAATAACCTTTAATTAAAAATAGGAATAAAATAATTAGCTTTAGTCGGTTTTGTTGAAGTTAACATCCAAAGATTTTTGAAAGAACTTGGGTTTGACTAAGAGCAAAGTCAGACACATAAAAGTAAGACATAAAAGTCTAACACTATCCTTTGCAAACAAGGTTTGAAGTTAAAATAATTTGACATGATAAACGAAAGTTGATTTCATTTCTTTTTCAGATGAAGGTAATAAACAGACGAATAATTGATAGATAAGTAGAAAATATAGATAAATCAAATAAGAAAGATAAATAAGACAAGAGAGATAAACAAAAGAAAATTTAATAATAAAAAATAAATCAATTGGAACACAAAAGAAGAAATAATATGAAACTGAATGAAGAAAAAAAAATCTAATAACCAAAGGTTTTAATATTTTTTTTTTTGGTGCAAAACCAAATCAGTGAGGAATTAAAGTTTTTTTTGTAATTCCCGGAATTTTGAAATTTTTTTCTTTCATATTTTGTTTTTTTTTGGTAATTACCTGCAACAGAATGTCTGCGCTCAGAGGGCCTAAGGGAAGCAACATAACGAGGCGAGGTAACATACTCTCCTGGAACATAACCCACAAACCAAAATCCATGCAAAAAAACCAACCAAAATAACATTAAAAAAAATGTAAATAAAAAAATATAATATATATATTATAAAGACTACTCATTTAATTTTAAGGGGATTCGTAGACTGTAAAAGCTTTGTGCGTTAATATACCAGACGGTCTATAATGTTACCACATTTCAAACTTCTTAACGTTAATAGACAAACGAATAAATTATTTTACATAATTTTATCAGTTTTCTCCGATGTGCGAAAAAAATTATAACCCATTATTTTATATTTAATTTTTCTTCTATTATATTCCTTTTTGTTCTTCAACATTTTTAAAAGAGGAAAATGGGACGAATATAACCAAAAATTTTAATTTCTTTTAAATTATAGCACATTACGCCTCAAGTGCGGAAAGTAGCATTTTGCATGCGAGTGTGGAGTTAGTTTGCACTCGAGCGACAGCGAGGGTAGTAAAACCACACGAGCATTGCAAAATGCCGTTTTCGCACGAGTTGCGTTCCGTACTTTATCTACGTTNCCACACTTTCATTGTCAAACACCCTTTTGCACTGTAATTTGAAATAACTGTTAGTTATATAATTGACACAATAATAATGAAAAACCCATCGATCCTATCACTCCGTTATTGTAAGGTTCTATTGTATTACCCATTATTTTATTATTATTATTTTTTAAACTTAAAACTGATTTCTTATTGATTTATAAAAATTTATTTTATTTGAGAGAACTCTTCAATCCTTTATTCCTTACTAGAATGAAATATTCTGGCATTAAACTTTAATTAAATTAGAATTAAAGAAGGGATATTAACAGAGAAAATAAACTCTGACAACGGATTGAATTCTAAAGAGGTATGTGGTTCATATCCCGGCATCATAAAGGTTTGAAAAAGAGTTCTCCTAAATTACTTTTGAAACGTTTCAGTTGCATTCCTAATGCACTATAAATTATGAAATGTTAATCAGAATAAGATTAACTGTTAGAAGTCGAATATTTTAATCTAAGCAGCGACAAAATGTTGGATTTAACTTTCCAAACAAGTTGAATTCCTTGACAATGAATTTATAATTTTATTAACTGGTAAAGGTCAATGTCATTATAAAATATTTAGAGTTTGAGTAAAATGATTGTTTATAATAATTATATTAATTGCAATATTAATATTAATATCATATTGCAATGGCTTCAAAATTTTTCTAATGAAAATTTTTTTCATGGAAATCCGTTTCAGACCATTCTGAATTGATTCCTAAAATTTAACACTTTTTTTAATGTATTTATACATGTATATATGTATGTGTATATGTATGTATATATGTATGTGTATATGTATGTATATATGTGTACCTCCAGACAATATCTCCCCTTAGGATGCACTTAAAAATGTCAAACAAATTTTAAAATGTCAATAATATCAAAAGAGAGGATGAGTTCGTTGGCCAGAACTTTTGGAGTTCATTAGGGGTCAAAATTGGACCATTTAGGGTCAAAAATAGCATAAAAACGTGTTTTTCCCGTTTTACCCCCCTTCTGAATGAAAATATGATAAAATTGTACATAACAACAATTACTGTACTCTTAAAGAGCTTTCCAACGATGTGCATCTTGAAGGGTAAATATTATTTTGACTTTTGTACCCCGTATCCGTGTGTAATAAAAACTAATAGTAAATCTACAATATTATTAAAATACAAGTTAAGCATTTTAATGACATTGTGAGAACCTAATAATTATTTCTAATAAATTACTAATTAATTAGAAAGTAAAAACATTTAATAATCCCAATATCCTCTGAATAATGTAATTTAAAAAAAAAGAGAATTATTAATTAATAACTAAATTATGGTACTTTATGTGTTTATTAAAAGTTAGGTGGTTTAAAATGAAAGATGTACCAAGTGAAGGAGGAATTAAAAACTAAACGGAGATATAATTTTTAATAAGGTAAGGTAAGGTCATAAAGGTTTGAAAAAGAGTTCTACTAAATTATTTTTGACATTTTATATTTATTTTAATTTTTAATAAGGTAAGGTAAGGTCATAAAGGTTTGAAAAAGAGTTCTCCTAAATTACTTTTGAAACGTTTCAGTTGNATTTATTTGAAAAAAAAAAAAAAAAAAAAAAAAAAAAAAATATGAATGGTTCTAATAATATTAAAAATGTTGTATTAAATTATTATTAACAGTAAAACCTTTCAATAGCAGGCCCTTCTATAGAAGACGTCAATTATAGTGGACAAAAAAATGTTATTATGCAAATAATAAAAAAAGACAGTAATAGGTAGAACCAAATTCGGGGTGTTCGTATAAAAAGGTCAGTAACCATTAAGTTGCAACTGAATTTTTTTTTTTTTCTTAATTTGTATTTAGTCTTTAATATGAACAACCCAACCATTTCCAACCCTCCCCTCATCAAAATATGAGTGAAACCCTAAACAATAAAAAAAATATATATATATTGAAATCACTCAACTTTGGAGGCTCATAATTCCCTCCACTTGGAGGGGTTCAGATAAAAAAAAAGAAGTTCAGAATAAGGTACCATCTCCAAAATGTCCTCTACAAGAGAGGATACTTTTTAGTTCTTTTTCAGTTTGGTTTTCACTTAATACTCGTGATAACCGGGTACACTATCAAAAACACCTTTTTTGGCCCTAGAGGGCGCTGGAGGTCAGATCCAAAAAACTTATCTGCATCACTTTAAGCTTTACAATATAGGCTAGTTAGTTTTTTTAAGTGTTCCATTAAGTCAGAAATATCGCTTTTACATAAATTCTTACAGTGAAATCAAATATGAAAATTCATATGAATGCAAACGGGCTGTAATTCTATCTGTACTTCCAAGCAAAACGAGTGAGTAATTGCCTGAATTTAACAAATTCAGCCGTCAGTAATATAATAATATGTAATAATATGTACAAAGGCTTGTACACTATCACCTGATGAGTCTTTTAATGTAATTCTACGATTTGCTGCCCTGAACCCAAAGCCCTGCATCTGTATTTGTCAAATGATAACCCCTTTGCTTATGGCTATCTCTGGTTTGATTTATAGTAAACACTTTTAATAGCTAAGTACCACACTTTCATTGTCAAACACCCTTTTGCACTGTAATTTGAAATAACTGTTAGTTATATAATTGACACAATAATAATGAAAAACCCATCGATCCTATCACTCCGTTATTGTAAGGTTCTATTGTATTACCCATTATTTTATTATTATTATTTTTTAAACTTAAAACTGATTTCTTATTGATTTATAAAAATTTATTTTATTTGAGAGAACTCTTCAATCCTTTATTCCTTACTAGAATGAAATATTCTGGCATTAAACTTTAATTAAATTAGAATTAAAGAAGGGATATTAACAGAGAAAATAAACTCTGACAACGGATTGAATTCTAAAGAGGTATGTGGTTCATATCCCGGCATCGGAGTGTTTTTCTCTGCTTTCCTCCCTTCATTTAAATTCTAATTATATTTTATAATATATAAATATGCTTCCCAAAGAGTGATGATTTTCTCAATGAATTATTGATAACAATGAAATGGTTTTTGTTTCACAACTTCTACAAGTATAAAGGGTAAAAAGCTACTTTAAAATGAATAGGATTTAAGAAAAAGTAGTAATAATGAGAAGTGAGACGACTTAGTCACATCAATGAAAGATACCCCATGACATATTAAAGAGTATGATTAGAAATATGCTAATAATGATTAATATAAAAACATTTTTTGTTTAGAGTAATTGGAAAAACAAGTATTTTCATTGGTTAAGTAAGCAGGGAAATAAAATATGAAAGTTTTTGAACTCTAATGGCTACTAATTCAAGATAATAAAATTATTTTTGATACTACAACTTTCTATATTTCAATAATTTATAAAACTATGAAGATTCAATAAAAATTGAGCATAGCGAAGATTAGTCAAAAGTAAAAAATCAAAATTGTGGGTAAACCGAAAAAGGAAATACATTTTTCTGAAATATCAGTGAAATCCACAATTTCTATTTGTTATTTTTAATCTGGTCCATGCTTCCCTCAATTCATAATAATTTAGAAATAATAACAAATTTCATCAGCTCTAGAAAGCGAGGTACAGGGAGGCCCTACAGCTAGAGACTCCTGCACACCTCCTATATCTTTCTAACTCCTTGTTACCCCGGGCAACGTTTTTGGCTTAGAGTTTTAGTAACACTTTTTGAGTTATGTAGCACATCCAAAACATGAAAAGTTAAAAAAATTCAAGGAATTTATTTGGTAATTTTAAATTAAAGAGGTGAACTGATTCAATAATTTGTGAGCAACTTGCTTCACTTCAAGGAGAGTAGACATACATTAAACACCGTTAAAATATGGCTTAAGTGAATTCCATTGACTGGCTGTCAATAATTAATGTGTTACATTTTTTACCTTCGATAAACAAACAAGTTTAAATCACTATTAACTTTTTCATAATATCCCTTCTAAAACAAAATCATCTAATTATAAAGTCTATACAGCTGATGAAGTGACCCCTCTAACCCTGTGTTAGCCTAAGCCCTCATTGGACAATTAATCCACGAATTAGAATTAAAAAAGATTGCTCCTTATTTAGTCCGAAAAAGAGCGCACTGATTTTCAGGGTTCTAAAAAAAATGAGTACATAGAATTTCCACCATTTCTTATTAAATAAAGAGGTCTGTAACTATTTGAAGCCTATATTTTTACTAGTATTTAAGTAGGATTCCACAATTTATAAAATTACAATGAAACCAACTGATAGTGAACGTTATTAGCATATTTATAATCTTAGAATAATGATCTTAGAATTTTCATTTATAATAACAAAATGGAAAAAATTAATAACATATATATGTATGTCCATTATATATATATAAATATAATTGAAACAGACAAATGGGATGTAAGAATAGGTAAATATACGTATGAGAAACAACAAATAGGCGAAAGGATGGCGTGGTTTTAGAACAACAAAAGTTAATGATTATTTTAAGATACCAGATTGTTCAGTTTGGGGGTGGGGTGGAGGAAGCGAAACAGCCTCATAGTCTTGGCGTGTTATTGTTACTCTCGTAGGGGTCTCCTCTGTAAAAACACCATTTACACAAAACTTCTTTTTTTTTGACACTTTACACACTAACAATAAGTAATCCAATACGAAAAAGTTAAACAATAAGGGTAACAAAACATGTTAATTGTTTAGGATTAAATATTAACTAATTTAAATTATTAAAACGATGGATTAAACAAAAAAAATTCTAAAAGTTAAAAATAAATATGTTAATTCTAGGTTAAAAAAAATTAAGCCTAAACAATCTTAATATTTTAGAGAAATAAGACAATAATTAATTATATTCTGAAATAAACTTTGTTTATAGAGAATATAATTAGAAGAAAGTAAGAATAATTGGATACACCTCAGTTTTTAGGGCACCATTTAACACATTTATTTGAATATAAAAGTTGAATGGATTCTTGTTTCCTCAATTACAGTAGAATCCCGGTATTTCGTATCCCGTTATATCATATATTCCAATAAATAGTATATTATTGCCAGTCCCTTGAAAAAATCTCGATAATTGGTATAAAACCAATGCATTCAGGTCCCCTCAGTATAACATATTTTTTCCCCTTTTGAGGTGAACATAAAGATCTTATAATTCGTATAATTCTGAGAATAATCCCGATAAAACGTATGAATGCAGGGGGCCATTTCCAAGATTTTGCTTTTTCACTACCTATATCTGTTGTTTTATTTACTCTAGGTACTCAGAAAAATAAAAAATAAATAAATAAATAACAACAGTTCAGACTTCACTACAATTAGAGGAAGAGGTAATTAAATATGAAAATGGGTTTTATTAATTCCAAATTACAAAGAGGGGAAACATTCTTCGGGGAAAAAATTAGAACTCTCGTGTGACGTTTGATCGGCATTAAACAAAGACTCGGGGGGAGAGTGTGATTGTGTCCAAACCAAATGTAATTCCTGGACAGCCCAGATAAAGGAATAACTCTTACAATTCTGAGAAAAATCGTGGTTAAACGTATATTAAAGGAGGGGACCCTTTTCCAAGATTTGATTGTTTACCTCCTTCTGTTCTACTCGGATAAAATGCTATGGATAACACCCAAACAAATGGTTTAATTCAAAAAACAATTTATAATTTTTTTAAACCAAGTACACATTTAATTTTTTTATGATCATACACAGTGTATTTTTATGTGCAAAAATAAACACAAGTCTTTATTATTACATTCATTTTTCTTTTTTTACATCAATATTTCATAATCCCGATTAAGTGTAGTGAATTACGCGATATTTCATATTTTTTCTTTGACCCCTTGAAGATACAATATATCGGGATTCTACTGTATATTATTCATTATAAAAACACAATATTGATTAAATAAAAGCAGTAACATGGATTTAAATTTATAATTAATAAATGTTAAAGTGTGAATGAAATAGAAATTGAGAATAGCTAGAATCCTGAGGCATTGTGTATAGTATAGGATGCAAGGAATATTGTATATATATATCCCTGAGATAATTAATTAATTAAGTGGACCACATCAAAATCAGATTTCTGTTTATGACAGGATGTGGGTAACCTCTGTCTTTGAGTTTATGGACCAAAGAGACTATAAAATCAAACATATTCTCTCTCCCAACTTATTGGACTAGAAGCTATAAAAAGAAATGAGTTCTTCTAGTCATTAGTAATCCCTGATGTTCTTCCTCAATCATAAAAAGTTTTAATTTGATATATTGTAAACAAAACAAAACAAAAATTTTGTTTTAATAATTTTAAACTTAAAGTATTTAAGAATAGATCACAGTGCTTTTTCATTGATAAAATACACAAGAAACAGATTAACAAATACAATTTTTTAAAAAACAAAAACACACACTTCCTTCATATAATTCTGTGATAAAAGTTAAATTAAATTTAATAAAAAAAAAAAATTATGAATGAAAATATGAAATTTAAATCATAATTATGACAGCAATTAGCAAAAATTAGAAAAATAAATCTATAATTTGATGGATAATGAGAGGACCTTGAACACTGTTAAGCCTTAACATGAAGCAAAGAAAGAAGAACAGAAAGCAAAATCAAATCATGAATGCAACGATTTAGAGAGACATGTCATTATGTGTAATAGAGTATAGTGTCCTTAGGAGGTCTATTTCTCCCTAATCTCCCATAAAAGGTCAATTTTTTACTAGGGAAAGGAAAAGACTCAACGCCAACTATCATAATATCTTTATAGAAAAGGTCAAATTTTTGGTGATTTAAGAGGGTTCTAGAATTGCAATGTTTCTGAAAGGTAGGAGGTCAGGGAACTAATTCAACTGCACTAAAGTCACCTGGTCAAATTATACTTGGACCCCGTCAGCTTTGACACTACTCGGATCTTGTAAATGTGTATCAAATTCAACTTTGAGAACAGGACGTCCAAGTTGAGTTTGACAGGCACCCAACTTTTTTTGATCAAAGAAGACTTCGAGAAAATAAAAATGGTGGCCACCTGACAAATTATGAGAACGAGCTGTCAAAGAATGACGAAGATGGTTTTGTGTACAAGAAGGTTACATATCACCACTGTTTTCGAAACTTAATAGGTACAATTTACTGGAAAGTTCTAGAGGGGGAAAAATGCGCACAATCAATCTTAACCTCTACTTAATAGTCTATCAAAGTTCCAGCAACACTTGGACCAAATGGATTTGATTAAAGTATACTTGGATCGTATAAACCAGGCTTAATAAAAACTAATATAGCAGGATTCACAGAAACGAGTACCCCATTCGTAAAAAATAAAATTTGTTTAGAATTTTTAATAATTGCATTATAGACCAGGAGATAGCGTGCAAAAAAGTGTTTGACAAACATCAAGCTATTATTTTTTTTATCCAAGTTAATCATTTAGTGCTTATTAACAATGTGTGGTTGGCTAAGTTCAACTGCGGGACATAGCTTGGCAATAGGCAGAAAAAAACAAAATCCATTCAAGGGACAGACTAACATCAACTTGATTTTCGGTCAACTAACTACTTTTGTACTCAGGATCATGAAAATCACATTGTCCACCATAAATGGCAGGATATGGCCGCTCTACACCAGTTTGAATTTATTCAAATGCTATTGCCAAGGTAAGTCTCATAGACAAACTTAGCCGACCACAAATTCTTAAAAGGCACCAAAGGATTAACTTATAAACAAAATTCTAGCTTGATGTTAGTCAAACACTTCTTTCACACTATCTCCTGGACTATCGTGATTTTCATTCTTAAGATAAATATAAGATATCTTATATTCGCTATGAAGTTGGTTGAAATTCTGCAATGCTTACTTATGCTCAGTAAAGCTCTAAGATTATATGTTAATTTATAGGAATACTCATTGAGTTTTGACATTTTACAAACAATTAATATAATAGTTAAATTTAATCAATTGCGTCTAAATTAATTATTAAATTTAATTAATAATTCAAATAATGTTATTTCAATTAAAATCTGAGTTATATATTGAATAAATTAAATAAAAAACCTTAACAAGTAAAATCACAGGTAGCAATTTAGCAGTTATCTGACACCGATAGAATTTCCAAGTTATTGAAAAATAATTATATTTCAAAATTTATTTATTATCAATTTGTTTTCTTTTGTAATCAATTATTTAGCAAGTACTTTATCAAACGTAATCTTAAAACGCTTATCAAGCTTACACTAGTCATAATATTTTTTTTTTTTTTCAAACAAATAAATTGATGAATGGATAATTAAATTATGTACAGAGCTTAAAATTATTAAACTTGGATTTTTTAATTGAAGGAATCAAATTTTTCTTTCAAACTCAAACTAAATTCAAGATTAAATATAAGAATAATATTAATAAATAAAAACAACTGTGCTCTGTAGTACGATGGAATGAAAATAAAATAAAATACTAATTAAATAAAAAATAATGAATGCGTTTAAAAATAAAAACTAATTTTTCTTATTCTTTAAGTTATAGCAAAAAGTTTTATGATAAAAGCAAGATTGACAAATAATCGGAAAAACAAAAATTTTAATTAAGCAAAGGTTTCATCGTGTTTATAAAAAGTTTTTTTGTTTTTTTTTTCCAAAATAAAACAAAGTAAACACTATTAAGAAGCTGAGAATTCGACAATCGACAAAAACTGGGGTCAATTATAGATTGTAATTATATGTATTGCCTAGAGTAACCTGTGTATAATACTAGTAGAATTGACAGCAACAAGGAAAGGAATCAATGTATCAAAGAAGTATAAAGCCTAAATAAACTTCAATTTCCAGAGAGGTAGGATATGTTTTACACATTTCTTATAATCAATAGTTGCGTAAAAAGACTAAACTTTAAAAACAAACATAAAGAACATAATATATACTGATGTTTGGCAATAAACATCAACAATTATACAAGTTACAATTTACTGTCAGCTTACTATTGGTTACAGAAAATGTTTATGTGTAAAAAGTGTGAGAGTGGGTGTATGCAAGACGTTTGTTTATTTTAAAGAATTTATGAAATATTTAAATGTCTTAGACTTAGGAGTAAAAATTGAACGCTTCATTCATTTAATAAACTTCAACACGATTATTTGGAGAACTAACTTGCATTTAGAATTAAAGGTATAAGCATATCAAACAAAACAATAGGAAGATGTATGCTTTAAAAAAAACACAAGCAAGGACAAATGGAGAAATGAGGGGGTGTAAAAATAAAAAAAACACACAAAAAAAGCAGATAAAAAAATCAAGCAGGGAGAATTGATAAACAAATACAGTTTGTCTTTTACAAGCAATCGATTTAATGGCTCTATAAAATTCAAGCTTATCATGGATAAAAAATGAATAAAAAAAATAAAATTATACATAGATTTAAACAAAAAGTGTTGCATACCGGTATGAGTTGGCCACCGTTGAATGGTATGAACAGGTTGTTTCGAGTATTCATTGGCAGAACTAGAGCGATTGCGAGGTTTAGGTTGTGGATCCTTATGACACCTAGCACACGCTCTGTAAACAAAATAAATCAAAATAATTAATACCGTTTATTCAACGGAAGTTTTGTCAACTTTGTAGACGCTTTTGACAACTCTTAAATGGTATTCCTGCAAAAAAGCATGTATGATTATTTAGCAACCACACAAAGAAACGTGTATTTTGCACAACTTGAAGCGATTGTACAATAAATCTCAAGGTGAATGGACTTATTTTCTTAAGTTTTAGGCTTGATAAACACGCTTATAAAATCAAAACACGATAAATGCTACCTGTTGGAGTGTTTGGACAACACTGCAGGACACGTTTGGGGCTCTCCAGAGTAAATACCTTGAAACAATTATTGTAATACTGCTTACACCTTGTGGATGTAAGGACAACAATCCTTTGGTAAACAGTAAAAAAAAAAAAGTAAATCAGAATTGGTTTTCAACATCTTTTATTTTAAACCATAAATAAAGCAATATAGATGTTGTATATAATAAAGCAATGCAGATGTATTGCTGGTTTTTTTTTTTATTCCTCCTTAACCAATTGGTTTATTTAATAAAGAATTGCGTTACATCACTACAAGGTGACAAAATATATTCTTTAAATATATGTACATTTAGTCCAATATAATAAAAATAACAAATTACTAAGGCAATTGTAAAAGTTATTGGGAATTCCAAAAAGAAGAATTTTAGGTATGCTTTATTTCAGGTAAAAAAAAGTAAACTTCTTACTTATAAAATTTTGTGCAAGAGTTCTTTAACACTTATAAAGCATTAATATATTGCCAATTGAACAAATAAAATCACCTAATTTCACCTAAATTGTTAAACTTTAACTTAAGTAACAAATTACATATTACAAGAGCTTAACATTGTGCAATTTTTAATTGTAAAATGTATTTATCTACGATTGATACAAAATATAAACATTTATCTTTGTTTAGATGCGTAGAAAGAGATTCTTTGCATACTTGTATTCATTGCGCATGGGTGTCTCATAGTTCTGAAGAATTCCTCTTCTTTACCACCCTAGGGCGGTAAAGAAGAGGAATTATTCACCTTTACGCACGATTAGTGAGTTTGTTTACATTTAACAAAACTAATTTGATTTTAATAAAAGTAACTGTTTATGTAGAGTTTTTTTGTGAAAATCAATGAATGATTAAAGTGATTATGACGAATATATGAGGAGAATAAATACGCCTCTATTTACTGATTAAATTATTACTAATTAATTTATTACTAATGAAATTAATGTAATCTCTATCAAAAGAGAAATACAAACTTACATACAGGAAGTTTATTATTTTTTTTCCTGTATTTATTATTAAAATCAAACAATCGTAGATAAAGTACTGTATGCAACTCATGCGAAAACGGCATTTTGCATTGCTCGTGTGGTTTTACAACCCTCGCTATCGCTAGGGTGCAAACTCCAACTCGCATGCAAAATGCTACTTTCCACACTCGACACGTAATGTACTATTTCTAGTTTGTACTGTAACTACCTTGTAGCTGTATACTCACTTCATAATAGTAGTATGCATTGACTCTGCAATGGTAGCGTCGCCGGTAGTCATCCACAGGTTACCAGCACCGGTTACCGTGTCATTACCGACTTGCATGTAGAAAAATGTATTCATGTGACCACATGCTCGCAACTTCTCCAACTAAAAAATATATATCTTGTTGTTTTTAAGGGATTTTTCTTCAGTTAAATAATGACCGCTGACTTATTTAACGGATTGGTTCTATAAATAAAGGTATAGCATAACTAGAAACAATTTTAAATAACTATTCTATAATAAATTCTTCTTTTTTTTCTCTAGGTATCTATCTCTTTTTTTTATTTTTATTTTTTCTGGACCCTTATTCGAGTCCAGAACACCTCGACTCGAAAGTCTTCAGTGCATTTTACTAGTCAAGTAAAACTAACAATAGATAAATTGAGGGATCGGAGATTTTATCAGTACTTAGATGGGTGACCGTTTTGAACCAGCTGATTTTGTATTATCATTTTTCAAAAGAAAAAAAAAATGTATACAATATTTTTATTTATTTAATTATTTAAATTTTTGGCGGTATTTTGACCGATGTAAATAAAGTTTGACGTTCATAAAAGTATTGCACTAATTAATAATTATGTTTGCTTATAACTTTTAAACTAATTAATGGAATTTAATCTTTAAAAAAAAAAATATTTTTTACTGGTTCCAACAATATGATATAGAGTATGTTACATCAAAAACGTATACAATAGAGCCTCGATAAGAATTGTCTCAAGGTGATAAGGGAAGCAGTCTTGTTATTGAGGTGCTCTTTTTGTTGAGGGTCATGTTATTAAAGTTATTAAGGGTTTGATTAAGTTGTGTTATCAGTCAGGTTGTGTTATCAGTCAGTTGTGTTATCGAGGAAATTGGCGGGTTTTCAAGTCTAGAATTGTTCCAGAGTCGTGTTATAGAGGTTGACTTATCAAAACGAATTGTTATAGAGGTTCTAAGTTATGTTGAGAACTAGAAAAAATCCGTGTTATAGAGGTTATTGGATAATAATAGTCACGTTATAGAGGTAAATCAATCTCAAGGGGATTTGAAAATTGCACTTGTAATTGAGGTTGTCGTGTTATTGAGGGTCGTGTAAGCGAGGTTCTACTGTATACTTTCGGTATTATTAACTGTCAAAGTTTCAAAATTTGATAACTTCAAAATGGCGGCCAATATCAAAATGAAATTTGGTGGATTTGTTTGTCATACAGAGATGTACATTCGTGACAAATTTAAACTTGATCAGACAACTTTTAGATTTTTTTTACAATTTTTGCTGACTCAGCAAACTGGGTTCAAGATGGCAGTACTGTTTCCCCCCCCACTCCTAAAACCACATTGAATAGCCAATATGCATTACAGTTAATTAAACAAAAGTGAATGATTAAGTAAAAAAAAGCAGTTTGACGAAAGATACATTGAAGCTTGCAGAAAATAAGTTAAACCTTCAATATTAAAATCACCTGTTCAAATAAACAAACAAATGACGCTACACTAACAACTGATAAAATAAATAACACAACTACTTTGTTTACAATAAAATACAATATTATCATTTTATTGGATGTATCATAAAAAAACAAACGCATCGATAAATAAATATAATCAATAATGAAGATTGCGTTACTTACGCAGAAGTTAATAGTTGAATACGAGTCATCGGAAGAGGCCTTTATAAGGGATATGACTTGATTCGTGAGGCATACGTGATAAGATCCTAGTATACCCATTTTTGAACCCATATCACGATCCATCACTTCCACTTTCCAAACGTGTTCTGTAAACAACAAAATGATAACATTAGCTATCAAAAGGATTTACAAATACATAATTATTTATACTTTCTAACAATAGAAATGAGAATCATTATCAATATTAACAGATAATGTTTTTTCCATAATTCAAAGCAGATTAGATGGTATTAATCTTCTACGTAAATCCTATTGTCTTAATTTATTAGACCAAAATAAGTCAAACTCTAAAGGTTCCTATTGTCTTAATTTATTAGACCAAAATAAGTCAAATTCTAAAGGTTCCTATGGTCTTAATTTATTAGACCAAAATAAGTCAAACTCTAAAGGTTCCTATTGTCTTAATTTATTAGACCAAAATAAGTCCAACTCCTCTAAAGGTTCTTTAGGTACATATTTAAAATTTCTTCCTAATACTTTTAATTCTATCCTTGCTGAAGATTTGTGTTAAGGTTTCTTAAAATTAATAACTAAATTTCCAAGGCAGTAGACTTAATTTTTAACAATAATGGAAAGTTAATATAATTTTAGGAGGTTTTATGAGACATAGGAGCAGTTTTGGAGAATCTTTTTAGAATTTAACAGATCTATAATATGCAGGATTTTTGACGAGAATCAAATGATTCAATCAATTCTAAATTAATTTTCAAAGATTTTATCAAATCAAATGTAGTATGGATCTTCTAGTCAGTCAGCTTGAGAATGACCCAAGGAGGGGTCGAAATATCGCTAAAGAGTGCGTTTTTAATTGTTTCCTTAAGACCCAGCAACAAGTAAAGTGAATAACGAAAGGAACCAACTGTACTTACTATAAATTTCCAACTATCTTTTGTTATTTAATTAATTTAATACTTTAATAAGATTCAGAGAGAGAGAGGAAAAAGTGCACGTGGTATTTAAAAAAAAAACAAAATTACTAAAGGTGCTTTTACACCTGACATTTATGTCGGACAGAAATCTCAGTAGAGTAAACACCGAAAACTTTATGTCTGAGATTTATGTTTCTACTCTCAGCTATAAGTGTCGACACTTCTATAACAACAAATGTAAACACCGATTATTCTATTTTTCGAACATTTATTGCAAATTTAAGCATTGCGAGAAGTGTCAGACAAATATATCCGACATAAATCTCAAGCAATTTCTCTCAGATGTAAACACTCAAAGCAATTTCTGTCTGACACTTGACATTTATTGCCGGAGAGAAGTGTCAGGTGTAAACTCACCTTAAAACTAATATAGACTTAAATAATTGTTGTTAATTTAAAGTTATCAGCGTGCTTTAATGAATTATTTATTTCTGATGGCAATAACATTATCAATGTTAATACTATAAGTTAATCATGCTTTATTTGTCCATTTCATTCAATTCAATTTTCCATTCACAATATTTAATTTTATTCAATTAAAACATATGTTATTGATACTTATGCTTTGTCGATGATAAAGAGTTTAATCAATTTATGTTTTATATTTAATTATTTATAGACTAATTAAATAAATAAAATACTTAATTAAATATAAAAAAAAAAAATAAATAAATTTATGTATTTCATACAAATAAAAATTTAAAAAATCGTTTTATAATTTTACAAAATCTAAAGAAGATAATGATTGTTTCAGTCGAATATTGTAAATAAAGTTGGCCACCAGGCCAACTTTACCTAAATTTGTTAAAATAGTCTGCCAATTAGTGTGGCACATAGCTTACTCACAACCTATCAGGTACATTATTGATGTTATGCTTTTACAAACCATTATAGTCTCATTTATTTCATTTTCCCCTTTTTTAAATCTGTTAAAATTGTTTTGAATTTATTTTATCAAATTTAAGAATCAATAATAACGAGAAACATTCAAATTTATTAAAAATCAGATGTAAATAAATGTTTATTTGTGCATACATGGAAGAGAAACAAAAAGACGAAGAAGGCTGAAATTTATATGTGACTGAAATTGGGATAATTATAACCTAATATCTAAATTTGATTAAAATCAGATGAGTAGTATTTAAGATATGTTAGTTTGCAAAAATTAAATTACAGACACGAGAGACAAAAAATGTTCTCTGATGTCTGAATTGGGTTTCTGTCAGAAAATTTTTGAAATCAGAAAGACATTCCGTTATCTTCAGTAAGCTCCGTCACAGAAATAAACACAAATCATCTCAAAAGTAAATTGAAGTTTAATGAAATACTGATAATGCAAATATGATAACATACCGAAGAATGGTTTGACGGGCTCTCCCACTGGGAGATTCTCGCCATGCTGCAATCGTAGCAGTGCCTCCAACCATTCATCTAACTCCTGCTCCGTATCGAAAACGATGCAGAAACACCCAACTCGAGAATACAGTCCAATTACGAATTTCTGCTTCTTATCAGACAGTCGATTGATATTGAAACACATCTTCAATTGGATAACTCTGAAATCAAAAATAAAATATAAATTATAAGCGAAAAAAAATAAAATAAAAATAAAATAATAATAATAATAAGCTCAAAACATTTCTTAGCGATCTTCCCGCTAGTACTGCCAGGCTCATATCATTACAAAGAGTTCAGCTTTACAAAGATCTTATTGCTACCCTCAAGAAGTAATACTATCACATTTAAGAGCTATTAGCGCCTCATCCACTGTAATTCTTTCCGAAAGGAAAGCCAATTCTGTCAAGAAAGAGTGTTAGTGTATGGGGTTCAAGAGGAAAGAACGGCAGGATTATAATCTTACAAGATCATCCCGTCGCGCCATCCTCTCATTTTTGTCAACTGATAAGTTTTATGTGGATGGGATAGAGATGTTCCTTTCATTGTGTTTATGGCATCAAACGAAGGGATTGTAGTCATACAACAAGCCTTCAGGATGGAATGAGCGGATCGTCTCACAGGAAAGAGTGCAGGAAAATTATTCTGTGGATGGTATTGAACATGATTAACAATCATGCCGTGCTTTCCTTCACAGTCAAGAAAAAAGGAAAGTCCGCCGGGAAAGAACGACAGTGGATGGGGCGCTATAATCAATTTAGACTTGAGGCTTGACGACATTAAGTAAATTGTAATCTTTTCATACAAATTGATGAATTAGTTTCTTCTTGCTTTAGTAAGTAGTTTCTCCGTGGCAAAATATTACAGTCATAATAAAATTAATTTAAAAAGTTAAATAAATACTGCAATAAAAATTCCCCGTCTCAATACTGCCCTTAAAAGTACTAATGTTATACTTGCATGCCTGTTTTAACAATACATGTCCTTTGGAAAAACCCAATCACTTCAAATATAGATACAGATAATTATACAAGCATAGAACTTTTTTTTTTCTTTTAAAAATCATAATTTTATTAAATGATAAGCTATCGTACCTCTTAGGAGGGCCATTAGTTCTAAACTTCTTCTCATTTTCGTAGTACTCAAGACAGGCACTCGACTCGGGCGAATCACCTCTCAATACAAAGTACTTCTTCTTCATTGTCTGAAATCGAATAATCGTAATTATAATATAATGTTAATTATAATATAATATATTGTTAAAACATATAATTTTAAAATTTAATAATAACAATAAAAATTAATACAGATTTAAGAGGTGGTAAATACCAGCATACTTTTACATCACTTTGTATGTTTAAATAAAGAAGAAATTCCCTGGAGGGCAAAACATTTTTTTACATTAATTATGTCTTTAGAACAAAAATTAATTAAATATTGTGAAGGAAGATCCACAAAAATGCAGTTGCACTCATGACGCACCCAATTAAGATTCAAGTGAAATTAAATTCATTCTTATTTAACTACACATTTGGCAAAATGATATTGGAGTATGAATAAATTTACAATAAAAAGGGTTAAATAGATGTCACAAAGGTTTTAAAGTCCGACATTTCACTTCGAAGATATACTAAGTATATCTTGATATACTCAGTGTATCTTGATATACTCAGTATATTTTGATATACTGAGTATATCAAGTAGAGAGCCAGCATGGCCGTGTGGATTAAATTGCTTACCACGTCTGCTTGAACATAACTGAATTAAGGGCGGCGGTACAAGGTTGTGGGTTCAATTCCTCGTCATGACGCTCTGATTTATATGGCTTATTAATGATCACATCATACTCGCTTTAACGGTACTATGTACAGAGGTATGATGTGTGAAGTGGCTGCAACTCTATAATGGGGATAGTAAAAAGGCCCTAAAATATGGCCTAATTGCTAGATTAGAACAAGTGGTTTGTCCTACCCGTCTAGTACTAGTACTAGGACCCCACTACTACTGAGTATAATATACTCAGTAGGAGTATAATATACTCAGTAGTAGTATAATATACTCAATATATTATATCTTGTTGTTGCTTCAAGTTAACATAACAACGCACCACACCCCTGAAGATGCTTCCAATAGTATCTGACTTCAAACTCTTTGTGACGTAGATTTCACCGGAAAACCAAGCTATTCATTACAAGTCAAGAAGCCTACACATCAAGATACCTATGCACTAAATTAATTTATAATAATATAAAATTTATATATTCACCTTTAATTTTCTCAGGCTACCCTGTTTAACTATTTCACCAGTATTTTCTCTTGGAGTATTACTCCTGTGAGATGACAACATTTTGAAATTATACTAAAATTCAAACTAGTTTACTCGTTAAATATTATCATACCTGCAACAAATAATAGAAATAAATCGTCAATTTACGTATAACCAATTATTTTTTAAAACATATTATTTACAACAATTTATGTCCAGTAGAAATACACAAATCAATAACAAAGTAATAAAATAATGAATTTATTATTAAACAAACTGAAGTACAAATGCTGAAAATTATATTTTAAGCCAATCAATAAGCCTCAGTAAAGCTAGGATTGCACGATGCCAATCGTTGAGACAATTATTGGGGACAGTTGTCCTCAACTGATTGCAGGACAATCGCTGACCATTTCATTTGAACAAAAGCTGTTTAACTACACGGGGATATAAATTGCCACGACATTAGAAGTCAACAAATGGCCAAAAATAAAACAACCGACCCAACAACTGTCCTATATCATTCACTCAGAGCCAGTTGTCGTGACAATACCGTGATCCGGGTTATGGGGCACTTTCCCACCACCCAGATCATGTAGCTGGGCGCAGTTTATTGTCCTCAGTCTACTCCTCAAGACAAGTGCTTGTCAGCGCAATTGAGATTTTTTTTTTTTAATTTTATTAGATTACTGCAACTACAATACGTTATTGTTATTAGCAATACAGATGTGAGAATTAGTTACTTAAAAAATGACTTGATGTAAGGAACTATCCAGTGATAGCACTTATTGAATTGAGACAGAATTATGTGTGTGATATAATGAAATTTTAAACATAAATAAAATCATGACATTGAAATAAACATAGTTTAGTTGTCAAGAGGTTAAGTGACCACAGCCTCTTCAGGCATCTGGGAGGATTGTCAGGAATGGTCCGGGAAAACAGACTGTGGACTAGTGGATATGAAAGGTCGGAAAGGAAGTCATGAAAGGATTTATACCTGGAAATGGCTAGTTCACGGACAAAATGTACTTTTAGGTCATTATGAAGGACAAAATTAGAAACATAGAAGGGGCTTCAGCCACTTTTCTTGGATTAGAGAGCTTGGATGCGATAGGAATTGGACGGTTTGGTGCAACCCCTGAGTTCTATGCAACATGTCCTGGGCAATTGAGTCAGTAAACTGTCATCTTTCAATTGTCTCAACAGTTGGCATCATGTAATCCCGGCTAAGATATAAACTTTTTTTCAGTCTTTATTTGCCTGAAAGACATTAGCCTATCAGCTATACTCATAATTAATATTGCCCTGCTTGTGATTTAAGTTTTATAAATTCAGAAAATACTTCATTGTAAAAAAAATTAAAATATCAAAAAATTTCTTCAAACCGAAAGTAAAATTATGTATGATAAGCAAGAGTGTAAATTATATTTTCATCAACTTTTATTAACTTTATAAAATAATTGTGTCACTAATCATTTAAACTAATTTAATAATCTTAAAGATTGATAATATCATCAAAGAGAAAGTACACACAGAACTTCTAAAGAAACATTAATTATTAATTTATATATATAAATTGGTCCACATTTAGTCCTTATTATGTGCAATTACTTGACGGCTTGACCTATAGCTGGATAAACCCACACAAAATAATAACTAGATTGCCTTCTAAGAACACTAAGCATGAGGATTTCGAAAGAAGATTAAATTGAAAAAAATCCATTTGCATTTCAAAAATCCATTATCCCCCCCCCCCTTTATGAAATATTAACACATCAAAGCATACTTGAACATGTTAATTAATACACAAATTGAAAGGAAAACGCTTTTGAGTACAATCTGTCTTTTCCATTATTAAATAAAAAATGTCGGTTTCTTCCCATTTATTACATTCATTGACAAGAAAATAAAGCAAGAATGAAAAACAAGTAGAATTGGGAATAACTTTTCATTCAAAATGTAATATGTAAATTAAAATTTTTAACGTAGAGTATCTTTGCTTAGTTCTTAGCTGCTGCATATTTTATTTATAGTTAAGACAGATTCACAAACAAATTACGATTGCAAGAGGCAATTGGAATAATTACTATGAAAAACTAGCGAAGAATAAACACACTATCTGATAGCATAGTTATAGTATATTCTCGTAAGTTTAAAATTAGAAAATAAAAATCCTCAAAAACACTCCAGATTAGGAACACTGGAGGTGATGCGTATAAGTTATAATTTCAATTAGCTGGTTAATTATAATAATTTATTAAATATTAATGTACAACTCCGCCCAACGTCATCTTAGCCACAGGTGTATTGCCTGTATGTAATATAGTATGAGTTAAACTATTACTCAAAGGAATAAAGACTATTATCATTATGTGTAACTAAATACTCAGACGAAACTAGTAGATGGCGGAGCCCCATAGTAATTAATATTTGATTTTTGACATTCTTCTGATCATTCATCTTTCAAAGGTGGTGATACACTAGAGCATTCGCCCCAAATAAGCATGCATTTGCCCCGAATGAGCATATTATTCGCCCCGTTTTGCTTAGATATGGACAGGGCAAAACGAATGGAAACGCATGCTCATTTAGGGCAGATGCTTAAAAGTATCCCCGCCCTAATATTTAGTAAAAATAATATAATTAGCTGAGTGCTCAAACTTTTTATTTATGTCAAATTAAACAATCACATGTAATTTGCACTTTGAAGGGTTTTCAGAAATCAAAATTATTTTTCGATATTTAACCTGATAGCAGAGTACATGTTTGATACACTACCATATGCAACAAGGCATTCTAAATTAATAAGTTCCTTCTCTTACATTTTACCCATTTCTCATGTGGTTGTGATTTTCCGAAAATTATAAACTAATTTTTTAAACATATGACACAACAATATGACGTAAAAATTTGAAAAAGGTGTAACTAGATGCCTGGAAGAAAGCCACACAGTAGCCCCTACTCAGTGAATCCACAGTTTTTGCTATGCACCCCTCCCTAGGTCAACGGTAAGGGCACACACATAGATTATGAATTAAAAGCAATATTAATTAATCATAAAATGAATACATTACCATATAAATGTATAAATAAAAAATAACTATTCACAAAAGCCCGAGCACAAATTGAGACTTTCTTATAAAATAATAACAATCAACTTAATAAATTGTAACTTCGTAGGTCTCAGAATTATAAATAAAACAACCATATTGAAAACAAGTGTCAAATTCGTTTTAAGTTATATCATTGATTTTGGAGAAAAAAATGCGGAATAGTGTCTTAAATTTGAATCTATTTTTTTCCTTCAGGCCCTCAAAAAAAAAATATTCAGATTTATAAATCTTATATTGCAAATAAAAATTAAGTTATTGCTTGCACTTCAAAACCTATTTTAATGTTAACCAATGACTCTATGATAAACACACTATGAGTCAAACTAGATGATTTATTTTTAATAAAAAAAAAAGTATTTTTATCTTGCTGTATTTCCCAGGAATGTCTAAAAAAACAACCTCAAATCAAAACATATTGCGCTCTGCATTAGGCATTTTGGTGGTCTCACAGGCCTGGTCTTCTAACAGGAAATCCTTATCAGATGGGCTTTTCCACAATTAGTTTTAAAAAACGGGTCGTAATTCTAATAGCGTTAACAGGTTGTGAACTAAATTTTAAGTGTTTTTTTTTCTGATATTTTTTTTTTAAATATTATATTTAAAAAACATATTTAAAAATATCTTGCACCTAAAAACAAAAAATTTATAAGAAAAAGAAAAACATACAACTATGTTTAAACAAGTTGCAATTATTATTTATATTATAATTAAAATTAAACTAAAGAATGTACTGTGTACACATTTTGTTTATTATTATAAATGGATATTAGACTAATAGCAAGAATATAGAATGCAAGACTTTTTTTTTAAACCAAATCTCAAAATGGTGAACTACAGAATTTTTTACAAATAGAATTGTTTGGAGACATTGAGGTTGGCAAACTTATGTGAGTTAAAAAATAGAGCCACATTTTTGTGCCTAGTTTGCCCTAGTTGCCTAGTTGGCTCAACCTTTGAGACTGGAGCTCCTGTTAGCTACCCAAACCATTTTTTTTTTTTTCAATTTCCCGAACTATCACAAAACAATTTTTTTTTTTATAAAAATACTTTCCAATTTTATTTTATTAATCCAGATTATTTATATTAAAGTTAAATTAAAACATTAATAGATCATTTGAACAAGTTAAAAAATAGTTTTATTTAATGTGGATTAAATAGTCTAATATTCAGTAATTTATTTAAAAATAATATTACTATTCTTAAAAAGGAAAAATATTTTGTTGAATACTTTACAATAATGTATGTAAGTAGGTAGGGAGATAAGTTACTGCTTAAAAGGTAGATAGTAGATAGGCATATGTTCCCGAGTATATTAACCCAGATATACCGATTATTTGTTGGCCTAACTAAAACTGTTATTTACTTTATAACAATTAATTATTTTCCGACAAAATAAACTTTATTTACCTTTTAATAATTTAATTTGTTTACAGTAGTCTGTTTTGCATTTACGTTAAATTGACAAAAAACAACCGTTAAAGCATAAATGATCATTAGTTAATGTTGCTTACTCTAAAAAAATTAATTTCTATTTATCTTATTTTTTTTTATCCTATAAAGAGTCAATAACAAACAATTAAAATCAACAGCTGATTATAAACTTGTTTATTTATTTAAAAGCTATTTGATATCGTCAGGTGAGATATAGATTGAACGAAAAACAACTGAACAGACGTAAGAACTGTTAAATAATATTTGTTAATTAAACTCACGCCTTAGACTACATAATAATCATTGAACCACTGTTAAAAACCTACGGTTCCATTTAGCAACGTTTTAATCAAAGAATAAATAAGAATTTTTAATTTGAAAATTCACTGTACTAAAAAAAATTATATAAGATGTCATGACTAAGTCAATTTTAATTTAAAATGGACATTATTAATATATTTTTCACATATTTTATTTTTGGAAACCATAAGTTTGTAAATATTTGAGTTATTATGATTATTTGTTTCCACTTTTAGCATAATCATTACCATTGCAACATTATGTCAATTATTTTACATATTGGGTTATGCTAACCAGCATTTCATCATGTCATACATAAAATGAAACTGGGTCCATTCATTCTCTTTTAACATCTTCTTAATTAAGATTTATTTATCAAGTTGAAGGTAAATCACTACTGTATGCACATTAGGAGTTGTAACTATTGACACTCAGCTTGGCCAACCTCAATGGGGGAAAAAATAAAGCCACTAGGCCCTGTAGGAAGGGAGGGACCAGAGATATTTTTATTTGCCTTGTGGTCTGACCTTCTAGAATTCAAAATCCTGACCTCTCATTGGTTTTTTCAACTTTTTCGGATTTTCCCGTGCTGTTAAATATTACAACTCATAATGGGCAAACTTTAAACTAGGCATCGCGTGGCTCTATCATTGAAGTATGTTTTAACGATCTTTATTAATTTATAGAGGTGTCGCTGTTGGTTTTACTTCAAACTGTTATTTACAAAAAATGTTCGTCTCATTGAATAAATAAAGAAAGCATTTTTTCCCATCCTCAAATTCCAATTTTAATTTTGATGCGCACGTTTATGGGAGCTTTGCGTGCAAACGCTTTGGCAGACAACGTTGACTAACGAACTTGTCCTGAGCATTGGTAAAATGAACATGTGTACCAATTTTCATCAAAATCGGTCAACTTTTACTCAAGTTATCGTCGTACGTTTCAGACACAGACAGACACGGAGCATATTTCGTTGGATGTAGGATGCTCGCTACAATTAATTAAACTCTTTGAACGGCCTTTTCTACATTATCAGTGATTAATTTTTAATTATCAAATAGAACAGCTTGTAGCCATTAGGAATCACAATCTTTAACACTAAGAAAAAAAATTAATGTGGAGAGCTGGAGTTTAGAGATGTAACTCTTAAGCCCCGCACACAGTCAATAGTATTGTCAATACTATTGACCATGTGCGGAGTTGGTATTGACAAAAAAAAAACAGTATAGATGAAAATTTGTTATTGAATTGCATATTGACAATAGTATATTCAATAATATTATTTACATTAATATTGATAGTGTGTTGATTGTGTGTGGGGCCTTCTAAAGCTCTTCTATTATCTAAGTTATTAAAAATCAATTATTTTTAGCAAAATCTTGCAGAAATTAGTCAAGTTAATAAAACTCAGAGAGAATAAAAAATAAAATTAATCAGTTCATATTAGAGAAAATGTTCCATGTTTAGCTCGTGTGTTTTAAAAGAGTCTATTCAGAACTATAAGAAATGTTAGCAAACAATTTGTAATTAGTTTTTTTATAATTATTTATTACGGAGTAAAATTTCCAACCCAAATAACACATCTCTTTAATTTAACTTTAAGACTGGAATTCACACCGAGTTAGAAGTCATTTATAAAGTCTTAAATTAAATACTAAATCCATTTCTTTGAGCAAGAGAAAGAGTGTAAATTGATACTGACTCTGACCACTCTAAAATTGGGTAAATAGATAAGAAAGACTATTTGTGTTTCCCTTAAGAAAAAACGGGACAGTGGCTTTAAATAAGAGAGGGTAATAAATACATACATCCCATGAACACTATCTCCTACATAGGGTACTGGTTGAAATGAGAGATTGGCACATATATTCCTCAGAAAAAAAAATGCATCTGATAATATTATCTATATTCACTAACACAACAACAAATAGCTCTAGATCAGAGCAAAATTCATCAATGGTATAAATCTGGCAGATAAAATAGTTCTTATCAGTCATTGCATGCATACACTGTTATAAATTAGAAATCGCATGATAAATTACAAATATTTAGGTAATCCAGAGTATATTAGAGTACGAATGGGAATGTACACCAGTAATAAATTAAAAATAAATAATTTGAAATGGCTGAATTTTTTTTTTTTTTTTTGGTATCCACAATTTAGATTTATTTGAAAATTATTCTGTTAATTCCCCACTTTCGTTTCTGAGTTGTTTTTTTCACATCATATTTTCTCGTAATTAATAGATGATGATAGATAATGACTTTTGTCTACAGTATTGTCACAGAGAATTTTCTGTGAACAGAAATTAGACAAATAAACTGTAATTTAATGAAACACCTGTATAAAATGGAAGAAGAAAAACAGTACTGATAACATAGCAGGACCTTAATCGCAAAAACCGCAATTGCAATTTATAGGTTTCCCCCCACACTAATACACATTGACAGTATTTTTTAATTAATTTTTTTGCAGCAAATAGGACTATCTTGGGTCTCCATATTTAGCATAATTGAATATTGTCTCTAGTGGGTATCAGGCGATATGGCAAATTTTGCTTATTTCAGTATCAAAAATAGTGGGCTACAAGAAACAGAATTACATTTGTAACGGAGAGACCATTTGTGGGTTCATTCTCTTAATAAAAGAAGTGGTTCAAGGTAGCAACTTGTATGAATGTTCTTCGCAGAACTCTATTTCACAAATTTGTACATTTCCTGCTCGGGAGCACAGCTATTAAGGTAAAATACATGCAGCAAATCTATTGGAGATGTGAATCTACTCTAGTGCAATAATAAAGTGTAACAAAGAAAATATTAGAGAGATATCGCAGACATGGGACTCTTCGGGACCCAAAACATCAGGATTAGTGAAATAAAAAAATGAAAATAAGATGTATCGGAGGAAAATTCAAATCGAGTCCAAAATTCTGTACAAAGTTTAACCATTTGATGAATCTACTGGGAAACTGCTATATGCTGCGGTGTGATCATTACTGCAATTAAAACGTAACTGATGTTAAAACGGATCCCGTCTCTATGCGCCATGCATTTTCAAACAGAACGCATACAAGAAGACGCGCATAGTGTGTACCTACACCACATCCAAAAAATTTTACACAACTGTGATACAAAATAGTAAACCAAAACCAGCTCTACACAATTTGATTGAATTCAAATGTCACGGAACTGAAATAATTTGCTGTGTATTTCTTAGTTTTTAATTTTGTTTTAAATTAAAAGATAGCCACTGCGTAGGGGCGGTTCATTGCACGTAGTGTTACTTCAGGATATAGTAGCCCCGAAAAAACACAAAAAACTTGTTTTCTTAGACATATTGCATTTAATTTAATTTTTAAAACCACAAATATGTGGATTAATTAATATAATGTAGGAGCTATCAATGACCATCATATAACTAATATAAAAATATAATTTTACATTTTATGCATCAATTAACACACATGTATAGAGAAATAATTTAGGAATCTGTAAAAATAATGCATTTCAAGAGCTATAACTCTATAAAATCGTCGCTCATAATCACATAAGCTACAGGCTGTGATGGGATTTGAACAGGTACAGGAGTCATGCATGAATAATGTATTCATGACTCTATCTACCGAGTAGGGTAAGGGTGACTGGTAAATTTGCATCTACATATTTGGTTAGATATTTACTAGAACTATGAAAAGGAATGAGGCAATATGCGGTGACGTAAGGAATGCATAGTGGTCGGTCTAGAGAACCGTATGTTGTTTTTTTACACCACGGCCTCCCAGACAAATATCAATATGTCTTGCATTTCACTCGAGCATGCGGATTTTTTTCAGCGATTAAACTAGCAAGAGGCATATTGAATGTAAAATAAAATTAGCAATTTGAGGGCAAAACATTAAGAGAGGTCAGTTTCACGGTTTATTGTTCCGTCTAGGACAGTCGAAGAACGGGGACAAAAACGCTCGAGGCAAAATAACCTGCATTCCTCAATGGGATAAATGATTCAAAGCTAAATACGGTCGAGTTAAAGCCTCACTATGACCTAAATTACTCGACGGATCAGGTTTACACGATAATTGTAGGTCGTCTAACGATACGAGCACGAGAATAACGTCGAAATATTGTAAATATAACGGGGATATAAACACGTCGTCTTTCAGATAGGTTATAAATGTGTGTGCGTAAAAAATAAATAACCATTGATAAATACGAGAAAAATACCTGAATAACAGACTTACATGTGATTATACACGGGTTCTTCGAGAATATAAACATTTTTCAAGATATCTTCTCGAAAAAATGACGACTGTAGCACGCCGTCAGACGTAAATCCATTTATAAGTAATAACTGAGATCAATCGGATCGCAGGAATTTAAACTAATTTTCAGTTATTAGTCCGACAAGGCGCACAAGAAACACCGTCCACTGATAAAAATACAATCGACTAAATAATAAACTGTCTAAAACGTCAACACCAAGGGCGATACTTTCTTCATGCGCAATATCTGGAATCCGTAAATACAGATGGACGAATAGGGTTCTCCGTAAATATCCGTGGGGCTAGAAGCACTAAACACTGGTACGGTATATAATACGAGCACAGTCTAACCGACTATCGTGTAAACGTAGTAAAATTGAACTAGAATTATAGTGAATGGGACTTTGTTATTCCGCATTCACGAGGGGGGAGACGTGATAACGCGTGTGCCATCTCCCATCTCGTCTCGACCTCACCACACCGAATTAACGCGCAATTACTTTACAACGGCTAGGTTATACGGCCTACATCAAAACAGTCTCTCGCACGGGCCGCAGACTCGGCACGAAACACGGACAAATCCACACACGTCTTCTACGGCAAACATCTTCTCACTGTTAAAAGAAACACTGCGAATAAAACACGTATCGGCGGACATCGTCGATAAGCTCATGTGCGACTCAAGTCCGGAGAGGCGAGGGGGTGGGGGAGCGAGTTGTAAACAACTTGTACGCATGCGCCCCACTCCGCGACTCGATACCACACCGCCGTGCGGGCCCAATGAAATTTACGTCATACATGAATCATCTTCACCGGCCCATTCAGAAACGCGGCGAGAAAAATAATAATACTATTCGATACACCGGTACGGTACACTTCGGGACTGCCCTAACAGTCCGGTAGTCGTACGTCCCGACGACCGACGGACTTTCCGAGACGGATTTCCATTACCCACTCGAAAATACGGGGCCCGAACGGAGATTCTCGACGAGGGCTGCCGGTCCGCGGGATTCGGTCAGGCAGAGGTACAGTACGGGCCTTGACATTCCCCGACCGAGTACGTAATAAAAAACATACGGTACCGTTAGAGACACACCGCACCCGGACTCGAGCGTCCCGTTAATACCACCCCGGTACCTGGCGTACCTTATCCTCTTCGTAATTCTTCGCTAATTAGGAAAAATTAATAGCGAATTTTTTTAACGTAAGTCGCTAGACAATGCGTACTACGAGATATAGGATATGGTCGGGATGCTTGAGCTTCAAGTTTGTTATGATGAGAAGAGGGTTGTTTTTAGTCTGGGAGTTGGAGTGGTTAGGTTTAGGTTGTTAGACGAGGCGGTACAGGGGGCAAGCAGAGGGGGGCAGACGTCGTATCGAGTTGGAAATACTACGCAGTATCCTATAGTACAACCTGGCAGTGGCTGTAGAGATCGATCCGGAGGGGCCCAACTTATCCCTCGCTCATTCAGCTAGAGCCCCGCACTCAGCCACCCCAGACACCACACCCACCTCACACAGACATAACATTACGCACACTCTCCCGTTCTACCCTACATTACATCCCTTTACTACTCTGTCCTATAAACCCTTCCGACAAAAGGGCGGATTCACCTCCTTCTCCTCTCTAACATGTTTAACAAAAAAAATAGCACATGTGTCTAGTTTTGTCGATACACTCTTCAAACGTATAAATACTTTACATTAATGACTTGTTAAGGTTGCGCAATGTTACGCACTCTACAAGACTCTATTCTGTAATGGAGTTTTTCCTTTGTTTCGACTCTGACTCACTGACACTCGCATGTAATGAGGAAAGAATCCTCGTGCTGCAGCATGCCTCAAAGTCAATTATACAAAATTGCCGATAAACTAACTGCGCAATAAAACATTTTTCATTGTAAAGACATCAGACAGGCTTTACTCACGGCCTGTCTATTATAAAGTACATATATTCATCTCTATCATAATAATGACGTATAATATACGTATAAATTTTGTTCGTAATAATACGATTTCAAGCTAAGATTTTATTAGAGCAATTTCATTTGTGCAATTCATTTTTTATTTTAATTGGTAATTCAAAACCAAAATAAAGGTGTGGCTTGCATAAATTTATACTACCTGAGGGTAAATATAAGTACAAAGTGCATTGATTGATAGATTCTTAAATCGTTGCCTTGAACTTTCAAGGACCTTTATTACCTGTGTTAACTACGTATCAAGAATTTGTTTCAAGTATGTTTTTAAAAAATATTGAATTTGTAAAAGAGATTGTAAAAGAAATTTTGTTGAGCAGCTTTCAAGTCTTCGATGACTTCATTCATTATTTCTCCCAAGCTCCAAGCCTTCTTTTAAAAAACGGGTCTTACACGAGTGGAATAAATTTATAATATATTTAACTCAATAGATGCTCAGTTTTTATTTTTATAGCTGAATTTCCTCTTCTTTTAAATTCTATTACAATTTCTGGAATACAATTTTTATACATTTATAAAATCTAATCAATATTCTAATGCTCATATGTATCTAAATCAATAGTGGTGTATTATGTATGTATTTGCATAATGAATGATTTTTTTTAAAAAAGTTTATAGGTCAGGTGGTTAAGTCTATTTTTGTTTTAACGATAGATCCCTAATCTCGATAAGATATTTGTATTTTCGAATTCAAATGGTAAAGAAGTGTATTTAAATTTGTGTGTCATGTGTACATAATATTAAGCGCTCGTGGCCCGTAACATAATCTAAAATTACCATTTAAATTATTTATTTTACTTCAGTACCAAAAATAAATAAGATTATTTATGTAATGGTTTTGTGTTGAGTTAATAAAGAAGCGTTATTGCTAAAACGGGCGACGTTTTATAGCTGTTTCAATTGATAACAATCACAATAACAACACTTGGCAAGCTGTAATCTAATTCTGTTTTATTTTAATTTAATTCAATCCGATTATTTTATAGACAAAGTTATTTACAATTTAACATATGGGGTTTACAGTAAGTATAATCAATAATGTCCGTTTACATTTACATAGCAGCTAAGCATTGAATCGTTTTATCAACGATGGTTTTTAGGGTTTTGTAGATACTTCTCAAAACCCTTATGCCGAGGGTGATGTGTCCGTCCGTCTGTCGCTCCTTGGTTCATAGGGCCCGAACCGAGTAAGCTAAAGTGATGAAATTTGAAATACCGGTGTAAATTTTTGACCAAAACACAGGAAAAATATAGAGGAGGCTAACATTTAATATGCGGATGCGCAGAACGCTAAAATGTGCAAACATCAAAATTTTATATTTTTTTTAATTTTTGAGATGGGTATCAAATAAAAGCTACTGAGTACTGAGAGTAGATTACAAATATATAATAGAGCTTCTAATGACTTCTGTGCTTTTAACCGCTAAAATTGCGTTTTTAGCGCCAAAATTTCACTAAAAAATGCTCCCACCCCGTTCCACCCTATTTGGGCTAGTCCTAAAATTGTGAAATAATTCATGCTAATACCTTTTTTTTGGGGGGGGGGGGATGATAATTTCTTGAAAACATTTAATTTATCTTGTTGTTATTATCGATACAAATCATTGTGACTCCCGGGGGGATCGAACCAGGGACCTTTTCTTGAGCTCGAAGAAAAAAAAGCATAATTACATAACGGGCATGCAAACCCCTAAAAAAAAAAAACCTAAAAAGTAGGTACTTGGACGCAAGTACTTCTCTGTGATTTTTATAGTTTACAATCTAGTTTTTAATACTAAAATATGTTAAGCAGTTAAGCCTAGTTTCTCTGACTGCTTACTTTTATTTAAAATGGGTCTTTTCCAGAATTTTTGCGCGAGAATCTTGTTTTAACTTATTTTTTCCCTTCGTCCCAAAAGGCTTGTTAGCTAAAGTCTAACTTGCGCATTCTTAGGGTTTTGTTGGTACATATAACATATAACCAAAAAAACCTCATAGTTTTCTTTCCTATGTCTGTCTGTCTCTCTTTGCGGTTCTAATAACTTTTGAATCAAAAAAGATAAAAATATGAAACTCAAGTATTAAAGTAAATATCGTTTTGACGCGCACACAGGAATCATATAGCGCAGAATCGAACCCCACCTCTCATCCTTCGCGTTTATAGCTATTTTCTTAGGAACTAGACACTCCCGGGAAAACGACCTATGTGGTTAGATTCGTATTTAAATGGACTATATTATAGAAGTATTCAATCAAAATAGTCGGAACCATTTTTAGTTTGAAAAAAAGTTTCGTGCCATAACATTACTTAATATACATACGACGTAAACAGGGGTTTTCCTAACTTGATGACGACTGGTTTTTGATGAAATTGTTCAGGCTTTATTACAGAAAATGTTTTCTGCAATTATACCCTAGTTTTAAAGTTAATCCATTAAATAGATCGTAAATTAAATATTTAAGTCACTGATTCTATTAAATGATACATATATATTTTGTTATGGTTATGTAAGAACTACACAGTATTAAAATTGTAATAATAATCGCTTTACTCAAACATGATTTTATTCTTCAACGACCGTTTTCACTTCATTTTCAGAGATGTAATTTGTAGGTCTTTGTTTAAAAATAAATATAAATTATTATACTCTTTATTTTTTTTCAATAAAATACCAAACTGATTTTATAATCAACACTGGTGAACTTAATCAAAACAGGTTTTGAAGAATTGAATACATTTAAAAAGAGCAAATGAATTTAAAAGACTTATAAGACGATAATTAGATCATTTCAGTCAGATCTTTTGACTCTTTTGTCGCAGCAGCTTTATATTTTTTTAATCTCATTATCAAATAAAGGTTGAACTGGTGAAAAATTATTAGACGTAAGTCCAAAAATGTTGTTCTAAAAAAACGCATTCTTTTTAAGGATATACTGTAATATATTACATAACTGTATTCTGCGGTACAATTTTTAAGGGTATAATTTAAATAACATTATCAAGTTTTCAGTTAATAAACGTGAAATTTACAGTTTAGAGAATTCTAATTTATTGTATAATTCGTTTAATATTTTTAACATGAACTTTTTTTAAATACTATTGAAAAGCAGTATAATTTAAATAATAACTTATACACATATAATGATATGTGAAAAGAATTTAAAGGTTAGTTGTTTTTTTCTTTCGACCAAAATAACGAATTGATTTAAATATCGACGGAAATTATAAGTAAGTGATATTTAATATTAATATTACTCTAATTATTACTTGATATAAAGAATTTCTGCAATCTCTGATTCAATTTATCGTCTTATTTAAAGTTTAAACTAATGAATAATTGAACACTTTTTCCTTTTGTGAGGATTCCAAAATAAGGTCAGTTAAAAATGATAAATAATGGAACAAAAGAACCGGAATTACATGTTTTTTTTTNTTTATTCCAATAAAAGTAAATGCTTGTTTTGATTTGCTTGTCTTTAAATAGATATAATACAATTAATCTGTAAAAATGTTACACTCGGACAAGTCTCGAATCGCAAACGTCGTTACACGATGTCACTATATGAAAAAAATCACTCTATCGCCGCCAAGGAAGTTTCACTTCAATAATAAAGTTACTTTATGTCCTTATATTGTTTGGTTAATTCTGTTGGTACTGGTTTTTAATTTGTGTGGGGTACAATTTCTTGTTAATATTGAAGTATTTCTTCATGTGTAGGTGTATAATGGTATGCAGACTATATGAAATACAAAATATGTTTTCTTACTATGAACAAATAAATGCTATGTAGTAATAAATATATTACTTAAAAAAAATTGATAATGAAATAACAAGTAATATAATAGTAACTATATTTGTAATGTTTTAATACATAGTAATAAATTAAAACTGACAACTCTAATTCATTTTAAAATAATAAATTAATAAAACTTACTTATTAAATAAATTTAAAAAATAAATAAATAAATAAAATGTGTGTTAGAATTTCCCATGTCTAAAAATTTGGGCTCAAAAAGGCTGTTTGCGTTCGCTTCCAGCGCTGGAAGCATTTTTATGTTTAAAAAAAGTTGCGCCTTCTCAAAAGTGACATCGTAGGTATAAAAATGTCGAGAACTAACGCTACAAACTTTGAAAATTAATAATCAGAATCATTGTTGACCATCAATTTACGCTTCTGTATATTAAATTGGGATGCCTCGTACATTCTTCATGAACTATATTCTAAACCTGACTTAACTCTAAATGGTTCGTTCAACTTAACAGTAAATTTGTTTATAACATTTAAATTAAGATTTCATTCCTAAACTTAAGTTTATCGTAAAAGCGCCCCATCCACTGTCGTTCTTTCCGTAAGGAAAGCCGATTCCGTGAAGAAAGAGTATTTTAGTGTATTAGGGTCCAAGAGGAAAGAACGGCAGGATTATAATCTTACAAGATAATCCCGTCGCGTCATCCTCTCCATTCTTGTGAACTGATAAGTTCATAAGTTTTATGTGGATGGGATAGAGATATTCCTTTCATCGTGTTTATGGCATCAAACGAAGGGATTATAGTCACACGACAAGCCTGCAGGATGGAATGAACGGATCGTCTCACAGGAAAGACTGCAGGAAAGTGGTTGTGTGGATTGTAATGAACATGATTATCAATCATGCCGTGCTTTCCTTCTCGATTAAGAAAAAGGAAAGTCTGCCACAGTACAGTGGATAGGGCGCTAAAGTCTCATATCCTCTGAAATTGTTTTACCATAAATTGTCAATTCTCCTTCCTTTAAGAATAATAAATAATAGCCAGATAGATTACATAATATGTTAAAGACCATATTATTATGGTCTTCCTCTGACCAATATATTTTTTTTTTATTGTAAATAAATAATACATAAATGAGATAGTTTCATGTTTTTAATATTTTGGCAACCATTGTTGGAAAAAATTTAAAACCCAATTAATTTTTTTTTATCTTTTATACAGTATTCAGCCATTCTATTTTTTTTACTATTATTTATATGTATTATTTTTTTTTAGAATACATGTTTATAAATTACGACTCTTCTTGCTTACTCCATTATTTTTTTTAAAAATATTTTAGCTATAAGGTATTAAATAATAATTTTCCATATGCCTTCCTCAATATAAGTCCTCCAGTTATTGTTGAGCAAGCGTTGTACCTCTTGAAGTCTTCTAATTTTATTCTGTCGAGCAAAGGCTTGTACTTGCAAAAAAAAAGTTTAAGGGTCCTTAGGTTAGGATTAATTTTAATCTCATTATTTTTTAATAACGAAGTTTTTCTTATAATTGATATTTACGCCATTTTTTCTGGATAAGAACTGATAAGCTTATTTTCTCTTAAAAAAAAAAAATCCTATTGTTATGTTTAGAAGTCGATCCTTTAAGGGTTCCTGGAAAATAAATTACTTTAATTCATTATTTTACGGCAACGTATCGGCCTGACCGCCATTTTCAAGCCTAAAATTTTACGTTTATTTGATCAGTTTAACTACAATAAAGTAAATTATTTAAGACAGATATCCTTTATATAATCGAGTAGAGTCCCGACGGGCGACGGCGACGGGCGACGACGCACCTTTAAATGATTTATAACGTTAAAAATTGATGAGCCATAAGCTGGGACTGAACCAGTGACTTCCAGTGATTCCCAGCCGGACACGCTACCATTGCGCCAATCCAATATAACAAATATCAGAGCATAAAACTTACTATTTAAAGAGTAAATATATCTGTTTAAATATTTTAATTTAATTTTAATTATAATTGCATAAAACTTACTATTTAAACAGTAAATATCTCTTTAAATATCTATTTTAATAATAACTAATTATTATTACTAGCCGTGGTAACGGGCCGTTATGCCTGTTACCACGGGCATAACGGCTAGTATATATATATAATTGTGTTAGTGTACTTTATTGTAATTAAACTAACCAAATATACGTACATTTTTTTAGGCATGAAAATGGCCGAAACGTTGCCGAAAAAGAATGAATTAAAGTCATTTATTTTCCATGAACCTTAACAGGATCCACTACAAGACATAAGCATAAGATTAGGGGTAACCTACAGTCAATATGCAAACAATAATCCTTAAAGTTAATGTTAAAATGAATGAGTTTTTATTAATATATAGAACACGCATAGTAGAGTATACCGTGAGTCGTATCAGCTGTTCCAGAGGATGTGAAATATTTATTTCTCTTATAAAATCAAAACAAACCGTAATAGGAATTTAGCTCGATTCGAAGAAAAATAATTTAATGGTCAATAATGATAGTGACCAGTCATCAGTAGGTTTTGACCGGTTGTATTTGTCATTTAATATAATAAACTTTACATCTGTCAATCAAAAATGAAAATAACAAACAAATAATAGTAAAATATTAGTCTGCAAATTAGTGTTGCACATAGCTTTCTCGCTTTTTATCGTATATACAATAATGATGTTATGTTTTTACAAGACGCTATTGTATAATTTATTTAATTTTTCCTCCTTTTCATAAATCAGACAAAATTGTTTTGATACGTTACATTTACATTAATATAAGGATCAATTAATCTATTTAGCCCATAATAATATGGTCTTTAAAGCCATGTCCAGAGTCCAGACTGCCGAACCGAACAGGGGAAACGAGTCGAGTATTAGTCATTCTCTGCGCATGCCCAGAGTGAGAGCGCAGGCCCAGTTTAGACTGGGCATGCGCAGACAGCCTCGTTTCCTCTGTTCGGTTCGGCAGTCTGGACACGACTAATGTAACATTACATGAACATATTCATGCAATGTTATCTTTCTTGCTATTATCCATTATCCAGTCAACAATTAATCTATACTCATGCCATAATACTTTGTAAATCTTGACAGCTCAGATTGGCCAACATATGTGAGGGAAAAAATCAAGGATGTTATATAAACCTGATAGAGGCTTGAGGCAAAAAAGTGCCCATGGAGATATGTAAAATATCAGCTCCATGGGACAAATTACCTTCCTCTTGGTTATAGGTTACCAAGAAACGTGTGGCAGGTTACCATAACCTGATTCAAAATTAACCAGAAGTAACCTTAAAACTATCAAAGAAGGTAATTTGTCCCAGTCAAAAGGTCGTGGAGCCTGCGCAGTATGACTTTTTTCTCCAATTTCTCTTACTCTACTAATACCTCCATGGGATCACTTTTTTGCCTCAAACCCCTTCTTAACATTCCATCTGTTTTATATAAGATCTTTGGAAAAAATAAAATCACTAGTAGGTTATCTTAAGGTTATCCATTGATATTTACCTGTATGTTTGCCTTATTGGCCCGACCTAACACCCGCCAATATCTCAAGGTCTCATTGCCTTCCCTCCTGTTTTTTCCCCGATTTTCCAGCGATGTTTGAATAACCAAGTATAATGGCATGAGATAGCAAAGCAGAAAAGTGCAGTGATGTAGAAGTGTGCTTTAAAAATAAGACTTTAAGATAAACTTAAGTTTAGGAATTCAATCTTAATTTAAATTTTGGGTTGCTTCTGAAATGTACATAATTCGATCTTGAGGATTAACTACTGCAGATAGAAGTTGTCCAATTCGTGACCGCCGTTTTTTTTCAAGGTATCTGCTTGTTTTTGCTTGTTAATTCTTTATTTTACATCTGTTTAAATAAAAAAATATCTTTGTTATTTTCATATTATTATTTTAATCTTGATCGAAGTTTGACGATGCTTCTATAAACACCTGGCGATTAAATTTGTCTCTCCTTTTTTTCCAAACCCAGTCTCAATTTAGAAATACGATTCTATATAAAGAAGCATTTTTGTTTTTACATACATTGCCATTATATTTATAATTATATGTAAAAGTTGTACTGAGTGATGTCTGTTTTTGAAATATCCACTACTGACCTTGATAATTTGCAGGCCCCACCCTTAAATCTCCAGGACTTTAGGGAACTTAGGCCAGGTCCGTTACAGTTTTAATGTTCGTTACATTAAGCCACATATGTTTTAAGACTTTTTTTTCTTTTTCAAATAAAAAATATGAAATATTCCGAACGAGTTGGAAAGGTGATGAGAGATATATAGGCAATCATGACATTCCATAGGGAAATTAGACCGTACCCACTTCTTGTTTCGGTTCTCGCTTAAACACCCAGTTCATAATACCCTCGTATTACACACAAAAAACAAAACACTTTGAAAGTGCACTTTTTTTATTTATTTACTTTTATACTCTCCATTTTCTTAATGTGCATCCGTGTTTCATTTTTTTGTGTATATATTTTGAAACTGCCCTTTCTCTTTTTTTTATTTACTAGATAAATATCAAGATCCTGATTCTTATGAAGCTTGTCATATTTTTAACCTTCATAAGGCAAACAAATTTCTCAAATACTTTTGAAGCGCATTTTTTTTTTTAGACATCGCTAAGTTCTTGCATTTATGACCTTCAACTCACTGTTTTGGCCTTTGAGTTATTCAAAAGTATTCAATCTTTTTTTTATATAATTATAGGTACATTTTTTGCAATAAATGATCTATAATTTAACTATTAATTAAAAGTAACTGATTTATTATTATTTTTCTTCCAAGCTTACTGGAGGTAACAATGTGATCGTTTTTATGGACAAAATATATTTATGTCTCCGATTTCAAAAATTCCAAAACAGAAATCCGTGACAGACATCTCGGGAATATTTTTGGCTCTTTCTCTGACTGTCTCTCTGAATTTTTGCGGACCAACATATCTTTAAAACGACGGGTCCTAATTAGCCCATTGTTGGTCCCATATAAGTTTTAAGATTTTCGCGCCCATTTGTTTGTTTTCTTTCCTCATGCGTACAATATTATATTATTATATTTAAATTTTTATATTTATCATACAAGATGATAAAATTTAATTAAATGTTGTTGTTTTTTTCCTTTTAATATTTTCAGTCTGCTGATATAGTATAAAGTTTAATTTTATCCGTATTAAACATTAGAAAATATTGATAATTTAATAATTAATTAATAAATTTTACTCCTCCAATTTTATTCAGAAGTTCCATAAAATTTCGATCGATTTAAGTTGTGACAATATTTATTTTCACTATTTAACATTTAACATTTATTTACACTATTATTTATTTTTATTTGAGTACTTACATTTAATTCATGATGATGAAAAACGTCAATTATATTGTAATCGATTTGTTTTATATAAATATTTTACTTACTGCAAAGGATTGAGGAAGCATTCCATTTTTTTCATTACAATATTATTTTTTTTATTTATCTAAGTTCCATTTGAGTTTTGACATTAATAAGATCCCATTGATTCGTATATGTCAATATAAATCAATCAATATTCACTTGAATTACATTCATCCATCTTACAAATATATAATATTTTTTTAATGTGTTTTATTTATTCGATTGTGCATTTTTGTCCCCCCCAAAAAATTTTTATTTTTTTATTAGAAGTTGTTTTTTTTTATTTAATAGTGTTTCAATTATCAACTTTGGTATGTGATTATAAGCAGACAACAATGTGGGAAGTCTGTTGAACCTATCTAGTCTTTAAGACAGGAATGTGGAATGTTGTTTTTTTTTACGATTTTTCTGATGAAATGAATTACGGGGGTTTTCGTATCTGTATAGTGGGCTAGAGAAGGGGAAGTCATGATGTAATCTCAGCTGTTCTCCTAAGAGCCTGTTTTCGTTACAAGCCTGTTATTTTGATGTTTTGATAATCTCTCTTCTACCTCACGCCCACTCAAACCTAATATAAAATACGCAGAACCTCTTATTGCATGTAGAAAACCTTCCATGGCTTGTAAACAAACCCTGTTTACTTTTATCACTGTAGAAAAAAAAATAAAACAAACTTTTTTTCCCCAAAATAATCCCTTTTAACCTCTATCGCACATTAATTGTGAATTGAAAACAACTTTGTTTATTTTTTTGTCCAAACATCAATTTTTTCCCAGGAAATCTTGATATCTACAAAAAACAACAAAATATAGATAATATACATTTTTTTTTAATTCAAACAAGGAATAAATACTTGTATGATTAGCTAATCTTTTTTTTCTTATTAAAAAACCTCTCGAAAATAAAAAATCAATAAACGTATTTTAAACAATTTATAAATTAGTGGGTGTAGTTATTTCTTGAATTAGATTATTATTTAAGATTATAATGAAAAAAAAAAAAAATCATTATTTACTGATTGTAATCATGAAAATGGACTTTAATAACACTGTATCAAATTGATCAGAGGTTATATAATTTTGTTTTTTGGGTGGAAATTTAAAAAAAAATACATAAATATATTTTCGTTTGTTTTGCGCATCAATTTTGAGTCATGTTTTTGTTCTTTGTTCATTTATTTTATTTATTTATAAAATACCACAGTAAGGTGGTCTAAAAATATATACCTAAAATTTATACATTTTTTTACAGCTTTTTATTTTTTAAAATATGAAGGCTGCAATTATGATTATGTAAGGTTAATAAATAATATGTTAGTATTTGAAGGCGGTGGGAACGGGACATAAAGTATCGTGTACCTACACACTTTTATAACCAACTCAAAATATTTGGTTTATTGTGGCCGTGTTGTCATTTTGTGGCCGGTCACCTAATAAGTATCAAATTATAAATTATACAGTACAATGTAATAGTACATTACGCGTCTAGTGCGGAAAGTAGCATTTTGTATGCGAGTGTGGAGTTTGCACCCGAGCGACAGCAAGGGTAGTAAGGGTACAGTGGCGTATCCAGCGGCTAGGTCTGGGGGGAGCACATTTTAAGTCAGTTAAGATTTGGGAGGGGGGGGGGGTATTCGTTTTG
>KZ651043.1:857289-885404 GCA_001010745.2 Gerris buenoi
GCAGGGGTGCCCATCCCCCCCAAGGCCTATGGCGCTATTCCCCCCCAGATCCAGCTATACCCCTCCCCCCCGTAAAATTTTGTTTTAATAAACAAAAAAATCTCCACGCCCGAGTAAAAACAATTGATTTAGAATGTATTTGTTAGGAAATGTTATGCTGATGCTTACTGCAGTACTGTATCTTACTGTAAGTCATGGGCGTCGTCTGCAGTTAATTTATGGGGGGAGGGGATTTATGACGGGGGGTCCGGGGGCCCTCCCCCGGAAAATTTGAACAATATAACCTCTCAAAACAGCGTTTTTATGCATTTCCGAGGTGAAATTGAATATGAGGTGAAAATAAAAAAATGTATTAAAAAAAGGCGGATTTTTTAAAAAAAATTTTACTCTCTTGGGTCTGGGGGGGGGGGGGTCACGTGCCCCCTGTGCCCCTCCCCTGGATACGCCACTGGTAGTAAAACAACACGAGCAAAGCAGTTTTTGCACTTGTTGCGTACCGTATTTTATCTACAATTGTTGTGATTTTAATAATAAATTCAGAAAAAATTCAATTAAACAAAAACAAACTGCAAATTAGTTTTGTTAAATGTAAACACACAAGCAAAAAGCTAATCGTGTGATAAGGTTGAAGAATCTGCACTAGTGCGGAAATAAAGAATAATTATGAAACGCGCAGGCGCAATTAATACAACTACGAAAATATCTCTTTCTACGCTTCTAAACAGAGATAAAGTGTTAATATTTCGTATCAATCATAGATCATTGTTTTTATTGCTGCCTCTTGTTTTGATAGTCAAGATAGTATTTACAAAATACCTATTTATATCCGCAAAGCTACATTATTGCAATATTAATACATTTTTTGCATATTTTGATGACTTGCTGTACGGTTTTTTTTATTTGAAAGCCAAATACAAACTGCGTAAGCTGTTAAACGATATGCCATAAAATAATAAACCGCCGATTTAATATCTCTGTAATTTTGCATTGTTTACTAACCGGAGTGTATTTTTTTTTCCTCATACGTTTAATTTTTGAACCCTTCTTATCTTTGATTAGATATTGTAAAATTTCAAAAACAGGCTTTAAAACCTACTCCATTCATTCATAAACATTATATCATAAACATTACGGCCAATGCCCAATTGACCAATACAAGATTGTTCCTCACTTTTAAAAGTATCTCGCAAAAATATAAGCACCTTCTCTAACAGAATGGAAGATGTTATAAAATGACGATGACGATAACTTGAGTAAAAGTTGACCGATGACCGATCTAGTTGAAATTTGTTACACATGTTCATTTTATCCATGCACAGGACAAGTTTGTTGGACAACGTTATCCACCCAAGCGCAACACTCGTGAACCTAAGTTTTAAATGTAAAATTGATATTTAGGACGGGGAAAAATTATATCTTCATCTATTCAATATGATAAACAACTTTTTTAATAATAATTATTTTAGTAAAACCAACAGCGACACCGCTGAGAAGTGTTAAAGACTGCTAAAACTATTAAAGCGGATACAAACGTTCAATGCACATTTATATCAAGACGCTTGCTTCAATGATAAAAAAGAAATATGGTTTTCATTTAATTTTGCCTTACTCCACTAAGTACAAAGAGTTAGTTACTTTTAATTTTGTCTCTTTTCTAACTCCACCGTGTATAAGTAGTTTTGCATCGGATACTTAGCAGTGTGATTTTATAATTTATATATAATGAAAAGCATAAGAAAAACTGGGTGTTTCGCCAAACTACACTTATTATTAATTTTCATATCTGTATTTATTAAAGTGATTAAAATAATGTTATTTTTCCTACAGTTGACCGATAAAGTTGTTGTTATATCCAGGGCCGGATTTAGAGTGTGTGGGCCCCTAGGCAGATTATGTGGTGCGGGCCCCCCTCCATAAGTTAGGGGGNAAGTAATCTGGGATTATCTGTGGGCTACTTTCGACAAACTATCTAAATTTCATAAAAATCAAATGAATAATTTTGAAGATATTATTAGGTGTAAATTAATGTAGGTATATTTGTTGTGCGCACGTGAAAGAAAAATATATAGACGCATACGGTGTAAACTTATGTGAGGTCTTGATGACCAATGAGCCACCATCCAAATTTCATTAAAATTGCACAAGTATGTAGGGGGGTCCAGGGGTACCTCCCCGGAAAATGTTGAAAATATGACCTCTCAAAACAGCGGTTTTATGCATTTCTGAGGTGAAATTGAATATGAGGTGATAAGATAATTCGCACTTATCCCAAATTTACCCCCTCTTAAATGAAAATATGACTAAACTCTATTAAGTAACAACAATGACTCCTAAAGTAATTACTTAGACCCCGTATCCATTCCTTGTACCCCGTACCCCTGTGTACCAAAATTTAAATTTCGAAAATTCATGCAGACAGTGATTTTTCCCTTGCTTTGAAGGGCAAGTATGCAAATTTTCATCGAGATCGGATTCAAACTGTAGAGTAGTATAAACAACATACATACATACGCATATGTTGACTTTTTGATATAGTTTTATTATAGTTTGCAGAACTCAAGAATATTTTTATTTAAGATTAAAATATTACATATAAATGATTTGACAAAATAAAAACAAGTTGACACAGGTCAGGATGTCAACACCCCTCCTCCTGTCCTGGGTCCTTGGTTAGAGGCATCACTCCAAGTTNTGTATTTTGTGCCAAATCAATTATTTCGGGAGGCGTATTATTCTCCTCATATTCGTCATAATCACTTTAAATCACTCATTGATTTTCACAAAAAACTGGACATAACTCGAGTTACTTTTATTAAACAAACAGAAAATTAGTTTTGTTAAATTTAAACAAACCCGCAAATCGTGCGTAAAGGTGACGAATTCTTCTTTTTTACCGTCCTAGGGCGGAAAAAAGAGGAATGCCAGGAGATAAGAGTTAGAGACGAAAAAAAGTGATAAGGAAAAATAAGTAATAGTAGAAGGGGGTTGGGGTTAAGAGAGCAAGAGAAATGGCTATATCTATATCGCATAGACAATCGGTAGTAAAATGACTAGTTGTTAATTTTGAGTAACAGACCTTTAAAAAGTACAGCTAAACCAGATTAGATAAGATAACTTTAAGTCTTTGCTGCACTCGAGAAACCTTTCCGCCCTCGCCTGAGGCTCGTGCGTAAATATTTCTCTCAAGTGCAGCAAAGTGTCACTTTGCGTACTAGTTGCACAAATAACTATTTTCATGTCTAATAATAAAGAGGAAATTTAAATGTAATAAATAGCCTCCTATCTGCACTTATTATACGGATTCTTTTATAATAGAATTAACTAGTTATTGTACAGTCCTGATTCTTTTTATAAAAGTTTTTGGAAATGAAACTATTTAGATATTTAATTTAATTGCTTCGCCTACATAAGAAAACATATCCATTAATCCCTAGCATGAGCCACGCGTGGAGTACGAGGTGAAGTCAGGTTTACTATATAATTTATTAAGGATATGTTCCAACAATTATTCAAGTATATTTCACAGTTAAATAAAAAATAGTTGGTCTCATAGCGAAAATAATTATAAACTCTCGTTGAAATTCGCGTAGGCAAATAGAAGCTAGTAGTGAAAAAGGTATAATAAAATACCTACTCGAATTCTTCAGACTTTACCATAAAGGTACAGTTACATGAGATTTACGTAGGTAAAAAGTAATAAATTCATATTTTACATGATGGCAGTCTCTAGTCTTCATACCTATCTAGTGAATAGTTACTTACGCCAATGCAAACTTCTCTATAATGCCAAAGAAAGGAATATCCCCCAGCTATTATATTTTATTATTAATTTAATACCCATCTCATAAATTAACTACCGTCAACTGTCAACAATCTTCTTGTAGTTGTTATATTTTATTTGTTTCTCTTTTGCATTCTGGGCGCACTCGAGGAGTAAGACGCCTCGAAATAGACGCCAGACAGTACACGTGTATTGGAGGTTTTCCATAGTATAGTCTCATATTTTTGTGTTTATAAAAAGAAGCCGCGAAAATACAAAAAAAAAACCTCGTGGCTACTAATAGCACTTAAATATAATATCTAACTGCTTTTTTAAAATAAAGAGAAAAGTATAAATATAACCATTGGGGCTTATTTATAGAACTGTCAAGAAATTCTTATTTGCTGTTTTCAGACTCAACATTAGTCAAATATTAAAGCACAGACTTAAACTACTGTTTCAACAAACTGTTACACATTTTTCAAAAAGTACAATCTATCTTTTTGAAGAGTTAATTAGTTGGTACTTCTTTAGATTGTTATTTACATAATTTAAACATTCCTTTGTCTAAATAAATTATTAAGACAAAAGAATATTTACTACGTAGGCTTCCGCAGTATAGACTGATAATAAACAGCTTAGTTTTCCGGGTAAACCACGTCACGAAGAGGATGACGTCCGACGTTTCGCTTCCACTACTGGAAGCATCTTCAGGGGTGTGGTGCATCGTGATGTTTACTTGAAGCAACAACAAGTCATACCAACTGGAGTGAATGGCGTATATTGGACTTCTCCAGTCGTCCAATACAATCGTATGTCTTGTTGTTGCTTTAAGTAAACATTACGATGCGCCATACCCCTGAAGATGCTTCCAGTAGTGGAAGCGAAACGTCAGACTTAAACCCCTTCGTGACGCGGATTACACCGGAAAACCAAACTGTTTATTAAAGGAATATTTAGTACAATGGACTTAGGGACAAAGGAATATTACACCTATGTTTTTATAAGGACAGTATATAACAGTGCAAAGAAGAACATTCTGTACACCTTCTTTAGACAGAATGTTGATTAGATAATAATTTAAACATTCCTTTGTCTAAATAACTATTAACATTCCTTTGTCTAAACATCTATTAAGACAAATGAACATTTAGTCCAACGGACTAGGATCATTGGAATATTACACTTCTGTTTTTATAGAGGGAGTAACAGTCTAAAGAAGAACATCTAGTACACTCTCTTTAGATTGCCAATCCCTGCTGTTGAGTAACGTCTGATGTGGTTCCAATTAGTCTGCTAGTTCGGTATGCATCTAATAAGCTTTTTAACTTTGAGCAAATTTTTTAATATATAGCTTTCTAGTACAGAGTTGAGACAGTTTGGAAGGAAAATGACATAGGGGCCTTCTTCATTTAGAGATGCTTATGTAGTTAGATAGGTGATAGGCCCTAATATCCTATTAAAAATTATCTTTGTTTAATGTCCAAAGATTATAATAAAATGTCAGAAAAACAGGTGCTTGTGACTAAGTAATAGTGATACAAAATAATTGAGCAGTTTTTACAGTTTTAAATTCCCTCAAAAAAATCCAAAACATATATCTCGCTTACCATACTATTTCTTTTTATTGGTATTTGAATTAATTTATATAGGGATCTATTAAATTAAATAATTAGATTTGCAACCTATCTACATAATTATCCTGAACTAAATAAGCTCATGAAGTGATTGAGCGTAAAATTATTCTATTATTAAATGTTAAAACACGATAATAATGATTTTACGCAGACAGCTTTAACGATCCAATTATATTGGTCTAAAATTCTGGAAATATATATTTTTTTTTTTTAGGTTTGTGCAACGGACATGCCATTCGGGAGAGAAAACGCATCAGGCTATTGCCGGTTTTAATGTAACTATATGTAGCAGACAAATGATACTTTTCTATTTTGTTAATGTACTAATCTGTGTCCTGTGCTTATACTAAAATTGATTTTCATACCTGATGAGTTTTTATACTAATTTATTTTGTACCTTAAATTAAAAAGAAAATTCATATTTATAAAAAAATATTAACCATGTGAATAAAGACACTGAATTGAAAAGCTTACTACAACTGCCTTATTTGTTGGTTGTATAGGTCTACAAATATGTTTAAACCATTTATCGTATAATCTTTATAATATAATCGTTATCATATATATCGTTTATCGTTTATAATATAATAAATAAATATAAAGTTGTAATGTATCGTAGTAGAAAAAGATCACCCAATATTGTGTCCGCTGTTAAAAGATTTGCAATAAAAAATATTGCTGGTGACAAGATATTAGAAATTTGTAGGACTCATACAGTTCAGTGACCGTCAACTGTAACATTTTTAGCGGATCGTCACTCGATTAGTATAACTATTGAACTAACGATGAAATTATTTCTTGTTCCAGATCGAAAGCTTGTACAATTAATATGTAATAAATTTAGGGCATACCATTTTCGCAATAATATGGGTACTTAATAATCAAATAATAAAATGAAACAGTAATAAATGTATATGTATGTTATTTGAGAATGCTACCTATAACAATTCAATGATTAACTCCAAACACGTGTTCATGGACCCATTGATTGCCTTAATTCCCACGTGTTTTTTATCATATAAAACACATAAAAATGGGCAATAAAGATATTGAAATGAATATATATATAGTTAATTAAAAAATACGTGAACTATTGTATTTTTTTTATTGTAAAAATAGTTAAAGAAAAAACAAATAATCAACTCGTATAGCGTTTCTCTATTGTTTAATTACGAATTACTGAATTAATTAATAAAAAAATGTCTTGTAATAATAATAGTTATAAAAAATATAACAAAAATATCAAGAATAATGTAAATATTTATTTTGTTAAGTGTTTAGGCTTGTTATAAAACTACATTTCTAGAATGACTCACAAGGTCATACCCTATATATTTTTGTTGTTTTCAGTCATAAATGGTCAGTGGACCCAATAACCTTATCTAGTTAAATAACTGGAAATGAAATATTAATTGGGATAAGATGGGATTTTGTTTTGAATTTTAGATTGCAAGGAGGTTTAATGTTTAACTTTTTTACGTTAGAGAAGGAAAGGTTTAGTGCTAAGTGAAGTGTCCGTAACATTTTTTTTTTTTTTAGAAAAAAATTGTTGTAGAGAAATTTGTTGATAGTCATTGATGTAAATATTTCGTTAACTTCTGTTCAGAGGTGTGCAAGGAACGGATTTCGGTACTGCTTCTGGGCTTCAGCTAAATGAAAATTAGTAAAATAATTAGTGGATGTTCCAAATACTAAGGAACTTTTAGTATAATGTTTACGTTATACTTGATAGTTCAATGTAATTTCGTTATTTTAGTATGTATTGATCCAGTAGCATAAAAAATGAATTTAAATATAAATTTATCAATTTCTCTTTATGACATTTGTAGTGGTACTACTGCACTAAAACTATTGTGTCATACGTGTACAGTTGAAGAGGGATTAACATTTGCTTAATTCATAGTATTATAAAAACTTATTAAAACAAGTCTTAATATATATTTCTTTGCATAGCTCATTCATCTTCATAATTCATCAAATAACATTATTAGTGTCATTATTACTATTAGCATGTTGAGAGCCGATTTAAATTCAACAAAATAAAGATAAAAAAAAGTATTGGTACGGTAACTAATTATACATAGAAAACTTGGTTTAAAACTTTGTGTCTTAATTCTTAATGTGAATTGTGAATAGCTTAAAGAATGATTACAAAATTAATTTACGCAAATTGTACTTTTGTAATGAAAAAGTTTTCCTGCAGTTTTACAAAATCTAACTGTCAGAAAGATATACTAAAGTATGGAGATATTAGAAGGGGTTTTATCCCTTAATGTAGACTTAGTTTTGTTGCATTATCATTATCACTAATCTTAATAAATGACACCTGAGGGTACCTGGTACCTATGGTAAATTTTTCCTTTGGAATGCATAAAAACACATTTTTAGGGCTTATATTTTCCAAAATGTTCCAGCACAGATCCCTGGTGTTACGATACTGGAAAAATTTGCGAGTGCACGTCTGCTTCTGTTGCTGTAAAAAAAGAACACATAAATATAAACAAGTCTACTACACTTCTCTAATGTGGAGCTACTTGTCCTAAAAAAGTTTAGTTCAAAAACCAAACAACACCTTCACACAAAATTAATGTATTTGAAATAATTTGACTGTTTTCGGCTGTTCTAATGCAGCCTTCTTCCAGGGGACTTCATAACCAACTGATTGTCTGAGAGACTACATACTACATAATTTAACAGACTATCTGTTGAAGGCTGCATTAGAACAGCCGAAACCGATCAAATTATTACAAATACAATTAATTTTGTGCGAAGACTTTTACGTATTAGAACTACGTCTCTTTTATGATATCAAATGGATGGTAACAATTATTAGTTTCCCTTAATGATGTTATATATACTAATACTACGTTCTGCAAAGGTGGAGGACAGAGGGTGAGTGTCAGTGGTTAGATGTTGGCCATACTACAGAGATCCAGTCTGTATAACTATAAAATCAAAACTATAAAAGTGAAGAAAACGTACTGTGTAAAAGTTAACTAAATAATACTTCCAAAAAATAACTTTAGGTACGTAATTGTTCGTTATTAAGGCTGACGATAGAGAATTCGTTAGAGAGTAATTAAAAAGTTACCCTGACAAGATTTATATATTTTTATAGGATTCTAGAAGCATTTTATTTTAACATCGCAAGTGTCATAACCCTAATTCACAGTGAGGCAATATTTAAAGAAGAGCGAATGATAAATAACCTCAGGTATTGTTTCAAACTAACAATTTTCCTAGATTGACCTTCTTTCTAACACATTTATCAACATTTCTTACATTATATTGGAGAAAAACATGAACTGAATTCGTGCACAGTGTAGTTTACTCTAAATAATTGTGACAAATTGCCTGGATTACACATTACACCCTTTACCTTCCTACCTCTTATATTGTACAGTGAGGCCTTAAGTTTATTTTTTTCCGGCAATTAAGAAAATAATGAGCAATTACAATCTGTGTTCAAATTATGTAGGTTTAATATCGATATGAATAAAACACCCTTTACACGATCAAGCCGCTTGATCAAAACATCACGTCAAGCTGATTGACACGACCTTCAATCCGCCTTGGGGCCCATCAAGCATCCCATCAATCTATTCATCACACACTCATTTGTAGCGGAGTTTTCAACTGGTGAACTGCTCCTCGTAGACTGTAGTGAATCAGCATGGAGTAGATACCAAGGTTTCGAATCAGAATTTGGGGTGTCGAGCAGGTGATTGACGGAATGCTTGATCGAAATTGCTCTAGACTATCACGCGCTCCGTCAAGGCGCTTGACTCATTCAAACTTTCCATCAATCTCCGTCAAGGCTTTGACTCAAGCATCAAACTGGATCCTAGACTATCAATCATGCTTGACACCATTGCTTGATGCGCTGTTTTGATCAAGGCTACTTGGCAGGGCTGCTTAAGTCTGCTATTATTGTTGAAAGTGTGTGTGTCTTAATAAGCTCTAATTTTTATTTTAAACATACTTATGTTGAGTCCACTGTTTCCGAGATATAATCGAAAAACCCAATCTGGGAACTTCTACCCCTTTCCCAACCTATGCTCACCTCCCAGGGGTGGGGACTTTTAGTATGTTTACCTCCTAACAAATTCCTGAGGTCAAACCCCTATCTATATAACCCCTATAATATATCCCTTATCTCTGGGTCAAACACTCTTGCATCTTTCATGCACTCTGCATTATGTTCATTGACTGGATTACTCCTCTCATTCATTTGTTATTTGGTCACCTAATGTCAAGGGACTCCTTAAACACCATTATCTTTGCTTAGTTCAACTGTTATCAGTTATCAGATATCTTCCACAAAACTACACTTACATAAAAAATTTGTTGCCTACAAAATTGATCTGACATCCTTCGCTCTCTTTTACCGCTCTTATGATGATCCAAACTTTCGATCTGGTCATCCTCCTCATTCTTAAATCAAAATTCAATTTTTGTCACCTTGATTATCTATTGTTGAACACTGAACAATGGGTATGAGATTATAACAGAAAATTTGTAATAATTTATTAACTTTTATCGTCTTATTATTCTAATAGGTCTATCTGAAATCAATTAGTATTATGAGTTAGCATATACTATAACTTTACTTTCTAAACAAAAGTGATAAGAATTTGGATAGACTATTTATAAATTTGTTTATAAAGTCGTAGTAATTTCAAAATAGTCATAATTCTTTATATTATATTCAGTTTAATTGATTCTTGTTAAATAATTTTTAAACCAGCAATAGAATATTTTTTAATAGTTATGACGCCACGTATTCAGTCTTGATTTCGCAAAGAATTTAAGTAAATATGCGCTTAATATATATTTTTTTCTCACTTTTATGTTTTTACAATTATTATTGTTGTACGGCAGTTTGGGTAATAAATAGCATTGCTCTGTATTGCTAATATTGATGCTAGGTAGTGGCGCTCCTATGATTTCATTCTTTAAGGGAATTGAGGGAATAGGGTGAATGGAACCACCCAGACAGTTAAAAGAGGAATTCTTGATTGCGGGGTATTCCAAGCATGTAATTATCAATAAAAATGTCAGCAGTGGTTGTGTTGTTGTATTGTATTAAAGGAAGCAAAGAAAATTTCTATTCTAAATAAATTAATTTAAAATAATTACGAATTTAAAACAAATCAATAGGTTAAGTTTGAAGGGGGGTATCTTTTGATTTCAGCTTGTCATCAACTCATTAGATAATAATGAATTTATACTGTATACTTTATGAGAGTTAGCCCTTAGATGGTTCTAGCAATGTGCGTAAAGGGCTTAAATTAATATTCAGACTTCTACGCACATTGCTTATTCTTGTGTGTAATACGCTCAGCAGCTCAGCATCCTAGCTATTTTTAGAAACACTAATGTTTTTGTAATAAACTTCATTATACTTGGGTTTATTTTCACGTGACCGTTCGTCATATGGACGCACGCAATGCATATTCATATTAGACGCGAGGAAACTGTATACCACATAATTTGCAAACGTTTCCTCATTCAATTGCATCCCGTATTTTCCTCCAAAATCTATTATATGGCCTACTGTTTCAACGTTGTATAGGTAGGGTGTAGGGTGGCCAAAATGGGGTTGATTTTGGATCTCCCTTCACGAGGTAAATGATGGAAAAGCCAAAATGAAAAGGGGGCGGAGTTGGGTATATTGACCTACAAACCTTATTCCTGTGCTGTTCCTTTACAAATATACGCCCACCAAAACGGGAATAAATATTTACAAGTTATAAATAAGTATGGAATTATTATTATTTTTGTGTTTATATTAAATATGTACTCTATCTGAAAAGGATATGTACTCTATCTTTACCCCTTCACTAAAAATATTTTGTACAGTTGGTGTTTCTGACTTAGACTTAATATAATTCTTGAAAAAAAAAAAAAAACGACCAACTTTTAGCCAATCTTGTAGGACTTGAAGTGATGCAGATAGGTTTTTTTGGATCCGATCTCTCCAGTGCCCTCTAGCACCAAAAAGTTATTTTGATAGTGTACCCCACTATTACGAGTTGGTACTTGTTTACGTGAATAACAAAATATAATACTTTTATAAAATGAACTATAATACTTTTTAATTATAATTACTTTTTAACTATTTAATTAATAACTTTTTAACTATAATACTTTTATACGTGAATAAAATACTTTTTATTCAGCTTGTAGAGGACACTTTAGAAATAGTTCCGTACTCTGAATTTTTTTAATTCCAAAATTGAGTGATTTTAATTTTAGGTTTCTGTATTAGAAATATGAAAAGAAACCTTATACGGCTCTGTCTATCTGGCCGTTGGCATGTTTCAATTCATAAACTACTTTAGCTAGAGACAAAAACTACTTAGCTAGAGATAAAATTCGGCACACAAGTGCACATTTGTGACAGCTATGCACTTTTTTGTGATGATGGCTAATATGGCGGGCTATAACAAAAAAAGTTTTTTGCCACCATGTTATACATCAATAATTTAAAGGTCTTGAAGTGTAGAAAAAGAATATGCAACTATTAAAATTGTACACTTAATATTTCCATTTGTTTCTCTTCCACATGCACACACACACATGCATACATTTATTTACACCTATATCATCAATAGCACTTATTTGATTTTTTATGTAATTTAGATGGTTTGTCGAAAGTAGCCTGCAGTTGGCCCCAGATTAATTACAACCGTCTGCACTCTTTAAATTTTGCTAAATTGATACATTAATTAATGTAAAATATCAAAACAGTTTAGACAGTTCTTAAAATACGGAGGAAAATTAAATAAATTTGACTGTAATAGGTTTTAATTGTATAAAATCATATACAAAATAGAATATGAGGAAGATATGGCCACAATAATTGACAGAGTATTTTTTTATGTTTGGGGTTCATTTATTTTTTAAAGAGGGCTGAAAATGATATTTTTGGGGTGCTCATGCTCATATTAAGGCTAAAAACAATTTACTGTTTGCGCATAATGAGTTGTAACAGCGCGGGAATATCGGAAAAATAAGGGTGAGGAGCCAATGAGAAGTCAGGATTTTGAATTCTAGAAGGTCGGCTCAACTAGGCAAACAAAAATGACACTGGCCCTACCCCTCCCCCAGGCCTAGTGGCTTTATTTATTTTACTCATTTTGGTTGGCTAATCTGAGTGTCTAAAATCACAACTCATAACGCGCGCTGCGTAAGAGAAAACTTAATTCAATAGACCCTTTTCATATGAACATCTCAAATTCGGGTGCTATACCTAATTCAAACTTTTTATTTTTATTTCCCCACGGATTAATCTGTGCCATATTGAGTATCTTTTTTATTGATAAAACAGCATTAGCATATTTTTTTCACATATGTAGGTACAATACTATCTTGATTTCGCTATAAATTATAAATTAAATTAATTACATATGTTTAGAGATTGTTTTCCACAGTAAAAATAAAACGTAAATATTAACAAAAAATCAAAAAAGGAAACGTGATTATTATCACTAAACTGTTTATTTCAAAATGTATGAAATAGAATGGTATGCGAAAGAAGATAAAGAATTTGTCAGTTGGATATTGTGCGAAGTAGAATTGTTAAAAGGAATAGGCGAATCGAAAAAGATGTGTATTTTTATTAAGTACTAAATGTAAATTCGTTTATTTTTATTCATTTGCAATTTTGAAATTGGGTTGTAGAAATAAATTTGCAAAACGACAGCAGTTCATGTTCTCACAATATATGTATGTGTTTATTCTGTTTATTCATCCTAATTAGTATTTTTTATAAAAAAAATTTAGTAATAATATTCAATATTTCAGAACACGCCGGCGCGGCGTCGTCCAGAAAAAAAAGTAAAAAAAAAATTATTTAGTTGTACAATAGGTAAGTTGTTACAGTGTATATTTTAATATGTTATATTATTATCAATTATCATGCATGATAGGATTTAAATACTTCATTAAAATTAAAACTAAACAATTTTACAAAATATAACTCTTTATTTTTCTAAAATGAGGTAACTTAAGTTAATTTCTTAACAATGGTTACACCAGATACAAAAAAAAAAATGCATTGTAAATTACTGATAAGTTAGACTAAAGTCGCAATGCTTTATGTTATCTTATGAAAAAATTGAATTGATAATGAAATATATAAAAATTAGCAACAAACAATACTATAGTATAGGTCTCACAGAACTTATGTTGTCTTGTAAGAAAATCTATATTGCTTTGCCCATGTGTGTATCTATGTCTATGGGATCGAAAGGCATTCGAAAATTCGTCATTCGACCCATCAAAAGACAGCTGTTTCAAAGCTTGAGGTGAAAATCACTGAGCGTTGGGCTAACATCCCAATTGAAATGTTTACTAACGTACCTATATTCACAAGGAATATAAAAAGTCTATGAAATGAAGCGGTTCTCATTTTTAAAGCAGCCCCTACACGGTCAAGCCACTTGATCAAAACATCGCGTCAAGCTGATTGACACGAGCTTCAAGCCATCTTGGGGCGCATCAAACATCTCATCAATCTTTTCATCAACACTCATTTGTAGCGGAGTTTTGGACTAGGGAACTGCTCCTCCTGGACTGTAGTGAATCAGTATTGTGTAGATACCATGCTTTCAAATCAGGATTTGGGGTGTCGAGTAGGTGACTGACGGAATGTCTAATTACAATTGCTCTAGTCTAGACTATCAATCGCTCCGTCAAGGCTTGACACAAGCATCAAAAGGGTTCCTAGATTATCAATCATGCTTGTCACCATTGCTTGACGTGCTGTTTTGATCAAGCGGATTGATCGTGTAGGGGCTGCTTAAGTCAGCCAGTGAATAATTTCCCACTTGGCGAACTTTATCTTTATCTCTACAGAATGTTTCTTGTTGCCGATGTGCACTCTTATATTAGAGATGGCTGATGGCTGTAAAAATCGCGTTGTTCATATTTTCGATTAATTCTCCGTTGTTCTTGTGAATTTTTTCCGTCTTTTCTTTCAATCATTATTGTTTTTGTGTTCACATGACATATGTACTAAATCTGACTTCACTACCTGATTTTTGTACAGGCGATATTTCTGACTTACTTAATGTAACTCTTTAAAAAAAAAAAAAACTAACTAATATTGTAGGGCTTGAGACTCAGATAGGGGTTTTTCTTTGTATCTGAACTACCAGCGCTCTCTAGAGACAAAAAAAGTGTTATTGATAGTGTATAGTGTACCCTGTTATCAAGAGTACTATATTACGTGAAGACCAAACCGAATAAAAAGTATCATATCTTGTAGGGTAGAGGACACATTGAAGCTGGTACCCTACTCTGAACTTTTATCGATCTAAGCACCTTCAAGTAGAGTTATTATACGCCTCCAAAGTTGAGTGATTTCAATTTTAGGTTTCTGCACAAAGTACAAAAAGAAACCTTATATAACGGCTCTGTCTGTCCGTCTGTTCGTCTCTCCGTTGGTGTCGTTTGTCCGTTGGCTTGTTTTAATTCATAAACTACTATAGCTAGAAACATAAAATTTGGCAAACAGGTGCATCTCGGCGTTTGATGCAACTGGACGCATTTTGGAGTTTCTACACTTCATATTTTCAAGATGGCGGCCCGGCCAATATGGTGGGTGGACTAAAAAAAAGTTTTTAGTTACCATGGCATGTTATACATCAATTTAAAGGTCTTGAAGTGTAGAAAAAGAATATGCAACTATTACACCTGATAAAGTTAACTAATTCGTACAGAAACCGGCGATTATCGCCTCACGTACTTACGTAAACGTACGCCTTACTTGTTTTTTTTTCTTTAAATGTTTAGGGGTTCATTCATATTTTGATGTGGGGAGGAGGGAAGGGTTGGAAATAAAAAGGTTGGGGTGCTCATAATAAAGACTAAATACAATAAATTAAAAGAAAACTTAATTCAATTTCAATTTAATTCTTACTGATTCTTCTATTCTACTACAAACTTGTAACAAACATAACCCTTATGTATTAAGCTCGATATTTCATTAACAAAACAGACTAGAATTACCTCCTTTATACCATTCTGTTGATAATTTTTCGCTGATTTCAAAAATTGAATAAATAAATTTGACATTTTTGGACTTTTTTTGGACGCCTTTTTACTTTTGTCTTCAGATGTTTTCTAAAGTGTATTCTTATTACGGGTAGTTGGTCTTTGAAAAGGTTGATGACCGATTTTTAGCCTACTTCCTCGAAACATCGCTCCAGATGTAAGTTTAGAATTTGCTAGACACCCTGATTATTTATATCGATAATAAATCCATTTGTTTTAAAAAATAAAAATAAACTTTCAAGCCTATTTTTTTATTAGTTAATTGAAAGCAGTACTGTATTAGGGTTTAGATGAAAATGATACGATTTATAAAAAGGTCTGAGGTACTATAATAAAAGGCGTCGAGTCACTGCATTAGATGGATCGAAGCTTCTGGCAAGGCGCCTTCCATAGCGTGACGTCACGATGCAATAACACATTACTTAGGCCCCCACCCTAGTCGAGGCGCTATATCAAGCATAGATTCATGCAGTCCAAGCGTGCAAATCTTTTACACTCGCGAATTATTCTTAGCTTTGTACAAAAAATCTGTGTAGACCCTCACCCCGTATAAACCTTCCCCTTCGGATACCGCAAATAGACTTTTATAAAGGCACATTATATTAAATACGTAGACCGCCCCGGTAAGAAATAGACCGTCTGGGTTGAAGACGCTGTCACCTTCAAACATGATTAAACGCCAACTGGTCACACCGGCCAAATTAAGTTACAATTACCTGACCCAATCATTAGTTCAATTATTTATTACTTTTATTTTTACTGCGACTAAATGCATTTAGACTAATTATTTCTTAACAAATCCTTTTTAGGTTTGTGTAATTAGTATTTGATTGATTATACACTTTTATTTTTCATCGTTAAAAAAATATAAATATACACCTTATCTCTTGATCTCTATATACTAATACCAGAATGTATACAGATAAACAGAGAAGGAGATTGCTTAAACTACCCTTGGCTATCTTTGAGACATGCACCCTTGCTCTTTCAAAAATATACATATACCTTTATATATATAACCTTATAAATAACAGAGCAAAATTATAATACGACGTGTCAGTTAATACTATTCTAAATATGTGTGAAGATTATTTTTAGTAATATCCGTATTATTATGTCTCTTCTGCTGTATTTGTTTATGATGCCCCACCCACTGCTATTACTCTTAAATCTAAAAAAAACTCGATTATACATACTTTAACCTTTTATATCTTATGAAATATATAGAATATATATGTTTTTTAATTAAGTAATTTTTTACATCCAATTTTAATAACCAAGCCTGATGATTGAAACCGGTTTTCAAAATCAGCATTTTTGGTGCCTTGACAGTCCGACATTTTTGCGAACTAACATATTATTTTTACAAACTACTCGTCTGATTTTAATTTACTTTCTCATATCAAGAGAAAGTATTGTGATACCCGAGAATACGATTTTGATGGATTTACATGTTTTGAGGTCTCTGAAACTAAAATAAGTGTTTTTTGTTTTTTTGTTTTGTTTGTAAATGTCTGTCATCTGTGCAAACGCGTGCAGCCTAAATTACTGAGCCGATTTGGATGAAATTAGCCATATATGTTGAAGAAAAATTATGTCCCGAGGAGAAATCAAGAAATAAATGTTACCTCAGAATTGGGGGGGGGGGGGGGGCCCNTAGCTCCAAATTAGGGGGCACTACCCTCCAAAAAACTCTGATAAAATGTAGTCCATTTAAATACGAATCTATGATAGAAGCCGTTTTCTAAAAAATAAATCTATTTTTTGACAAAATAGCTTTAAACGCGGACGGAGAGGCCTGGTTCTATTCTCCGCCAAGGAGAAGTTATATTTGTGATTAATTTTGATATAATGTTAAAAAATAATTAAATGTACGAATACTCGAAAACTAATTAATGGAAAACACTGCGCTAAGAAATTATGAACTCGTACATGAGAAATTGTCTCGGATTTTTCAAAATAGATATCCAGCCCAAATAACTAATACTACAGCTTCTGTATCCTGTATCCATCAATAAAATTATGAATTGTGGACATTAAATTAAGTGCCTCAAGAGATATAAATTGAATGCCGAAAGGGCATGCGTTACGCGTTAAGGAAGCGCAAGCTGAAAGGGAAGAGGAAAGCGCACAAGTGCGGACAATACTTTAAGGATTTCTTATAGAAATTGGAAATTATACACTTTTTTTATGTAAACTAAATGCCTGTTTTCGCACTCTTAATGAAAAGTGTTCGTATATAAAATTAAACTTAAAAAAGGCGTTTGAGATTATATATAAGTGAAGTGGCGTCTATCCGGATACTGTTGCCAATGCAGTTTATGTATACGCGGCTGATGGACCAACTCCCTATGCAGTCATCCGCGCTATTTATAGTTTTATAAGCCTTTTGGCAGGCCCAAGCTTTCTGATCACTATTATTATCATGCCAAATTATTATTATTATTTATAAGAGAATAAGTATTTAGTTCGAGAAAGGGTGTTTTGTCATTACAAAACAAAATAAAATCAAGCATATGACATGTTTCTTATACTATTACGTTACCTTACCTTCCCAAAGCATGCATAATAGTAATCCGCTTTGAGCAACAGTAATAAATGGAATGAAGAAAAATTTAATGTCATGTTAAACTTATGACCTTCTTAGCAATTATGCAATTATTTTTTAATGAAATAATAATTGTAAACATTACATTTTTTATAAACTATTATGAAAGTTTCAATTTATTTGAGTTGATTCGTGTTATATTTAAAATAAACAAGATATTTTATCTTCTGTAGGGAGAAAAAGTTATGATTTTGGATTAGTTTAGAGGGACTAAAGTAAGTCTTTTCTTCCCTGGACTCAAAGGTAGGGAGAAAAAGTATAAGTAGGGCGAAAAAGTAAATTAGGGAGAAAAAAAAGGATTGGCAACTTAATTATTTTATAAATATTAGAGAATGAATGGCTAATGTAATAAAGTTGTTGAAATCAGGTTGGCGTCACTGCTTTTTTTGACCTTGTTTATCAATGTTTATAACCTGCATCTAAATAACCTTCTATTTGAGTTTAATTCCAATTTTTATTTGTTTTTAATATCGAATCTCTTATATGCTGTTAAAAGAGCTAACAATTATTGTTATTTATTAAAATAATAAGTAAGAAGTGTGCAATGGATGTGTATTTTTTGTAATGTAAGTGTGCGTATTTTCTCCCTACTGGAGATAATATATTATATGTTATAATGTACCTCGGGAGTAAAGTGCTATAATTCCCCTCGCGCAGGGGCGTAGCTATCGGGCCGCAGCGCCCGCGACCGCGGGCGGGCGCAGGCTTGAGGGGGGCGCAAAATTGAAGAAGAAAAAATAAGTAAATTTGAAATAGAGAGAAAGTGTGTTTCTGTCATCTGTCTGTGCAGATGCCTGGAGCCTAAACTACTGGGCCAATTTTGACGAAATTTGGTATACATGTGCATAAGGAAGCAATGTTTTTCGTTCTAAAGAACGAAAAACTTTTAGGGTCTCCGATTAAAAAACTTCAAAGACAGAAATTTGTTTCAAATCTGTTTCAGACATCAGAACGTGAGGGAACACTTTCGGTTCCATGTCTGTCCATCGCTCAATTTTTGCGAACCAAAATATCTTAAAAGCTACTCCGATTTTATTGAAATGTGTATGGTAGGTCAGAATTAGCCCATTATTGGCCCTCATATAAGTTTCAACCTTCAGCGCCCATTCGTTTCTATTCTACAGGAGCATAAGCATAAATTTATTTGGACTTATATCTTCAAAAGTACTGATTTATATGAAATTTGGATGGTTCATCGAAAGTAGCCCGTAGATAGTCCCCTAGATTAATTTGATCCGTCTGCCCTCTATACATTTTGCTAAATTAATACTTAAATTTGCGTAAAAAAAAACCTAACAATTTTAACAGATTAAAAAAAACGGGGGAAACAAACAAATTAGACAATAATGACCTGTAAAAATATAAAATCAATAAAGTACGTGATAGGATGCGAAGAAGCTATGTCCAAATGGCATCCTTTTTTAGTACAATAATACCTATATCTTTACATTATTAAGTAAAGTGATTAAGCAAAAAGCGCTTTATTAAGTAAGGGGCGCATTTTTTATCTTGCGGGCGGGCGCTATCATAGCTAGCTACGCCACTGCCTCGCGATAATTATCTCCCGGTTATCTCAACTAACTAATTTTGTACTCAGAATCACGAGTATCACATGTTCCGCATCATATTTTAAAAACTACTCGTCCGATTTTAATGAAGTTTGACTGGTATAGGTCATTATTAGCCCATTGTTGGAGTCATATGAGTTTCAACCTTCTGCGCCCATTTCCTACATTGCATATTGCATAAACAAACATTTATTTACACCCACATCTTCAAAAGTACTAATTTGATCTTTTATGAAATTTAGACGGTTTGTCGAAAGTATCCTGCAAATAGCCCAGATTAATTTCAACGGTCTGCGCTCTTTAATTATAATTTTGATATACACTTTTAATTCACGTAAAAAAAATCAAAACAATCTTGACAGATTTGAAAAACGAGGGAAAATTAAATAAATTTAACACTTAAGCCTCGTCCAGACTGCCGAACCGAACAGAGGAAACTAGCCAAACATGGGTCTCTGCGCATGCCCAGAGTGAGATGCGCAGGCGCACTTTAAACTGGACATACGCAGACACCAATGCTCGGCTCGTTTCCTCTGTTCGGTTCGGAAGTCTGGACGAGGCTTAATAAGTTTTAACAGCATAAAATCATTAAAGTATACGAAATAAGAAGCGAAGAAGCTATGTGTCACACTCACTCTAATTGGCAAACTATTTTGTTTTTTTATTTAAGGCAATACATCTGCTCGCCAAACGGCTAATTGCACTCTTATTCGTTCATGGTCCTGGTTAACTTTTAGACGAGAGAGATAGTTGTTTTTGTTGCGAACGAGATCGTAATTACATAAAAGAAATTTTTCCCTTAACAATTACCTAGTAACAGGACTCGCTCTAATTAAGAAATTAAACAGAAAAGTAGAACTACAAACCATCCTTTTTTCTCGTTTATTTCTATTTATAGTTCTGATCTGTGACAGGATTAGGTAAATAGTAAACGTCGTCTGAAAATAAAATATGTCAATTATCTTCCGCATTCCTTTTCCAGATTTTATTGCCTTGAGATAATTACCTGTCGTTTTAAGTCAGCTCTGTCTTTAAATTAAACTTCCTGCTTGGGCCCTTTCCTATTCGATCAGAGGAGAAAAGTTTTCAAGTTCTGTCAAGTGCACAAAAAGCTAAAAATTACGCGTTAGAGTGATCACCTCATTATTTATATTTATACTAGCCGTTATGCCCGTGGCAACGGGCAGAATAAATATGGTTAATAAAAGAGCTAGTTATAATTAAAATATTTAAATAGATATGTACTGTTTAAATAGTAAGTTTTATGCTGAGCGATTCATTACAGTGGGGTGGCTTAGTGGTAGACCGTTCGCTTAATGAGCTAGAGGTCACTGGTTCAAATCCAGCTTATAGCTCATCAATTTTTAACGTTATAAATCAATTAGAGGTGATTCGCCGTCACCGTCGCCCGTCGTCGGGACATTACTTATAAAAGATACTTTTTTGAAGTTGTCCAAAACTATGATAAGCAGATATTCAGTGGCGTAACTATGGGACCCAAGGGGGCATAAAAATGTCGATGGGAGCCCCTTTAGAGCAAAATAAAATGTAACTACTGGAATCAGACTTCTATACACGTATATCATTATCAGGAGAGCCCTATTCAGTTCTGAACGCAAATCCTTTTTTTCTCATCAATTTTATTTTTCTTTGGCGAAGTTCTTGCCGGGGGGGGGGGGCCTCATTAAATCATTAAACACTATAACGGCCCGATTGTTGGCAGAGCCCGGATTTTTGCCGATGGAATTAAATTAGGAAGCATAAACAAAGTAGCGATTCTCGACCTATCATATCCTTCAATTGAGGCCTTACCTACCTTCTTTTAACAAATACGACTTAAGACTCATCAGTCGTGTCAATTTGAAGAAGTTTACTTTTCTTATTCATTCACTTTTCTCTTAGACTGCGAATTTTTCAAACTGTAAGCGAATGACGAAATAAATTGCATTTTTTTCGCGATTTTTTTTTTTTTTTTTTTTCTCAGAACGCATCACTTTTGCGAGGTGGCAAAGTTGAAATTCGGATTCAGTACCCCATTACGAAAACTAAAATAACTACTGTATTTTTTCCTGCCGCCAAACTACTATTTTACTGGACTAATATGATTAGATAATCTAATAATCTAATCAGCGGACGTTTTCCTTCAGGTTCCAGATAAAAACTTCAAGATAAAACAGGAGGAAAATAAAAGGCAAATAGTATAGCCATAACTGGTTACCAACATTAGATATTTTCGGTATTTATTTTGATAATAATATTAAGGAGGTGCTTCTCAGTTTCTGACTAGGTGTAGAATACGTTTTTTACGCGTGTTTGGGCTACATAGATAAAAAATACATTCATGAAGCCATGCAGACATCAGACATCATTGCATAGATAAATACATTTATATAGAGATAGTTGTCTATTATTGTTGAAGAGGGGGAAATGAACAGTGGGGCTCTGTGCCCCCACGGAAAAAATGGAAAAATGCATAATTAATTCTCGCCAAAATGGCCGGGAATTTCAAATAAAATGTATTAAAGCTATTTTCGCTCCTATTTGCTTTTATAGTTAAAATATTTTTTTTTTTAACCACTTCTTTAAATGTACTGTACATATGCCCATAATATTTCAGTACCTAGAAATATTAAATAATCAACCTGGGTAATTAAAGAAAAATAATATCTAACCTTCATGTTCTGGCTTCTTGAGAAACTTTTAAGTTGACATCTATCCCGCACTATTAGCTTTACTTAAAATCCAACAGTAGAATTACTTAATACCTAATTACTCAGCAAATTTGTATGATTTATTAATTTCAGAGATTATATCTCTTTGCCAAAACAGTACATTTGAGTAAAATATTTAACTTAAGAATAACCAAAAACCTATAACTAACATTTTTTTATCCTGCCAGCCAGATACATCAATAGTGAACTATTCTTAAGGAGGTAATAATCAGAAACACGTTATAAAGAAGAGACGTTAGCGTTTTGAAAAAGAAACCCATTTTGAAAAAATAAAAATTACCGTTGGGACTGGAACGTCGGTTTGTTTACTCAATTAGTTCCACTTTTTGAATAGAGGACATAGAGCAGCACCATCAGGCCAAAGATGGAAAACTTGGGCAAACCCCTACCCTGAGAGTTGGACAGGACTGCGTCACTGAGTGTTTCCCACACCCTTCCTTCCTAGTGCACTTGCGCAGTGTTCCGTTCATGTTACAAACAAAGCCGAATATATTATTGACATTGAAATAAAAATTCTAACTTTCTATAAAAGGACGGCTTTAAAATAAAAATAAGCGTGTATTTAATATTTGCTGAGTGAATGAATGTACTCAAAAAATGAAATAAAAAATATAAACAAGAGGGAAGAGGACGGGAAGATTCCATTAAGGTTGGCTTCAATACGAGGTAGTAGGTTTGAAACAAGGATCTCATAAAATAGGAATTGAGCACTAGGTGAAAAAAGTGTCGCCAAGAACTTGGAAAATCTAGTAGGATAGAAAAAATTTAGTAGGGAAGGTTATCTATCCGATAGATAACCTATGATTCCTGTATGATTATGACTATAGAAGATCAAGAAGAATAGGAAAAATTCGATCAGTTTATGTTATTTTCTTCTCTTCCCCTCGCGTTTCAAATTTCTCCTTGTTTGGTTGTTTGTTATATTTCTCCCTGTCTTTATGTTTTGTTTTCTCTTGTGACCAATTAATTTGTGTTTTTAGTGATTTTGGACTATATTTAGCCAATCATTGTTTAATTTTTTTGCAGTTACAAAAGTAAGTTGGTAAAATCTTATTCTGCAACAGAAATAACCCTTTTCCAAAGTAATTAATATTAATAACTATTCTCATAGTTAAATTTTATTAATATGTATATTAAATTAAAACTGTAAATTGAAATCAAAAAAACCTTAAAACAAATAAATTTCATAAAAACTTTATTTAAAAAATGTTAGATTACAATTTTTCATTCAAAATAAACAACGGATAACAGTCGGGAAGAAATTCGTCCTACTAATGAGCATGCGCAGTGTAGATTTTTTTCCAAGTTCTTGGCGACACTTCTTAACACAAGAGGTATGCAGTGCTCAATCCCTATTTTATAAGATTCTTGGTTTGAAACCAACTTTTCTAGCGTCATGTTAACATCGCCTAATTTTCTTCGTTAACTAATTCTCCTTTTTAAAATTTCCTTTTTCTATTTTCCCATCAATCAACCTAAATTTAAATAGATTTATCGATACTAACGATTAAAACTGATCCCTCCTAGTTTTATACATAAAATGAATATAAATCTAAATATAGCCAATATTATTTTACACTTATTAAAATTAAACGGTTCTATAAATAAATAAGGAAATAATAAGAAAAATAAAGCAGTGTTGACAATATATTATCAGATAATGACTAATAAAAAATAAACAAACGTAAAGAAAATCACTTGCCTGTTGATTTATTACACTAAACAAAACACTCATCTCTTTACACATTATTGTAATTTACTGTCTTAACTGTCTGAACTAAAATCACAGTATGTCTGTCTTACAGCATCATCTGTACTGACACTGATGTATATCATTCAAATAATGTCTCGACGGTGACGACTCACCTCGAAATGATTTGTTATTGCTAAGCTAAAGGCAACCACATTTATTCCAATAAAAATAAATGTTTTGATTTGTAGGTCTTTAAATAGATATAACTTATCTAAATTAATTCACTTAATTTTACTTTTTTTTCTATATACATATATAAAATATAAAACGTAGTGTAAATAATAATTTAATAATTCGAATAATTTTATTTCTATTTCATAATATTAATAAAATAAATATTATTATATTATGTGTAAATTGTTTGTTTTTATTTATATTAATCTTTTTTTTCTACGAACTAACAAGGAAATGTTGGCAACACTTGAAATCATACTCCTATTCAAGGTGTACACACTTTGTTTGTATTTACTTTTAGGATTACCGCTTATGCTTTATTGTCAAGTGAGGGAACGCTTGCATGTTTGATTAATAAAAAAAGGAAATACGAGGGAATTTATTTTGGAGTGTATTTCAATCGATCAAGTTTGTTTACTGGTTATTTATCACGAGGTTAGAGTGGGTGTCTTGGTTCTAAATCTAAACCGTGGTAAACAATATCTTTGCTTAATAGAGCTTCAATAATTAAAAATAACTACAAAAAAAACCCTAACCATTTATTGATTTCGAAAATCTATTTAACCTTTATCTTTTTTTTATAGTTAAGTAATATCAGCATTTTTTTTCCTATGAGTTAAAAGGCCTTCTCAAAGTAATAAGTTTGACCTAATTATATGTAATTGTTAATTTTTTTGTGGGTTTAATTATCATACTATCTGGTTTTGGTAAATTCACCGCATACTAGCACAATGATTGAAGGTTTTAAAGTTTTGAAATAAATAAACTTATATAGGGAAAACAAAGAAATTTTAGGAAGTTTATTTTCTTTGTTAACTACAAAAAAAAAAAAAAAATCAAAATCTGTGGTATTTTGACTAATTCTTAAGTACTCAAGTCGCTTTCGAGCTAAAATCATAATATATTTAATAATTACAGTTGATAATATTCAAATTGAATACAAGCTTTAACCTTTTATCAAATTAAAGAAACAACAAAACTTAAATTTTTCTCTTTTTAGTTAATTATTAATTTATAAACTAAACCTAAATGTTATTATAGACTAGGAAAGAAGGCTTGATGATATGTGGGAAACGGGAAACTACTCCAATCTATAGTTCTATGCAACGAAGGGTGTTTTAGTTGGTATCTGTAGGTCCTTCGGGGCTGAGAATCCAGTAGTATAACTACGTACCGTGCGGGAGCCATTTCATCCTCTACAGACAAAACAAAAAACTATATTAGTTAATAAGGAGGAGGTTTTTTTTCTTATAGAAGGGCATAATTGGTCCAAATTTCAGCTTAATCAACAATAGTTCCGCAATTATTTTGCGTTCCAGTTTTAAAGTTTAAAAGTCGATATTTTTAAAATGGTGGCAGAAAATCAAAACAAAAATTAGTGGAAATGTTTGTCATTTAAACAGGTATAAAGGGTGCAAATGTCAGCGCAATCAGTGAATTTTATAGTCCAAGAGATAGCGCGCAAAAAAGTATCTGTCGAACACCAAGCTATAGTTTTGTGTATAAGTAAATCTTTTAGTGCGCCTTTTAAGAATATGGGGTCGCCAAAGTTCATCTGCGGGATGCGGGACATAGCTTAGCAATAGACCTGTTTTCCTAAACCATACTTAATTACTATCAGTTAAATCAGTTATGTACCGACATTATTAAATATATTGTGATTTAAGCATGAGAATAATCCTAGGAGGGGTAAAATTATTGCAAAAGAGTGACTCTTGACTCCATTGCAACGCAACTATTCACGAATTAAATTAAATATGTATTACAATTACAAGGAAAAATTTTCTTCCTAGATGTAGAAGGAGTTCTATACCTAAAGGAACCATTCAGAGATTTGGAAGAACATTCTACCTAGATGTAGATGGAGTGCTATACCTAAAGGAACCATTCAGAGATTTGGAAGAACCTTCTACCTATATGTAGATGGAGTGCTATACCTAAAGGAACCATTCAGAGATTTGGAAGAATATTCTACCAAGAGGTGGTACTATTCACTTTTGTATCATAGCAAGTTTTGAACTTTTCTCAAAGAATACTTGACCTTATCTCTTTGAACTTTGAATTATGAATGTTTTGCAGAAACGTGAAGGACAACTAGTTAAAATGTTTTCCTTACAATAGTTTCTATCAGGAGAGAAGGAGGAATTCATCTCTCTTGTTCTGTGATACGTTGTTAGACCAAACACTCGACTGTCGATCATTAGAACGTCAACCGTCTAGTTTCGAAATTCTCTTCAAAGAAACGGAAACTTTTCGTTCGTCCCCTGAACGTGAAACCATCTTAACTTGTTACCCATCGCAGCTTCTTCAAAAGGTCTTACCATTATGACCAGATTTCTAATTTTATCTCTTTTGGTATTTTCGGTTCCGGCCATTCCCTCAAACTTTCCAAACTTTTCCATAGTTTGTATAATCTGCTCTTTTGTCGCCCAAAATGCACTGCTATAATATGTTATTTGTTATTCAACATGAACAAATGATTGGCTGTTTTGACTGAGACTTTGTGGTACACTTCATAATTGTGACTAGAGAGGTTATTAGAATGTAACACAATAACATTGTCACCTCAATTTTAAAATCTTTGAAATTTTCACCTAATTTTTTTTTTTCCTAAATCTAAAATAATATTGTGGTGACGATATTGTTGTGTTACTTTCTATTAATCTCTCTAGTCATAATTTTAACATGAACAAATACACATCGAAACTATTAAAACGATGTGATCATATTCCGAGGAAGAATTTATTAATACCTATAACGATTGATAACTTTGTTTTTCCGACAATTAATGACTGTTATTTGTATTATATTCCTGGAAGAAAAACTTTTGTTTTGATTTTAAATTCTTTCGAAATGGAAGCACTTATATGTTCCTTATGAATTCAATCTTCAAGTATGCTTATGCAGGTAAACACTTAACCCAGGCGTAAATTGAGACGTAGGCGACGCAGAGTAGGGTAGCACAGCTTTCTTCAACTGCAGAAATTTACGAAACCGATTAAATTGAGACTCAGAAAAGAGCAGGGTTGTACTGCACTTTACATGGCTTACCCAACCCAACAATCGTGGATCTGCCTTCACAATTCGCACGGTTTTATCCACGCATTTTTGCTGTTGAAAGAAGCTGTGCTGACCTACCCTATGACGCCTGTATATCAATGTGGGCCTGGCCTTATAATAGTGCAGACAGAATAGTTGATACTGTAATGGTCACAACAACAGAAATCTCGCTTCGGTGGTACAATGAACAGAGATACGATGTGTGAAGTGGCTGTAACTCTATACCACGGGGATAGTAAAATGGGCCTAAAAGATGAGCGAATTGATAGGTTCGATCAAGTGTTCCGTCCTACTCATCTATTATATTGTACTAGGACCTTACTTCTGCTACTACTTGAGTAATTAAAGTACACTTTCAATAAGCAAATTAAGCTTTCAAACTCAAATGCAGAAAATAATTACCGTTCGAGGAACGGGTATTTCAGTTGATTTTTGAAGTGAAACTTCATTGGCGGCGGTAGAGTGAATTTTTTGAAGTGAAACTTCTTTGGCGGCGTTGGAGTGAAATTTTTCTAAAATGAAATATTTAGGAACGCAGCAGCGTTCCGCCCCGCCAAGTCAAAAAGTCAAAATTTCGCAAAAGCTGCCAGTGTATATATACTGTAGGTGACAAACTAGGGTTTTTGAGGGTCTGCAGCGTGAAATACGTACAAGCTACCTAAATAGTTTTTTAATATCTTTGTAGGCCGTGTCCTGTAGATTAAAAATAAAAAAAAATGGTCAAAATTGGCCAAGTAGAAGTAGAGAAAAATAGGTTTGAA
>KZ651043.1:900719-923174 GCA_001010745.2 Gerris buenoi
TTTTTTTTTTTTTTTTTTTTTTTTTTTTTTTTTTTTTTTTTTTTTTTCAAATACATTTTTTTAGTAAAACCAACAGCAACACCGCTATGAAGTGTTAAAGATCGCTAAAAACTGTAATGTACCTAATAGTTTTTACACATAAACAGTATAACAATAAATTAATACAACTTTAATATTATTATAAAGTACATGATAGGATGCGAGGAAGCTGTGTGCCATACTAATTGACAGTCTATTTTTCTTTTAAATCTTCAAAATTGTTGTTATTTTACATGAATGACATTATCAATTTAACAAAATTTAGAGCGCAGACGGTTGAAATTAATATAGATCATCTGTGGGCTATGCTCAACATACCATCCAAATATCTTAAAAATCTTATCAGTACTTTTAAAGATATAAGTGTAAATAAACGTAAGTTTGTGTGCATTTAGAGTAGAAAAAATATGGGTGCAGAAGGTTGAAACTTATGTGGGACCAACAATGCGCCCGCATTGTTGGTCCCACAAGCCCTAATTATGACCTACCACCCAAATTTCATTATTATATTAAAATTGGACGAGAAGTTTTTAAGATATTTTGGTTCATAAAAATTAACAACAAACGGACAGACCGACAGGCAGACACGGAACCAAAAATGTTCCCTCATGTCTGAAACCGATTTCTGTGTTAGAATTTTTTTAATCAGAGACCTAAAATTGTTTCGTTTCGGTCGTCGAAACAATCACTTAGCATTTGTTACCTTTGATAAGCTCAGAAGCATTTTTTTTTTTAAATAAGAAGACTATAACAAACTGATCGAGTACGTAAAAATATGTAGGAATATGTGTTGGGAAGGGGAGGGGGGGGGGTCATTTTTTGGCCACTAAAAGCTTAAGAAGGGGGCGGCAAAAAATGGATAGCCCTCATGCGACCAAAACGTAAATCCGGCTCTGCCTTTTCGAGTTATTTAGCACAGCCTAAACATGAAAATGTCAATGACTCGTTTTTTTCTCAAACATGAAAAGTCCTTACTCGGTTTTACATTTTACAGCATTATTTTAATCGTATGAAAAAAAAGTAAGTCTGGATTTAAGATTTCACGTATTTTGTTTTGATCAGTGTCCTACAAACCTTTACTTTATAGTTTTCTATGATTATTCTGTCCCATTTGTAATGACAGTCAGACCAGTTTGGAATGAAGTGTATTGGTTATCGTGAAAGAATTTAGTAGAACAAGCATTATGTTTGTACTACTGATGATAGGCCTAGAAAATAAGTTGATGATTGGTACTAATCGTTGCTAAATCAGATAAAGGTTTACTTTCTATTACGAAAACATTAAGTAAGTGTTCACAGCTTTTTATAAGATATCTCCTTAATTATATTTTGTTCATCAATATACGAGGCCTTAGGCCCGTGGAAACGGGCTTAATTTTATGATTATGTAGGAAAAAAAAGTAAAAATAATTAAATAAATTTAGGTAAGTTTTTATAGATAAGTTATTATATCTATTTAAAGACCAACAAATCAAAACAACTATTATTATTGGAATAAATGTGGTTGCCTTAGCAGAGCAATAACAAATCATTTCGAGGTACATCGTCAAGACACTACTCGATTATTTAAAGAATACTTAAGTAATTTATTATTTTTTTTAATATAACGTTTAACAGTAAAGTGATATTAAAAGTTTCATATTTCTTAGAAGTATTAAGTATCAAAATAATACTTTTTTCCCCCCTTTTTACGATCTATAAATGAAAACAAACATTATTTTTATTTCCCTACTCCATTCTAAGTTTACTACTTAACTGATAATTTGTTTGTTTTAATTATGAGTCACATTAAAAAGAGAATGATACGGAGAAAAACATTTTATATATATATGATTTGATAACAATGAAATATGTGCTAACTTAGATAAATAATGACATAATTTGAAAAAATATATCTTGTGTAAACTACAGAGGTTTGAAGTGTAGCTGAATGTAACGGCCTTTTGAAGGCTTTATACAACGAGCTGACCTGCTAACCTGGATAATGCTTTCTTACTTACCTCCCTATCTATTTACCACTCCGAGTAATTTTTCCTCAATTATTTACGATAATATTCCTGCGTAATGTTTTCTTACTCTAGTGATATTTTTTTTCTGCGTCTAAAGTATTAATTAAAGATAGGTTTTTTTTCTCTCTCTCTTTATCATTTATAAATTACGTTCTATTTTAGCATTTTGTTTTTCCTTAGAATTTAATTTTATATTTGGACTATTATATTAAACCATATAATTTACTTATTTCTAAAAATATAGTTGAGGGGGAAAAAAGTAATTTTTATTCTTTTAAAAAAACCAATTATCGGATTTATTTTCTTTGTGAAGTATATTTTTTTCTATTTTTATATTATTCTAGTCATTATCATTTTCACAATGTCATTTTTTTCTGTTCTTTTTTGTATTTGACGTCATAGGATATACGTCATTATATTTGTAATGTTAATAATTTCTTTTACTTTATAAGCCAAAAATAAAACAAAGGATTTTTTTATCCTTTTGCCCATTAAAAAAAGGTCTTGGTTCCATAAATTAATGATAAAATATGACAATTTAATTGGTTTTATGTTAATAATAAATAATTAAAATTGCGTTACTCCGTTGAACAGAGAAAGTTATTACAATATGATCAATGTAATTCACAGGGGGGGATTTGATTCTTTTGTCTAAAGACATCATCCTTACTCTACATAAAAATGATAATATTTGTCTTAACAGTTTATTACAGAATGGAATATAACAAATTAAAACGTATTTAGATTTACCACGATGACATTACGTTTAGAATCGTGGAATAAGGTAAGCAAACGGTGACTATTATTGTGCCTATTCAGAGGTTAATTATTCAATCTATTTAGAAATTCATTTTTACGATTTTGGTAGTATTTATACTACAGAAAGATTAAATTTTTAATTTAAATCAAATTATAATTATTATTAACTACGGGAAACAGACAGAGAAAAACAAGCTCCTGCGCCGGGGTTTGAACCCGGGCCTCTGTATTTCCAGTACAGTGCTCNACCGCTTTAGAATCATGCGGAATTAGGTAAGCAAACGGTGACTATTATTGTGCCTATTCAGAGGTTAATTATTCAATCTATGGAAACCGCTTTAGAATCATGCGGAATTAGGTAAGCAAACGGTGACTATTATTGTGCCTATTCAGAGGTTAATTATTCAATCTATGGAAACCGCTTTAGAATCATGCGGAATTAGGTAAGCAAACGGTGACTATTATTGTGCCTATTCAGAGGTTAATTATTCAATCTATGGAAACCGCTTTAGAATCATGCGGAATTAGGTAAGCAAACGGTGACTATTATTGTGCCTATTCAGAGGTTAATTATTCAATCTATGGAAACCGCTTTAGAATCATGCGGAATTAGGTAAGCAAACGGTGACTATTATTGTGCCTATTCAGAGGTTAATTATTCAATCTATGGAAACCGCTTTAGAATCATGCGGAATTAGGTAAGCAAACGGTGACTATTATTGTGCCTATTCAGAGGTTAATTATTCAATCTATGGAAACCGCTTTAGAATCATGCGGAATTAGGTAAGCAAACGGTGACTATTATTGTGCCTATTCAGAGGTTAATTATTCAATCTATGGAAACCGCTTTAGAATCATGCGGAATTAGGTAAGCAAACGGTGACTATTATTGTGCCTATTCAGAGGTTAATTGATCAATCGACTGAATCCGCTTTTGTCGGTATAGATGTAAATAAATGTATGTTTGAGTACAGGTGGAAGAGAAACAAATGGGTGCAACTTATAAGGGACCGTACAATGGGCTAAATTAAAACCTACCTTCTACATTTCATTTAGATTAGACAAGTAGCTATTTAAGGTTCTTTCGCACAAAATTGGGCGAATCAGATACGGAACCGAAAATGTTCTCTGATGTTTGAAACGGATTTCTTCCTTGGAATTTTTGAGATTGGTGACAAAAAAAATTTGGTTCTTCAGAACGATAACACACCTTCCGTTATTTAAGGTAATCTCGGAAGCAAAATCAATTAATTAAAACCGACTTCAGCGGCATAGAGAACAAAATATGCAACATGCAAATGATGACTTTATATGTGTGTATATAAAACATAAGATAAATATTAGTATGTTTATTGTCATGGAAACCCGGAGAAGGTAATATTCTTTATCGCCCACCACTTGAAAACACTCCTATCCTAAGGGGCCTGTAAAAATGCATACTTTATCTTTACAGGGCTGCTAGTTCGAGAAATGGCCGCTTCCTGGCCGCGACATGCAAGAAGCGCTAGTAATTCTCAGCGCCAGCTGAGAACTACTAGCGATGTTCAATTAGTAACAATCAATATTTTTATAACTGCGGTTTGTTTTGGCACTGATGTAACCTTAATATGCATTTATTGTTTTGAAGATTACGGCAAAATAGTTTGCATGTTGAGTAATTAGTTTACATATGTGGTGGGCGATAAAATAGTGTACGCACCACGAGCTGCAAGCGCCATGACAGCCCTCGGGCGTTAAACGCACTCGTGGTTTCAAACTTCGCCCTCGGCCTTTAATAACGCCCTTACTGCTCTAGGTACGTAAATAGCAATTACAGTCAGCTAGATTATTCACGAAATGAGGTATACGTATACAGAAAGAAATATTATGTACAGTAGAATAGAAGTACTATGGTTATATTTATAGCTGAAAAATAATTTCTAGTTAACAACCGAGCTTAAAGGACATAACATTTTAATAACTTCAAATATTTTCATTTTAAAATACAAGATTCGTAGAATCAAAGAAAAAATACCTAAGTTTTTAAGTGCCAGGAGTACCCCGAACATGTATAGAAATTCACAATTCACAATAAAGTATTTAACATTTATTTATAAAATTCCCCGCAAATTCTGTTGAAAATGCATTAGGACTAATGGGACAGGTTTATGGTCTTAAATAATGTTTCGAAGAATTCATGAGATCCTTTTCTTAATTAATGTCAAAAAGAATTTCGCAGAAGTGTCGCCTTTAAATTATGTTATCCGCGAAATCAAAAGGATTTATTAATTTAGTTAAAGTTAAACGTTCAATATTCAATCAATTATTTGCATACATTTTCAAAGAGTATTGAAATATCATTGAAGAAAAAACCAACGTACTGATTGAAAGAAAATAGTCCTTTTTAACATCTATATAACGAAGTGTTTACTTTCTGCGAATTCTTTTGTATTTCACAGGTATACAATGTTGTGTAAGTAAATAAGTACCCAGGTTCAACGAATCGCCGATAGATAAACAACTAACTATAAAAAGATATTCTGAGAAAAGTTTACTTTTATGTGGGAAGTGAGTCCCACGAATGGCTGGTATTTAAAAATCTATTCTTGGAATATAGCTAAGTACAATAAGCTTTACTGGGAACTTTAAGAAATTTCATCTGAAGTTGAGAATGAATCACTTCTAAAAAGGACTTTTTTCCTTGTAGCTATCTATAACTTTTTTGTTAATGTTTATATGAGTTTGAGATATATTTTCAAAGAAGGACCTAGATATTGTAAAGGTTGTCCCAAAATTAAAGCAAGATTTTATGTGTTTTCTATTATTAAATAGAAAACACAGTTTTAAGGCTTTAGATTGTTATTTTTGAAGTGAAACTTCTTTGGCGGCGGTAGAGTGAATTTTTGAAGTGAAACTTCATGGCGGCGTTAGAGTGAAATTTTTCATATAGTGACATCGTGTAACGAAGTTTGCGATTCGATACTCGTCCAAGTGTAACATTTTTACAGATTAATTGTATTATATCTATTTAAAGATCAGCAAATCGAAAAAAAAAAACATTTATTTTTATTGGAATAAATGTGGTTGCCTTGGCGTAGCAATATTTTTTTGCAATTAAATATCCCATAACCATTTCTTAATCCTGAAATAATAAATTCGTCAAAAAATGAAAGAGAGCAATGCATTCTAGAACTTTAGTTTCACTTCTAATGCGTGAGAGCCTCACACATATTTTTTATTTCATATAGGGACATCGTGTAACGAAGTTTGCGATTCGAGATTCGTCCAAGATTCCAACATTTTTACAGTGTAACGGAAGTAATGAAACGGAAATTGTGTTTGAGACTAATCCTTGTGAAAGATTTATCTGTAAAAAATTTCACCCATGCAAGCCGCGAACCACTGTCATCTGGATTCTGAGTCAAACCTGCTAACCATTGCCCCAACAACATTGCCGATTAGAGTGAACACAAAGTTGGCATATAAGCGTAATATTAGATGGATAATAATTAGACTATAATTAGATTATTTTTTGGGCTCATGGCAACGGGCTTTATTGTATACTTCAAGAAAAAAGTAAAAACTAATTAATTTAAATAAGTTATTATATGTATCTATTTAGAGACCGCAAATCAAAACAATTATTTATTTTTATTGGAATAAATGTGGTTGCCTTACCTTAGTTTTTGATGGAATAAATGCGGTTGCCTTGCCATAGCAATAAGAAATCATTTCGAGGTGCGTCGGCGTCATTTCTTAACCGGGGGGCCTCCTAGGGGGCCTCGAAAGGTCTTTAGGTACTATATGTATATTATATTTGAAGATTTTAAGGGGGCCGTGGTTACCAAAAGGTTAAGAACCACTAAGTATAAATGATAATATATACACATAAATAAACATTGCTTTATTTTTTTTCTTTATCAATAGCTAATATTGAAGTGAAACTTCATGGCGGCGTTAGAGTGAAATTTTTCATATAGTGACATCGTGTAACGAAGTTTGCGATTTGAGACTCGTCCAAGTGTAACATTTTTACAGATCAATTGTATTATATCTATTTAAAGACCAGCAAATTAAAACAAAAATTTATTTTTATTGGAATAAATGTTGCCTTAGCATAGTATTTATTTTTTTTTTCCAATTAAATTTCCCATAACCATTTCTTTATCCTGAAATAATATAAGGTTTGTCCAACAACACTTCAAACTGGTTTGGAACTGTCCAACGCATGCGCAACGGACCACAATCGACCATTTTTTTTGTTTGAAACTAGTTTGAAGTGTTGTTGGAACAAACCTATAATAAATTCCTCAAAAAATGAAAGAGACCAATGCATTCTAGAACTTAAGTTTCACTTCTAATGCGTGAGAGCCTCACACATATTTTTTTTTAATAATAAATTACATAGGATTGGGTAGTTTATGGAATAGCACATCGGACAAATGGCCTCCACTGCTTTGTTGGCACACATGCGCACTTTTGCTAGCACATATTATGGACTCTTCTGTCGAAATTTACCATGATCATTGATCATTTTGCATAAATGTGGCTGAATTTCGTTGATGCAGCGTTTATATCCTAATCTTTAAGACTCCTCTGATGCATGAGTGGTTGTGGGCTAAGGGCTAACTGACATAGACCTTTGAACAATCCCATAAAAAGAAATCGAATTGTGTAAAATCACACGATCTAGGGGGTTAAATTAAATAAAAAATACATTAAATAAGTAAAATTGAATTAATTTATTGAGTTAAATAAGGATCAATTATAAATACACGTATAGCAGTATGGTGTAATGCTCCCTTTTTACTAACCCTAAACTCTCAGCTATCGAATTGTTTTTTTGTTTTTTTTTTTCAGGGTTGCCAACAATTTATTCTGCATAAATGGCGGCTAATTAAAATCTTGCGTTAATTTTGGGACACCCTATATTTATAATATTATATTTATATAATATGATTTTCTTTTGTCGGTACAAAAATAAAATGTTTGTACAAGAATGTGTATTGAAAATTATTTGAGAAAATATAGACAAATATATATTTTTTTTTAATTTAATAAGGTGTAAACAGAAATGTTTGACCTTTACTGAAATATTAAAAGCAATCAGGATTTATTTTTAAGTACTATTTGACTAAAATCTATATTTTTGGGGTAATTATTATAACATTGATGTTAAGGGGACTACGCAACACAAATAATTATTGATTTAATTTGATTTGATTTTAAATTTTGGCTATAAACCTCATGGGAGGTAACGAGTATTGCAAGGATTTAAATATCCTCAACCAAAATATTGTTCATATTTAGAAAAACACTTCGATAAAGATGAAATTTGTAAAAATAAAAAAATAAAAAAATAAATATATATAATGCAGTAAAACCTGGATAAAGTGACCACTGTAGGGACCGACCAAAAGTGGTCACCATAGGCAGATGGTCACAATAAGCAGAAGAAAATGTACAGGAAAGTATGAAGGGGACCATGAAAAAGTGGTCACATTGACCAGGTGGTCAATATACACGGGTGGTCACTTTAGCAGGTTTTACTGTATTTTTCTTTCATTGCGATTTTTTAAAACTATATAAGTAATTTAAATATTAATCAATAAAAATGTATGTATGGATAATGCTAAAAAACAAAGGGAAATATGCAAACAATCAAAATAAACTTATTTGCGTAAACTATCAAGAAAGAACGACGCTATTTTGAACCCAATTTTATATTTTCGCACGATCAGGTTTCTAATCTTCTCAATCCTTATATTAAAATAAGTAAATAAACAGTTTGTCTATAAATAAATCGAGTTCATTGTATGTAGGACATCGTACTGCGATGATTTCATAACACGACCGTGTAGTACTGGGAAATCCCACTGGAGAGAAGTTCGTAACAACTCCAGCTTATAACCTTCATATTAGTTCATACATATAAACTTATAACCTTTCTGAAACATCTTCTTTAGCTGATATAAAAAATATTACATTTTGATTGGTCCTTGATAAGGATGAATTAGACATGCGCAGAAGTAGTCTCTATGTCCATATCTTTTTGGGTTTAATTGATGAGATATTGCCAAATATTAGGTTTATTTAGTACTATAACTGCATTCTCAAGGTGCAAGGTGCAATTATCTATAATCAATATATAAATATATGTATATAATATGTGTGCATAGTGTGCAATGTTATTTACGCCCTCCTAAACAACATTGATCTGCCAGCTCACTCTCAATGTTACATCTCATGGTGTTATCCTCAAATTATAGAAGCATTTACACTCCTGAATCGTCACTCTTAACAACTTTTGATAAAACAAATTTAGGGTCATTGTTGGCATATACACTCTAAAATATAATTTATTAATTAAACCAATATTCAAACGGTATAGATTTAAAACTGCCAACTGTTACTTTTATTTTGTCATTGCGGTTGTGCCATTATTTAAATTTCTAGTGCTATGATACAAATTTTGTAACAAATTTAGGGTCATTATTGGCATATAGACGCTAAAATCTATTTTATTAATTAAACCAATGTTCAAACGGTGGATTTAAAACTACCAAATGTTACTTCTGTTTTGTCATTGCCGTAATCGTAATGCCATCATTTAAATTTCTTGTGCTATGACACAAATGTCGCTCTTTTTATACGTTTAAGTGGATTTCTCAGATAAAGAGAAAGTATTTTGATGGATTTATCAAAATTTATTTATTTATTATTATTTTTTGATCCCCAGAGTCGAAGAAAGTGATTTTTACAAAATGTCTATGTCTGTCGTCTGTGCAGATGCGTAGAGCCTATATACTACTGCGGGTGGATTTTGACAAAATTTTGCATGCATGATCAGAAAAATCATATCCAGAGGCAAAATCAAGAAATGAAAAACGGTTCCGACGATTCTGAATAAGAAAATTTAAAATGTAGTCCATTTAAATACGAATCTAACGAAGTAACCCGTTTTTTCCGAGAAAAATTTAGTTCTAGAGAAAATAGCTTTAAATGCGGATGAAGAGATTCCGGGTTCAATTCCCCGTCAAGGGCAAGTTATTTTTATTATAAATTTTGATTAAATATTCAATTACATGCACTTACAAAAACTAACAAATGGAAAATACTAGACTAAGTAATTATTAAGATAGTTTGTCTTTTTGAGAATTTTTAAATCTACCTTCAAATGATGTCATTAAAATATTTCTTTTAATCTAGTCCCCCTGACATTACAAGTCATAAAGTCATAATTGTTTAAAATAACTAACTAATGTAACAACACATGGTTGATTAGTACGATATAATGATAATGACAGTAAGACAGCATATCAAAATATTTATATTTGTAACACTACTATTGTCGTGTCAATGACGCATCTTTAATTCCCCCTTACTATTATAGTGTGTGCATAATGTGACTATGAAACTGCGACATTTGAAGGCAAACATTTGCTTATTTTCCTCATTATACTCTATACTAGTCACAGGTCACAAGATTAAAACATCGGTTCGAGACAATTCAGACAAACTTTCTCATACACAAGTTTATAATTACTTAGCTCAGTGTTTTCCATATATAAGTTTTCGTAGGTACATTTGATTGTTTTTGAGCAATTAAAAAAAAATAAAAAATGTATCATACAAATAACAACTTATAATAAAAATAACTTCTCCTCGACGGGGAATCGAACATAGTTTCTCTCCGTCCGCGTTTAAAACAATATTTTCTCAGAAACTAGATTTTTCCCGGAAAGAGGTTTATATTGTTAGATTTGTGAGATTTTTTTTTTTTAAATTCAAACATTTTTAATCATCATCGTCAAAACTGTTTACGAGAATAAATTTTTGCACGTTTTTTTCAGAGTTTTTGGAAGGTAGCGCCCCAAACATTTGAAGCTAAAATTTAATTCTCGATTTCGCGTCGGGGGTATGATTTTTCTGAACATGTGCCAAAATTTCTTTAAAATCGGCCCAGTAGTTTAGGCTCCACGTTTCTGCCTAGACGACAGAGAGACATTTTCAAAAACCGCTTTTTTACACTCAGGGGACAAAATCGCAAAGTCGAATTTTTGCGCCATCACAATACTTTCTCTTAATAAAAAAAGTAATAAAAGGCTGTTGGCTAAATACATTTTTATTATATTAATGAATGTTAATTTTAATATTATTAACATATGTATTTATAAATTGCATTACTAATTTATAATATTATTATTGTTGGCATTATTGTTATTATTGTTGACTATTTAAGAATTTAAATAGAACAATGGATATCTATCTGATTTAAATAAGTAGCTATATTTTTCCGAACTCAATAATATTAATGTGTGAAATTTGTCATGACCTTATTTATTTATAATTTGATTAATTATTGCTCTTTAAAAATAAATTACCCCTTCATTTACACAGCTATATTTCGACCCTCAAACTTTTATATATCTGTTAATAAACTTGGTGTATTCTCTTACTTATTTATTTTTATTTTTTAACTGTATGTATTATTAAGTATAAATTATTTCATCTTTAATGGTACCTACCTATATTTTGTCCCTCAAATTATAAATCTCTTTAATTTAACCTTTTTTTACAGCTCTTAAAGAGTTAATTTATTATTAATTAAATCAAAAATATTTAATTCATAAAGCAATATTTACGTCTCTAAAATGAAAAAAAAAAAAATCTGTAATTTAGTATAATAATAAATAAATAAAACTTTATTGAATAAACATATACATATAAATAAATTACACAAATATATAACTTTCTGGTGAATAATACTCCCAGTTTCGGGCTTCTCATAAGCTCTTTCCTTGGGGAAATAATAGTAATTTAGGGCATATAGTTTTTGTGTTTATGTGACAACTGGTAAGAGTTAGGGAAAACNATTTTTTTTAACCTATAAGGAATGCAAAATTTAAAAATGTATTTAGATATTTGTTACCTACTATTCAGGAGCTTTCATTTGATACCCAACTCAAAATTTAAAAAAAAAAAAATTTGGGCAAATTTTAAATTTTCGCGCCTAAAATTGGCAATTTTTAAAATTTTTATTTAATTTAGTGTATTTAATTTAGTATAAAATTTATTTGTCTAAATTTATTTATTTATAATTGTACTTTTTTTTCAGTTGATCCCTTATGCTTATTTATAGTTAAAGTCTTATTTATAGTTAGAGGTCTTCTAAAGTTATTTATTTACGAATTGTTTTGAGGTCTTAAAGATTTGATTATTGTTTTAAAGTGTTTCATCTTCGCAGCTATATTTTGTTGTTTATATCTCCAAATTCTTGAGAAATAATTTTTTAATTTAAGATCTTTTAATATTTATTTAAGAGCTTGTTTACTATTTTTATCCGTAAGTTGATAAAATATATCTGTAATTTGTATAATATATATTATACATTTATTTTTTATTCAAAAATTATTTATTTTACTACATTTATTGTTTTGTTTTGCTTCAAAAAGGTCTAAGACATGTAAAGAATGATCTACTGGAAGAATCTCCTGAAATATGATATAATATGCTTTTACGCCAAACTTCCTGTCGATGCAGTATTAAACGATTTAATATTACATTATTATTTATTTTATTAAAATTAAATAGACTTATTCCTATTATATTTCATGAATAATTTTTGTGTACCTACTCCGTGACGCAGTAAGTTTAAAAATTGATTTCTTTTGTGAGGGTAATTGTATAAAACCTGACTAGCAGCGCATTCTATTGATAAAAGGGAGTAAGTAAAGCAGTCCCCCTTTGAACTACGCACAAGGTTCAGCTCGTATTACGTGTCTGACTAGTGACGCAGTCTATCGGCCACAACCAAAACTAATTACACCGGTCAATTCCCTCTCATAGATCCGAGAAGTGCGCAGTACAATGACGCATTTTTCAGGCCTAACACAACAACTACTTCCTTTACCTTGGCTTCATATATTAGACAACACACTGGCAGTAACAAGGAAAGAAACAGTGCAAATAAAAAAAACACTTCTACCATAATTACAAATCGTTTTTAGAAAGAGAAAAGGTAACGACGTCAAACTGCTATTAACCAACTAGTACTCAATCTTGTTTTTTTGTTTTTTCCTTTTAATACAATTAAGTCAACAATTATCGTTTTAATTATTTTTTATCACGTTTGTTTGACATCTATTGTATTTAAAACGATATGTTTGTATAAGCCAAATTGTTTAGCACTCTTCTAATTCTAATTCATATAATGAATGGAATTTAATCATTATTTTGTAATAAGAAAGCTAAATCCTGCTTAACATTTTAAGGAAATTCTTCAGATTTATAGACTGCCAATTAGTGTGGCACATAGCTTCCTCGCATCCTATCATGTACTTTAGTGTTATATTAACATTAACGTTATATGTATTACTTTATTGCTATATTGTTTATTGTGCTTATTAATTAACAGTTTTTAGCGATCTTTAACACTTTATTGGGGTGTCGCTGTAGGTTTTATTAAAAAATTGAATTAAAAAAAAACAATGTTTGTCTCATTGAATAGAGGGGTTTGATTTTTTTCCCGACAAAAAATTCCAATTTTGAATTTGAAGTTGATGTTTACGCGAGCGTTGCGCGTGAACGAACGGATAACGTTGTCCAACGAACTCGTGCTGGGCATTGGTAAAATGAACATGTCTACCAAATTTCATCAAAATCGGTCGACATTTACTCAAGTTATCGTAGCACGTTTCATGATTCGCGGACACACAAACCGATAGACAGACAGACACGGAACCGAAAATGTTCCCTGATGTCTGAAACGGATTTCTGTCTTAGAATTTTTGAAATCGGAGGCATAAAACTTTTTTTGTTCTCAAAAGTGAACACAATGCTTCTGTTACCCTGGAAATCAAATCCGTTAACTGGAATTATCAAAAATTGGCTTTTGATATTTCTGGTTTTGAAAATTATAAATAGCAATAAGCTCGGAAGCAATATTATTCACATTAAAGATTATATATAGTTCAGGTCCAAAACAATTATTGACATCCATAACTTGTACTGTACTAATATATGGGGGTTTCCATTTAACTAATGCAAAACTGGAATCATCAAAAATTGGCTGTTGATGTTTCTGGTTTTGAAAATTATAAATAGCAATCAAACCCTCTAATTCGATTTTACATGAAATAGGGAAGTTAAAAAAAATTACAGGGAAGTACTTAGTCCAAGTACTTTTTAGGGTTTTGTAGATGAGTAAGCATACCCATTATGTAAAATTTTTGGCGAATTTTAAATTTTCGCGCCTAAAATTGGCAATTTTTAAAATTTTTCGATGCACTCCCGGAATTTGCATCATTCCACAATAGGGTATTAGTATGAATTATTTTGAAATTTTACGACCAGCTGTTATATGGTAGTTGAGGGGGGGCAATTTTGGGTGTATTTTGATTTATTTGACCAATAAGGAAAGCGAAATTTAAAAATTTATTCATATATTTGTAATCTGCTATTCAGCAGCTTTCATTTGATACCTCACTCGAAAATTAAAAAAAATCTAAATTTTTGACTTTACCGCATTTTTTCGAATTGCGCATGCGCATATTAAATTTTTAACTTTTCTGTATATGTCCTGTGTTTGGGCCCGGAAGTTACGCCAGTGTTTCAAATTTCAGCATTTGAACTTAAACGGTTCGGACGCTATGAGCCAAAGAGCGACGGACAGACAGACACATCACCCTCGGCATAAGGGTTTTGAGAAGTATCTACAAAACCCTAAAAAAGGTTAAAAAGTCTTAAAAAATTAAATTAAAAAAAAAGTTTTTGAAAGAAAGTTTTATAAATACAGAGTAAAATGTGTATTTAGATAGAAAATTATAAATAATTTCCCTAGAATATAAGATTTTTATAAATATACAATTAAAATTTGAAAACCAACATGTAAATGTAGCTAGGATGATAAAGAATGTATGTCTAAAAAACAATACTTCTATTTAAGACCTTAAACGTGAGTATTTAAGTGAGGTATTGAGAAGTAGGTCTTCAAATTGGGTCTTGGGAACAAAAGTATTGGAGCTTAAGTTTTTCTATAAAATAAATTACAAGTTATTTCGTCTTAAAAAAATCGGTCCAAGAAAACTCAGACTAACTTTCTCATATACGATTTCGCGGACAGAGAGAGGCTGGGTTCGATTCCCAGTCTAGGAGAAATTATTTTTCATTTAATATTATTAAATATTGTATCAAAATTAATCATAAAAATAACAATTTATCATGAAAATAACTTCTCCTCGCCGGGGAATCGAACCTGGCCTCTCTTCGTCCTCGTTCAAAACTATTTTCTCAGGAACAATAGTCCAGTCGACAAGTACATTTTACCTTGCAAAAGGTCATAAAAACTTTTTTTATTTTTTATATTGTATGTACCTAGACATTAGTTAAAAACCCAAGTTTTCGACCTCCTAGACCCTGTGCTAACCCAGAGGGGGGCCAAAGTGTGTGAAATTTTAGTGTATTATTTAGTTTTTTCTTTATAACTTTTTACCTATAATTCCTGGAAAAAAAGTGTTCGTGTCTTTCTTGTAGAGCACTAAATTTGCAACATTTTTTATATTTCATATTTTTTCCTAAACCCTATACTTTCCGAAATATAAAGCTTCAAAGATGCAATATTTTTTTAAAATATCAAAAATTACATTTTTTTCTGAAGACGACAGGGGTCTTTTTGCTATCCCAACTATCCCAGTTAGATTTTTTGTGTATATTCTACCCATGGAAGTACAAATAACCACCACTAACCACAACTACTAACCACAATTAACCAATACTAACCACAACTAACCAACAATAAACTAAATTTTCGGGTGTTTTTGTTTATCCTTTCTTGTAAAGCACTAAATTTGGAACAATTTTTATATGTCACACTTTTTCCTAAACCCTATACTTTCCGAAATATAGAGCTTCAAAGATGCATTTTTTTTTAATAACTGCAAAACCCACGTTGCGGAGGTTAGTGGTGGCTATTTGTACTTCCATAGGTAGGATATACCCAAAAAAAATGACTGTGGGTGGGAAGGATATCAAAATAGACCCTTTTCGTCCTCAGAAGAGATTTTATTTTTGATATTTTCAAAAAAATATATCTTTGAAGCTCTATATTTCGGAAAGTATAGGGTTTAGGAAAAAATATGAAATATAAAAATTGTTGCAAATTTAGTGCTCTACAAGAAAGACACGAACACTTTTTTTCCAGGAATTATAGGTAAAAAGTTATAAAGAAAAAACTAAAAAATACACTAAAATTTCACACACTTTGGCCCCCCTCTGGGTTAGCACAGGGTCTAGGAGGTCGAAAACTTGGGTTTTTAACTAATGTCTAGGTACATACAATATAGAAAAGAAAAAAAGTTTTTATGACCTTTTGCAAGGTAGACCCTAATTTTTAATACCTGTCGACTGGACTACAAGATATTTCCCGGGGAACAGCTTATAGCGTTAAATTCGTATTTAAATTTGATTTCGCCTTTAGCTCCACGCACACACATCGCCTCCGCGTCTGCACAAACATTTTTTAAAAAACACTTTTTTGGACTCAGGGGACCTTAAAACGTGTAAATTCATCAAAATCTCAAAATAGAATTTTCATGCTATCACAATATCTTCTTTTTATATAAGAAGTAAAAAAAAAAAAAAAATAAATAAATAAAATAAAATAAAAATCAACGGTTATTTTATCTTCTCCCTCTATCATTTCCTTTTATTATTTACTCCTGATTTTGTTATTGAATTATTCTTATAAATTATTCGCTGCTTTATTCTAGAATTCATATATTTGAAGTAGTTTGCTTAAGGTAGGTTCATAGATAGTGGATCTCCGCGCGATCTGATTTATCTATGGCCTTCCGCAAATAATTGGCTCCAAACCATGTTTTTAAAGGAGCCGCTTCAAAGCCTGTATGAAACCTTCACTTTAAGTCCTCCTCTAATGTTTTATTTTAAAAACATTCTTTTAAAAATTAATGATTGTATTTTAATAGCAGATTGTACATTATGTTTAAAATATACATTTCTAACTAATATGATAACTGTTTTGTTTATTTTCTAATTTTCGTCTAAAGGAGATAATTTTTACTTTTTTTAGGAAAACTTATGTTTTATTCTATACCTACTTTTGTCTTTTTAAATTTGCAGTTTTAATGCTATATTATTCTAATCGTCGTATTGGAAGAAAACCGTAAGTGCTTATAATATGTTTTCACTATAAAGTTATCAATGAAGAACTAATTATGTAAATGCATTTACTTACTCGCATTTGATGTGTAGAATTTTATAAAGAACTAGGGAGTGAATTGAACTTTTTAAAAAAGTCTATGGTTAAATCTCAAGAAAAAAAAATTCAACAGCGAATATTTTACCTTCTGAACAGTAGGTAAACAAACAAATAGGCTTTGTTTATAACCTGACTAAACGGAGCGTGAGGGAAACCAGCAACGACATATCCACGGCTTTATGAATATAATATTATGTTGTGTATATACAGGATGGGCCAAAAAAAACCACACTTTTTTGAACACTTATAGCTCAGCTTCTGTAGTAGATAGAGATATCGGGTTTGCAGGGTCTGAAAACTATATTCTTCTACTTTAAATTTCTTATCTATAACTTTAAAAACGATTCGATGAAAGCCATGCAATGACGGTTTGAAATAGGATCTTTAAAAAAGTCGTTGTCCGGGTAGTGATCTTGTAGTGTTTGATGCGTGCTTTGATGGAATAAATTACCATATGGTGGAAGTGGAGGGGGGGGGATTATTTGTAGTTAAGTGGTAGGAGTCCATCAGTGTTATAACAAACATTGAAGATGTGTTAAGCACAATTTTGCACAAGTCAAGTATTGGATTGTTTGCAAGGAGCGATGGGATGGGGTAACATCTTGCATAAACGTGTAATTTAGCATTTGATCTTTAATTTCAGGAAAAATTGTGATTAACCCATCTTCAATGCTTGTTATGACCCTGAGGGACTCCTCCCAATTACATACAAAGAACACCCATCATATGGTAATTTATCTATCAAAACTATAATACTACACAAGATCACTACCCGGACAACGACTTTTTTAAAGACCCTATTTCAAACCGTCATTGCATGGCTTTCACCGAATCGTTTTTAAAGTTATAGATATGAAATTTAAAGTAGAAGAATTTAGTTTTCAGAGCCCGCAAACACCCTATCTCTATCTAATACAGAAGCTGAGCTATAAGTGTTCAAAAAAGTGCGGTTTTTTTGGCCCACCCTGTACATATAGGCCTATACACGTACACGAGGAGATCCACTAACTGTGAACCCGCCTTTATACACTCCCCTTATTTTTTTGTCAACAAACAAACCTAAGTAGAAATGTTTAGTGGTGGTAAGAGATCAAACAAGAAAAATTGAATTATAAACAATCATGGAATTTAATAAATTTTATCTACTCATGGCAGCATAATTAAGCATTGTTGTACTGTTTTCAATTTGCAAAATGTAATTTTTCTTGATTCTTTTTTGAAAAGTAAAAAAAATCATCAAAAGTTCAAAGTGTCAGCAAAATAACAAACAGGCTGTAACATTTTAAGAAAATTTTACTACAAAAAGGTTACTACATCGCAGGTTATAAACACTCCCACATTGTTTATTTTTATGTATAAGCGTAATATTCAGCTAAATATTTATATCTTTTTTAGAAACAACTTAAATACTTATAGTAATAAAACAAATTGTATTATAAGAAAAATAGATGCATTCAATTTTATTATTTTAAAATGATTATTTAAAAAAAAAAAAAAAAAAAAAAATTGAGATAAAAAATGTGGCAACACTGAATTCGTTTTGCCTTTGTTTTGTTTTCTTGATGACTCAAACTTTAATTTCTTTACATCTCTTATACATTAAAGAGGGAATATAATAATTAGTGTAATTTTTCTGCCGTTAGTAGATAAAATATTGTATGTAACTATGCAGCAAAAAGGAAACATTCCTGACTCGTTTAAAGATTACCTGCTTCGGTTACACCTTAGCAGCCTTCGATTACACCTTGTTCCTGCCTCGGCTTCGCCTCGTCAGTCAACATGTAATTTTTCTGACTCGGCTTCGCCTCATAAAACCAAAATTACACGAAACAATAAATTTTAATGTAAACACTATTTATAGTGTCGTATGATACCTACAATTTTATTTAAATGTAACATAGCTTACTTAAGTTATTTAAATTAAATTTAATTTAAATTAAGCTATTTAAACTTTCATCTCAGTTATTAATTCTAATCAATTATTAGATTAAAATTATAATATGAAAATACTAGCAGGAATTTATAACATAAATCTATATTTAGATATAACATTGTTGCAAACAAAATTGTTATTTTTTTATACGATCAATTACTCTAAACATATTTATAATTTTTTTTAATGATCCAATTTAAATTTAACTGAATAAGTAACTACGCAACGACTCTTTTGTTTCAGGATATCGTAATTTTATGAGAATGTGCTCTTTAGAATCAATTTCTTTAAAACCAAGGCCAGCTCTTTCTTTATTCCTGAGGCTATTCCTGCTCCAGCTTTATTATAGATTAACATTAACTCTAACAACTCAGGGGGCGAGTAAGTTAATATTTTATAAAGTACACACGTTGATAAATTTAAAATATAATATTGGTACTTCTTTAGATGGTTACTCCCCTATGTTTTTTTTTAGAATAAAAATGACTTTGACTAAATAACTATTAAGACAAAGGGATGCTTAGTCCAATGTACTTTGGGACAAAGGAATATCACACTTATGTTTTTATAAGGGGAGTAACAATCTAAAGAAGAATACTCCGTATACCTTCTTTAGATGGTTACTCCCCTTTGTTTTCTTAATAAGGGGAGTAACCATCTAAAGAAGTACCAATATTCAGTCAAGATAAATGAAAAGGAAGATGTAGAGATGTTATCGATTCAAATTACGAAGAAAATAAAGTCTACCCTACCCGCATAACTTGAATGCCCAACATTGTAGTATCCTTCGCGCCTTCTTACTAATAAACTGGGATCTATAGGGTAGAGATATATCTTTCTATTGTCAGTTAACAAAACAATTTCAACTGTCTAATAAACAGAAACTGTAACTTAATTTAGATAGTTGACTGTTATTTGGCGCCAAACATAAATATATCGTGTATGTTTTCAGACTTGTGATTTTAGAGAAGTGTGGATCTTTTTTGAGTTGGGTATTAAATTTAAGTTCTTAAATCGTAGACTAGGATTACATACATGGTTTATAATATTTTTATATATTCACAATTGCTTAGTCGATTTTGACTTTATAAAGATAAAATTGCAAATCAGATAAAAACACAGATCTCTAAGGGGAGTGACACACTTCGCCACCCAGGTAGCGCCACCTGGTTGATGCCACTTGGTCCCACCACCTGACTTGCGCCACCCGAGTTTTTTACTTGAAGGAGTAGGGGCTGAGTGGCGTGACTTGGGTGGCGACGTGTGACAGGCTCAATTGAAAACAATGGGTTGACCGGGTGGTGCCACCTGTGGGTGGCGGCTAGACCGTCGGACGGTCGACCGTTTAGTGCCACCCGGCAGGTGGCGCTACCTCGTGTGACATGTTCCATCTATTCTCATAGACGACCGGGTAGCGCCACCCAGGTGGCGCTACCCGGGTGGTGAAGTGTGTCACCCCCCTAAGACAAAAAAAACTTGAAGAACCATAATATTATAGTCCAGGAGATAGCGTGCAAAAATGTGTGACTAAAATCAAGCTAGAATATGTGTGTACAAATTTTAGTGCCTTTTAAGAATATGTGGTCGGCTAAGTTAGTCTCCGGGATATAGCTTGGCAATAGGCATTTAGATAAAACAAACCAGTGGAGAGCGGCCATGTCCCGCCAATTATGGACAGTATGATTTTCATGATCCTGAGAACAGAATTAGTTAGTAGACAGAAAATCAAGTTGATGTTAGTCTGTCACTTGAAAGGTTAGTTATTCAAATATTACTCCTAACACTCCTAACTTAAAGTGGTCACCTGTGAAATGACTAACTAACATCAACTTGATGTTCGGTCTACTAACTAATTTTGAACTAGGGATCATGAAAATCACACTGTTCCCCATAATTGGCGCGACATGACCGCTCTGCTCCAGTTTTTTTTTTTTTTTTTTTTTTTTTTTTAAATGCCATATTCAATGTTTGTTTATATTTATTTATTCTTGTTTTAACTATAACATAATAATAAACCTAAGGTTATAAAAATTATTACATATTATTTATTAAAAACGTAAACATGGCGTTATTTACGGAACTTTAATTTCTTTTTCCTTTATATATATATACTCATTTTTCTCGGCACAAAATACAGATAATTTAAAGAATAAATACTCGTTTTAATGAAAATTAGTGTGGGGTTTAAATATCTCAATCCAAAATTAAATCAGCCCATAATCGCCCACGCTATGAGAGCTCAAAGTAAAAAAAAAAATACGAAAAATTCAAATTTACTCGATTTAAGGTAGAACCGTTGGTCGTACGACAAAAAGTCATAGGACCAAACTTGTAGATCTTTTAAAATCAGAATCCTAACTTAAAGTGGTCACCTGTGAAGTGACTGACTAACATCAACTTGATTTTCGGTCTACTAACTAATTTTGAACTGGGGATCATGAAAATCACATTGTTCCCCACAATTGGCGCTACATGACCGCTCTGCTCGTTTTTTTTTTAAATGCCTATTGCCAAGCTAAGTCCCAATCAAACTTCGACAACATATTCAAAGGTTTACTTGTCAGGTATATACCTCAATGTGAATGGCCGGCTCAAGGCTAAAAAATAGACTGATAAAACGATTAAAGTAAGTCACTGCACTCTTAATCAGATTGACAGTATTACTTCTGACTTCCACCATCCCTAATTACAGCTATCATTCTCTTTATTCAATTCTTGAATCATAACACTACACGTTTAATCATATACTGACAGTCTATCAAAAATCGCCGATACGGTTGAGCATCTAAAGTCCTATTAATAAAACGAATACAATAATAAATTATAAATAGTTCCTAGTAGTACTGGTTTCGAGTTAATTTAAATTCTCTTTATGCTCTATTTGAATTCATTCTACAGTCTATAAGATTAGAGTTGGCACAATCGAAGGCGGGAAACAACAAACGTGGAGGTAGTTTTGGGGTTATAAAAAGGGAAAATCAGTGTTGCCATGTTATATTTTTTTTGTGGAACAGGGGTAGAGTAGCGCATTCTTTTTCTGAAGTTGCATTCAGAAAAAAAGTTTTCTATTGGTTCTATGGGGGACCAATAGAATCGTTTCCCTCAAAATTTTCCCGCCTTTTGATTGTGACAACTCTAATCTTATAGGCTGTATATCTTTATTGATCCTATGAATAAATTCATAACGTTAATTTAATTTTTCTCTTAAAATGTTATTCAGTATAAAATAGATTCCATAGTATGTTGATCTTAAAAGCAAATCTGTCAATAATATATCATATCAATAATATCAGTCAATGTCTCGTAGTTTGTAATAGCAAATTTAGAATTTTGGTCTATTAAAATTAAATATAGAACAAATCTCAGTCAATAGTTTGTAGGACAACCTATTCTTGCCAAAATGCTAGGAATATTAAAAAATATTAAAGAAATTTAAATTTTTTATGAACATATATGGG
>KZ651043.1:924139-939121 GCA_001010745.2 Gerris buenoi
GATTTTCCCTTTTTATAACCCCAAAACTACCTCCACGTTTGTTGTTTCCCGCCTTCGATTGTGCCAACTCTAATCTTATAGACTGTAGAAAGAATTGGCCGTAAAAGAGAACATAAATATAATATGAGTATGCAATATGACACGAGGAAGCAATGTGCCACACTAAATGACAGATTATTTTTAATGAATCATTCAAGCGAAAATATCGGTTAAAGAAGAAAAATATAAAAGGATAATTTAATCTTTGTTTAGATTATTATGTTTGTAAGTTGGAACACTGGAGTGCGGTAAAGTAGTAAGTGCAGGAATCTGCTGTTTTGCGTACTACATATTTTGAGTGCGATAACAACCACTTTATCGGTCAACTGTAGAAAAAATAAATGAACTATTTTAATAAATAAAAAATTTTAGTATCCTAAAAATAAATATTTATATTATTTTGATTTATCAATTATATGTTTAAGAGTACTTTACGTTTGTATTGTTAGCTTCTGAATTTCTACCATTTTATTAATTTCGATTCATTTCATTTCGGGTTCACGCTCACTTTTCAATTCAATATCATTATCGTCGCTCGGTTCTTGTACGCGGAGGCCGATCCTTTCATATAGGTTTTCGACTTTAGGTTCAAATTGGCACTCTTCCTGAAGTGCAGTTTGACAATCCTCTTGTATTTCAGATTGACAATCTTCTTGGATTTCAGATTGGCACTCTTCTTGTAGATCAGGGTCCGGTTCGTTTTCATGATCTACGGAGTTGATTGTCGTTACTTTGAGGTTGGTGGGGGTTCTGTGAATAATTATAACCGGTTGGAAATATAGCAAAAACGTTTCGGGAGAATTATTTTTAATTGTTTTCTAATAATTAAATTAATTATTATTAAAATTTAATAGATGGACCTTTACATTAGGAATATTGCTTAATGTGAATGCCTAGAGGGGGTTTAGATCAACATTTTTTGAATAATCAATTTCACATTAGGAATTTTAAGCGTCTCCATATGCAAAGTTAGTATTACTGATAATTTACCGTCAATATTATTGACGAATTACAAGAGACGATATTTTAAGAATAATTATATTCGTATAGATGAAACCAGACACCTTTTTTTTAACAATTTAGAGAAGAGAGATCATATTTTAGGGTCTTTTGATTTATTTTAGCTCAAAAACGGCAAAATTAATCAGATTTTAAATTATTGATACTGAATTCTTTTGCTAAAAATTATAATGATTTGTTTCGAAGCTTGCAAACTTCAAAAGAACTGTTTCTAAAATTGTGTGTATGAATCAAATTAAAGAAAACATTAACAAGTTCACTAATCATTCGGACCTCCTTATAACAAACTTCTGAACACCAAAAATCTATATTTAACGAAAATGATGTATGTCCCCACGAATTTGCCTTATAAAAATGTTTCTATAGGACGAAGATAATTTCTTAACAGCAAACAAAATTCATAGAAATAAGTATAAAAATCCGACCGATGAACTTTCTGTGAATTAATATTGGCGGTAATTTGGCATTCTTTTATTTCTTTGCACCGATTTTATGAGTTTCGAGCTCGATCACTCTAATTATAAGTTTGCCTATTCTATCTCTGCAGCCCCTACAGTATCAAGCCACTTGATCAAAACAGCACGTCAAGCAATGGTGTCAAGAATCATAATTGATAGTCTATGTGGGTTCCTCCTAGACCCTAGACCGTACTATAGACTGTACTCCTCCGGGCGAACTGCTACTCCTGGACTGTAGTGAATCAGTATTGTGAAGACCATGGTTTCGAATCAGGATTTGGGATGTCGAGCAGGTGATTGACAAAATGCTTGATCAAAATTGCTCTAGAAACATCAAACGGGTGTATGATGTTTAAGGCAAGCCTTGACGGAGATTGATGGAAAGTTTGAATGAGTTAAGCGGCTTGACGGAGCGCTTGATAGTCTAGACTCTAGAGCAATTGTTAACAGGCATTTCGTCAATCACCTGCTCGACACCCCAAATCCTGATTCGAAACCATGGTATCAACACAATACTGATTCCCTATAGTCCAGGAGGAGCAGTTCTCTGGTCGAAAACTACGCTAAAAATTAGTGTTGATGAAAAGATTCATGGAATGCTGATGCGCCCCAAGGTGGCTTGAAGCTCGTGTCAATCAGCTTGACGCGATGTTTTGATCAAGCGGCTTGATAGTGCAGGGGCTACTTTAGTTTATTTGGAATCGGAATCATCTTTGCATACTACAGAGATATTTCTGTCTCAGTCTAGAACTAGTTTCGTACTTTTATAAAGCTCTTGACTTTTTACAGAGTAATTTACTCACCGAAGAAATATCAAAAATAAATCATCAATAAAATTAATCTATTCAAAGATTCACAATTTTGAAAAACTAGGGAAAAAAGATCTAAAGGTTGCAAGTGTATGCAGACGTTGATAAAGCAGTTCTGCAATGGATGACTGTATTTTTATCTACTGTGTGATATTGACTTAAGTTAATTAAGTATTAACCAAGTTATAGTTATTTACAAGGGATAAAAGTCTTCCTCTATCAGGATCACTATTTTTTCTCAAAAAAATAACGAAGTTTCTATATAGTGATTTTTTTTCTGGAACCATCAATGTATTTGTATGGAAGTTCGACTATAGTTATATTTTTTTAGGGTCTACTAACCCTTAATTTAGTTTTTTTCAAGCTTTATTAGCTGATGTCAAAAGTTTTCTAGCGGAAGATATAAATATGTAAAGATAAAATAAAGTTTGAACACGATCTTAAATTAAAAATAAGTTACTTACGATGAAGACTGCCCGTAGAAGGAGAGGTGGCGAGTTTCTCAGTGTGCTGCTTGACATTATGCGGAGAATATTTATTATACAAGTTCCAGATGCTCATCATTAACTTGCTACTGTAGCGTTGAGGAAGAGTATCCACACCTGTCACAAATAGAATACATATAAATATTACAGTAAAACACGGGAATAATCAAAATTAAGTCAGTAAGTCAGAGGTTCCTGTCACTCTTCCTGGGACCAAATGGCATATTGGAGGACCTAATGTTCTATTTGATAGATATGTATTCGTTGTAACACGATTATTAATTGGAAGTAAATAAAACTGGATTAAAGTATAACAGTATTGATAAATGACACGTAACGTTGAGGATGAATCTCCTCATGTGGCAAACAGACAAACGATAACATTACCAATATAATAGGGAATTAGTAAGTAAGAGAGGTCCTCGGCTGTATTTTTTTATTCGATAGTTTTGATTTACTGATAGATTAATGACTGATTCTTTCTCCGTTGGAATGTTGTTGTTGATTGAAAGTTGAAAGTAAAAAAGCAAAACAAATAGGTATATATTATAAGGATTACTGTAAAAACAATACAAAAATTCTACTGTAACGTTGCTGAGGATGAATATTGACTAGATCTCCCTCTGTGGCAAACAGACAAACGATTGCAATATAATAGAGGATTTCTCAACAGCATTTTTCTCCAATGCGATAGTAACTTATTAATTAAGTATTAACACAAGTAATAATTATTTACACAATAAAGGGGAGAAGTATGTTTTCTACTCAAGGTAAAGTATTCTCATCAGGCACCGCCTCAAGAGAAAACTTCATTTGCTCCCGGGGCTTTATAGCCGAGGGAGATAAATAAGTTAGCTCCTGAGGCTCGCTGAGAGAGATTACTGGCACTATTAGCTCTCGAAGCCTAGCCGAGGGAGATAATCCCGAAAGCAGAAATAATTCGATCTATGTTGCGTATTAAATTTCATCTACGATTAGTATACCATGGCTAACCTAAAGTTTCCTTCTCGAAGAATTAGCTAAACAGTAGATTAGCATTACTACCAAAATGATTCTTAAGAAATACATAAATAAAAATACTCTTTAAGTTGGTATTACGGGGTTTTCCTCTCCTATGAGTGGGTAGAAACATTTCCTGCCTGTTATTTGCAATTTAAAGTACACTGACAATGCTAGTCTCGGGCCAAATAGGGTCAATAATCGGAGAGTAGTTCATGATTGAGATTGATCAATTGTATGATAGATGTGGATTGTGGATGGTACTTGATATTATTCTAATGCTGGTGTAGATTGGAAGTAATAAAAAGGAAAAATAAATTAAATCAATATTGAAAAATTATAAGTGAGCTGGGAAGCGTTTCGGGGACGAAAAGCTCAATAAAAGGCAATAATATACAACAAATTTGGCTACACTAAGATTTATAATGTGATCAGGGACAAAATTAAAATATCAAATATCATGTTTGACTTAACGAGTTTTCTTAAGGCCCCCATACACGGTCAAACTGGTTTGACAAGCAAGTTTGATCAAATAAGTTTGATGCCCAGTGTACACCACATCAAGCCATCAAACTCTCAAACTTCACCCACACACGGTCCAACTTACTTGTCAAGCTGGCTTGACAAGCCAAGTTTGTCAAGAATAAGTTTGATCGTGTATGGGGGCCTTTAAATATAAAAGTGATTGAAGAATGTCGAAGACTAATGTTGTAAAATAATTACCGAAAGAATAAGTGTTGGAGCGGAAACTCTTATCAGTAATTTTGGGAGAATCGTCTTTCTCCTCCTCAAGGTGCTGATGGACCTTGAGAGCTGCGAACATACCCTGGGGGATCGAACCCATCTCTTCTTCCCAATCCTCTCTTCTGTGGCAAAACAAACAAACAAATTTAGATATCATACAGGTATTCAACATACAAAAGAAACGTCAGTACAACATATTAGGGTTAGAGCATCGCTGTCGATGTATCGGATAACATCAGTGTTGGAGTTTCGATGTATCGAATCATCGGCCATCTTGAAAATATTAAGTACAAAAACTCCAAAATATGTAAAGTTATCTCAAATGCCAAGATGCACCTGTTTGCCGAATTTCATGTTCCTAGCTATAGTAGTTTATGAATTTAAACAAGCAAACGGACTGACACCAACGGAAAGATAGACTGATAGACAGACAGACAGACAGAACCGTTTTATAAGGTTTCTTTTCGTACTTCGTGCAGAAACCTAAACCTAAAACATGGTTGAATACAAATGGAATTTATATTTCATACTGTATTCTTTTTATAGTATGATTATTGGTCGGAGAATCTAGAATCTGGATTTGATTTAATAAACATCTAAGAAATACTCTAATTTTCAATAACTTATTAATATAAGTTAAGAAGATGTTAAATTTCTCATGTAAGGATGTTTTTTCTTCTCAGGAATAAACATCCTTACATGAGGATTTACATTAGGATGTTACGTTTTGCCATTTGATAGCTTTAGTTTTGGAGTTTACAGTATATTGTCATTGAAATCGTATGCTACAAATAGCATTGTGAGGAAATCTCTCGATGAGAATATCTGAAATTTTGTAATATTTACACGGCTTATAAGATTATTAGGTTCCTGGTGCATTACTGAAAGATAGTTGAACAGAGTTAACAGTAAATTGTTAAGCAATACACAGATTAATTTTACAATTACATAATAATTTAGCAGTCAACCCAAAATTAAAATTTGTTATGAAGTTTTTTCTAACAACTGATGAAGTTATTCTTTGAGTATTCAGTATAAAGCAGAGTACAGAACAAAATTAGCTCAATATTATTAAATATTTTTTAATTTTGACACAAAATCCTAGGAAATTTGAATAACGTTACAATTTATCTATTTTATCAAATTGTGCGATACAGATTTGCACTCGTTTAACGATGTAATATAATAAATGCTCTCTGTTTGAGGGTAATCAAATCTTTATAATAGGACAAATATTATATCGCAACTGATAAAGGTTGCGATCTGAAATCTACTGATAAAGGTTATCAATAGATTGATGAAACATTTTAGAGGTAGCCGCCATCATTATTTTTTTAACTACTGTATATTTATCAAACTCTTTAATAAATTATCCCGTCTAGTGAATATTGAATACAGTAAAATCGGTTTAAGCTGGAAACCTGCTAAGGTGGATTTTAATTTTTTTTTCTGGAATCTTGGCGTTCCAACTTTCAATCAGTTTTACTATTTATATATTTCATTCGCTTCAAATGTCAATAATTAAAAAATAATGAATGCAAAATAATAATTAAATTATTTAAAGTATCAAATATTTTTCTATAAAATATTATACTTCTTGTTCATTCCCTTTAGTGTGGTTTTCTATTGTGAATTCTTTCATGAATATTTTGTTTTCCCGACACTTTAATGTCGAATACATTTCCAGCATTTTCAAATATTTAACACATCAATTTATGAAAATTTAGCTGTTAAGAGGAAGTAGAAAAAAAGACGATAGGGGGGAGAACTTACTTCGTGATAATTAAAGGGAAGTTTTTGACCGAAAGAAGAGTAAATCACTAAAACAAAAGCTTTGTTGGGTCCTGTTTATGTGTCACCGTCATGGGACAAACGACCGTCCCATCACATCATCCCTTCGTTCGATGGTGTATTTAATTTTGTTGTGATTCTATAGATATAAATATAAAGAAGTCTTTGTGATTTTGCGATTACTTAGTTACCCGTATCAAACGAGTTAGAGGAGGAAAATTAAAGTTATAAGAAAATGATTTTATCTACGACTTGCACTGTAAGTAGACTTTACATTGCTAATAACAGGGAGGGAAGTGCTACTTCCCTCCCTTGGGAGTAAAAAATCAGTCATACTAACTTAAAAGGTATTTTTTAGGTAAATTTTAAGTATTATGTTGTTTTTTTAGCTGTTTTGTTTACTTTTTTTCGGGAAGGTTACTTTAGGTTATCATACAAAGTCTTTATATTAAAAACAAACTAAACGTAATTAAATTAAAAACGTATATATTTAGTATACGAATTGTTATTTTAATAAATCAAGTAACTAAATATCAGTTTAAGGTGTTTAAATTGCGTGAATTTGTAGGTAAAACTTTTATATTTACAAACTTAATAGCTATTATCCATGGTATGGTGCATTAGTCGTAGATAAAATTTAATACGCAACATGGATCGAAGTATTTCTACTCTCGGGATTATCTCTCTCGGCAAGCCTCGAGAGCTAATACTTCAGTTATCTCCCTCGGCAAGCCTCGGGAGCTAATGAAGTTTTCTCCTTCGGCGTTGCCTCAGGAAAAAACTTAACCTCGAGCCGGAAAACATACTTCTCTCCCTTGTTGCGTAAATAACTATTTTCTTTTTTTTTTGTAAATATTGTCTATTTTTTATTTTTTGAAAATGTATAAGTAACAATGATGTATTGTAATTTCAACCTCTATTTGTACAGTTAAATTCAACAAATAACTTAACAAATATACAATTTCTTTCTTTCTTTCTTTCATGTTGTTTCGTGCTTAAGTTGAACCTTTTAACATTTTTAAATTTTTCAGGGTACTTCTTAAAATTGTTACTTCCCCATGTTGTTTTAGAATATAAATAACTGAATAAATAACTATTTAGTCAAAGGGATATTTTGTCTGATGTACTTTGGGACAAAGGAATATCACACTTCTGTTTTGATAAGGGGAGTAACAGTCTAAAGAAGAACATTCCGTACACCTTCTTTAGGTTGTTGCTCCCCTCTGTTTTTTATAAGGGGAGTAACAAACTAAAGAAATGCCTTTTTCAATTTATTTCTATTTTTAACATGAATATGTTATAGCGTCACGAAAAACACATGAAAAATGTGACGCTTTCAAATATAGTGCCAGGAACTTAGAATTTAATAGGAGGGTTTCAATTGATTTCATTGTAGTACTATATTTCGTCAATTAGACAAATGTACTGGTTTTCTCCACTTCATGGAAAATGCTTGAAGTATCGATATGTGGAAAAGCATTGAAGTATCGATATGTGGAAAAGCATTGAAGTATCGATATGTGGAAAAGCATTGAAGTATCGATATGTGCAAAAGCATTTAAATTTCGATACGATGTATAAAATGTCGATATATGCAGACAAAAGTGTTAATATCAAAACTTCAGAAGGTTCGTTTAGGTACAATTTATTTTTTTTCTGATTTCCTCCTAAAGGGAACAGATTTTAATGAATCACTAATGGCAAGAATTAATATTATCATACCAAATACGATGATTTTATTTAGTGAAGGGACTACTATTACAGTGATCAATTATGTAGTGAGGGGACATGGTTTTCAATACTTGAATCAAACTGACCGATTGGAAAATTCTTTCACAGAATTTTTATATATCACAAAAGGAAGCTAACATCTGAATTTTAAGGTGCCATTGCAATTGGAACAATCTTTATCATTATGTCGAATTCTCTAAATTACCGCCATCTTGAATGAAAATGGCAGATCGTAAAAATGTTTCACGGTTCAAAAATAGAGCACCTAGAGATAAGGGGAAACTCCATGCAAATTTTTAGCTCCAGCATTTGTCGTTCTAGAGATACTGGGATGGATGAGTGAGTGGTATTTGGCTTTTTACATGCGTATTATATATAATAGAAATTGAAATCTGCAAACATTCCTATTTCATTGTGTGTGTTATCATAGAACGCTTTTCAACTGCTGACCAACATGTGTTAAACGATTTATCAAAATGGAAAGTTTTGCAGCAACTCTCTGACGATCAGCAAACAACAAATTCAGGAAAAGAGTTTTGACATGGCATCAAAGTAGAAGAGACCATAATGCCCGATGTCATTTTTCATACCTGGATTGGGAAGGTTTGATTAACAGGTTTGTATGTCCTTTTTAAATGTATTTTTTTTAAAAAAAAGAAGTTCCTTTTTTGATATTAAAACCGGTGCTTTTTGAAGCACCCACATGTTGCTTAGTTGAAAAAAGTCCCATGATGATGCACAGAATGAAATCGGAATGTTTGCATATTTCAACTATTTGCTCAACGGTGTGGCTAAGAAACAAACTATTGTGTAAAATTATGTATAAATACTATGAAATATAAAGCGAAATTAATACAACTTACACTAAATTTAACGAACAAATATTCATGAAACTTTAGTGTTTAAAAGTTGAAATAATATATTAATATTAAGGAATTTTCATATTTCTTTAAAAATAGTAATAAAATTTTGATTTTTTTCTTTATTCAATATATAAATTATAATTTAAAGTCCAATATCCAAATCAATGGATATAGAATTTTGCAATGTTTAAGGAATTTTTTTGTTAATGAAATCGCTAAAATGAAACTAATATTGTATAATTTCAAACCTTTTCAAGTGAAATTCGTATCTCATCCGAAGATGGGACTGCCTCGAAGAAATCTTTTGTCCTTTTTTAAAAAAGCTTAGCGAACACGAAACAAAGTCTATTCGAAAACAAGCAATGCTATGGTTTTCAAATATTTATGCAAATCACTGCAAAAAAATAGCAACAGGAACAGCAATACAGCTGTTACCTTTTTTTGAAAATATTAAGAACCTAACAGTATATCACTGGATACTGTATCCCGAGGATACCTCGAGACATCGCTTATATAGTAATGACCTCAAGAATTGACCCTTGGTCATTACTATCAGCCATTAGCCATGAGGGATGCACTATTATCTTATCTACAACACAAGCTCAGACCGTAAACTGTTTTATAAATAAAATAAATATTTATATTATTTTGATTTATCAATTATATGTTTAAGAGTACTTTACGTTTGTATTGTTAGCTTCTGAATTTCTACCATTTTATTAATTTCGATTCATTTCATTTCGGGTTCACGCTCACTTTTCAATTCAATATCATTATCGTCGCTCGGTTCTTGTACGCGGAGGCCGATCCTTTCATATAGGTTTTCGACTTTAGGTTCAAATTGGCACTCTTCCNGAAAAAAAAAAAAAAAAAAAAAAAAAAAAAAAAATCTGTGATCATTTCAATGTATTTTATTATTTAATCATTTATACCAATTTACGAGAAACAAATGAACATTTAATTAATTAATAATTTATGCACTTTGATATGTTGCATAATTTAGTTGTTTTTTATAAATGGAAATGGAAAGTCTTGTCTTAGTCATTCATCCGTTATCAATAATTAAAAAAAAAAAAAAACAAATGTAATATATGTTTGACGCACAATTATAAATTATTATAATTTCGAATGTAAATAGACTTCAACATCTTAGACAATTGTATACAGAGTGGGCAAAAAAAACACACTTTTTTGAACACTTATAGCTCAGCTTCCGTAGTAGATAGAGATATGGGGGTTTGCGGGGTCTGAAAACTACATTCTTTTACTTTAAATTTCATATCTAAAACTTTAAAAAATATTGTGTGAAAGTCATGAAATAACGGTTTGAAATAGGTTCTTAAAAAAATTCGTTGTCCGCAGTTAGCAATCTTGTCTGGTATCAGTGGCGGCGATAACGGGCCCGTAGGGCCCGTGGCGCGGGGGTGCCCCGGTGATCTGGGGGCCCTAGGGGCTCCTGGAAGGGAAAAAAAGGGGCCCCCACTAAAAGTTTGGGGGGGGGGCCCAATATCTTACCGCCGCTACTGTCAGGTACTTTTGATAGATTAAATTACCATATGGTGAAGTGGAAGGAGTCCCTTAGTGTTATAACTATAACAATAACAAACATTAAAGATGTGTTAAGCACAATGTTGCCTGAAGTCTGGGCAATTCTCTTGCTTGTATTGAATTGTTTACAAAGAGCGATGGGACGGAGTAACATCTTATACGTGTAATTTATAATTTAATATAAATTAAATAAACGTGTAATTTAAAATTGTATCCTTAATTTCAGGCAAAATTGTGCTTAACCCATCTTAAATGTTTGTGTTTGTTATAACATTGAGGGACTCTTCCCACTTAACTCCAAAAAAACGCCCTTCCCCCTCTTCCTCTCACCATTAACAAACAGAACTATAATACCAGACAAGATCACTACCCGGACAACGACTTTATTTAAGACCCAATTTCAAACCGTTATTTCATGGCTTTCACCCAGTTTTTAATTTTATAGATATGAGACCCGCAGTTTTTAGACCCCGCAAACCCCACATCTCTATCTACTACAGAAGCTGAGCTATAAGTGTTCAAAAAAGTGCGGTTTTTTGGCCCACCCTGTATGAAGTAATATTTATGCGGTATCTAAGTACAGAGGCTTCTGCGGTTTATCGTACTATTACATAAAGAGAAAACGTTTGCTTGAATGCTAGCAAAGAACCGCAAATCCTATCCTCTCGATATGTTGACAATAGAAGTGCCATAGGCTACATCTTTTTACGATACCCCATATGTTTTTTTAAGATGGCGGCCATTGGCCATTTATATGTAAAAGAAAAATACGTCTGCTTCACCGAGAAAGTTAACTTTTAAATCTGTTTCTTAAGTAGATGGAATTACTTGGTAATTAAGAATATTTATTTTATTCAATTGCTTGGAAATCCAGTCCGTATTAAGGACAATTGAGAATGGCCAACTCAGATGGTACCGGTCACGTAAATAGGATGGGCGACTCCCTAAGAGAGCCCTGGAAGCTAGATGTGAAGGAAGAAGACCGAGAGGAAGGAAAAGAACCACCTGGATGGACAACATCACATCCACCCTGGTCCAGAGAGGACTGTCCCTCCGACGTGCTCGGTCCCTGTCATTGGACAGAGGAGGGTGGAAATCTTTTTGGTTTTCCTCAGCACCGCAAGGTAGAAGAGGATCCGAATAAGTATAAGGAGGGAATACAGAAATAAGGGTAGATAGTTTTAGCTTACAATATCTGGCACTTTTTTACTTTAACACCCCCCTTGGTTCTAAACAATAGTCTGGCCTATAAGACTCTCTAAGGTTTGTGTGTTTGTCTCCCCAAGACATTGAGACTCCTGGGGCAGTTTTATATTTGATATTTCTTAGTCTTAATAGTCGATTTTACTAAGGGATATGATCACAATTATATACACAAGTGTGATATTCCTTTGTCCCAAGGTACATTGGAATAAATATCGTCTTAATAGTAATTTAGACTAAGGAAAACATGCTACTCTTGTATATGTTCCTTTGTCTAAATAAATATTACACAAAGGGATATGGGGGGTGCTAAAGTAAAAAAGTACCCAATATCTCAATAGGACAATTAGAAATATGTGGGAGTTCAATAGCTTATTTACCCTATAATAGGTAATATTCCGAAGTTCAGTTTTATTTGTGGGAATACGTCTGATTCAATCTTTGCATAATTTTAATACAAAAGTTTGATAAATTCAAAAGAAAACATTTCCTAACACAAGTTTCTAAGTTTTTAGTAGTATTCATACTACGGAAAGTTTAAATTTTTAATTTAAATCAAATGATAATTATTATTAACACTGGGAGACAGAAAGAAAAAAATAGACTCCAGCGCCGGGACTTGAACTACGGGCCTCCAACACAAGTTGTAGACCCAGGTTTAGAGTGCTGCAGCACACGCCGTGAGGAACAAATTGATTAAATTTTGATGCGTGAACATCCAATTATCTCACCAAGATTCTCTTCAGTGCAAAGGTGAAGAGATATTTATTTCAGAAGGATCCAGTTTATATTGGATTCTTATCGAAATAATATAAAATAATCTAATCTATCTTATCTTTAATCAATCTATTTTAATAGAATTCTTTAGAAAAAATATATGATATTTTATACTAATGTTTATATTATTATAAAAGTCATAGAAGTTTCAAAAATAAATTTTAATTCAGTTCAATTTTAAGGTACGAAAAAAAATTAAATGCAGTAGATTCCCCAGAAAATAATTTTTCAGAGGATTATGCTTTGCCGTTTTGTATAAAACTATAGCAATTAATTTCTTAAAAATATAATAATGATTAAAGTACTTACGGATGGCCTTAATTAGTATTTTCTTGTCTTAAAAATCAGATGTTAAAACATTTGAACTGTCAAATTTGAAAATAAAATTGTAAATATCGTTTTTGTTGAGATATGGTAAATGTCAATGCTGCATCTCAACTCTTAAATCTAACATTTTCTCTTAAAGCTATATACATATTTTAAACTCTTAGCTTTTTTATCGATAGTTATTCTGTATGAGCTTAATAATTAGCGTAACCTGCTGATATGTATTAATATGTCAATTTTCATTATATTCTGACACTTAACTTATTTATCATACATAGCATGGCTTAGTAATAGGTAATCGTAGTAGTAGTAAGGTCCTGATACTAGTACTAGACAGGTAGGACGAACCACTTGTCCGAACCTAGCCGCATTAGGCCATATTTTAGGCCCATTCTATTACCCCCAAGGTAGAGAGTTCTGCTAGTTCACACATCATACCTCTGTAAATTGTGCCGCCGAAGCGAGTGTGTTGGGAGCCATATAAATCAAAGCATCATGGCGAGGGATCGAACCCACGACCTCGTGCCACCCTTGATTCATTGACAGGCGATAAGACGCTACAAGTAATTTAAAACCAGATGGCCCCTAAAATGAGAAGATGCCTAAAATTCAATATAAAGGGAGATTCTTTAAGTGTCTTCAAAAATCTCAAGTAAGAAATTATGCCTACGATTCTACGATGTGTAAATGGCTGGCACTAGAGACGCTATAGCTATAGCGTAGCGAGTAGAGTAACTCTACCCGTAGAAACCCGAAAAAACGCTCCGTAGAGTAGCTAGTAGCCGGTGGAGTGTGGAGTAGAGTACAATTCCTCATGCAGTAAAGTGGACTCTACTCAACTCTCCCCTCAACAGCTCCCACTCTACTAGCTTTCTCACTCTACCCGTGTAAACGCCTTCATAGCAAGTAGCAAGTAGAGTTAAGCCGGGTTTACACGGGTAGAGTAAGAGTAAACAGGAGAGTAGAGTAGCCAGTTGAGTGCACTCTGCTTCCTACCAATTTTTCTAGCTACTCTACTCGCCACTCTACTCTACTGAGCGTTTTTTCGGGTTTCTACTGGTAGAGTTACTCTACTCGCTACTCTACTCTCCTGTTTACTCTACACATGTAAACCCGGCTTAAGGGATACTATACTACAAAATGTCGTAAAAAAAGAGAAAATTACCTTGAAGAGGAAATTACCTTGAGAAAAGGACCTTGAATTACCTTGAGGGTAAGATTATCTTTAGAAGAGTTGGAATTAATATAAGTTTATAAGAGAAATCGAATAAGGAACACTACACGAGGTGACGCTTTAAAACAAACAGAAAGTATATTCATATTCAATAGGAAAGGTTACAATAGGGTTATATAGTGTATATTCATATAAATATCTAAACAAAGAATTGCTTAATCTATATTTTAAAATCACAATAAGAAGATTTCAAAATTAGATGTCTGATAGCTCGGTGGAAAGAAAATATTAGTTTTAAAAATCTTGTCTAATGTATAACAATAACACTGTACTGTATAACTACATTATAGGTCTTTATGCCTTGCGATGTCGTATTTAACAAATATGGGGAAAATGTAATAAGCGTACTACCTAATCAGAACTTTGCACTTTTATTTGATTCACATCTGATTTTTATTGACGATTATTATTATTTTCACATAAATATTTAAAAACTATACTGTATATTATTTACATTTATTGCTATCACATTTTAATATAAGTATTGCGAAATGTACTTTGAAATATTAAGAACATATGTTCAATGTCCATTTGTTTACCTTACACTTGTTGACGTAAAATATTACGTATGAACACAACTCATTTATTAATAATAAGCAAAACTATATTATCTAATATCGATGTAATAAGTTTTTATAAGATGAAATATACTTGTAATATAAAAATAGTTATGGTTATTTTCCGATGGTCAATACAAGTTTTATTTATCTCGTTGACTTGTTGACCTGATACTAATCTTGCCTTGGGGGGGGGGGGGGTCATAATCAATTCTACTATTATAATGTGCATTTAAATAAAGTAAACACATTAAGATAAATAATTGTTTAGCTTATTGATGCGGGCAATCTCTTGTTTTGAGAAATGATGCATTGTTTATATGTGTCAACTTTCTCAAATACATACGTAATACAATATAATATATACAAATATATATACATATATAGTATACACATA
>KZ651043.1:939718-960013 GCA_001010745.2 Gerris buenoi
TTTATTTTTTTTTTGTTTAAATGTTGTAATGTTAATTATTGTATTGTTAATTATTTTATTTGTTAATTATTAGATGTGTTAATTGTTTAATTTATTTATTTATTTGGTTATTTATTTATTTATTTATCTAATTATTTATTAACCATTCGTATACATGGTTAAATATAGAAAAAATGTATGTCACTTAACACTAGAAGATGTTTTTTATTTTTTTAATAATGTTATTTATTTATTAATATGCAACGTTTATGATGAGTGTATGATTTTAAGAAAAAAATAATGTATTTATGAGAAAAGAAGAAAAATTTAAAACAAAATAGAAAAAGGCAACTCCAAAAACCCAATGTAGGGTGCCACGGCAATAAGCCGATTTGAAAATGTAAAAATTAATTTCGATGCATATGTATACTTTATTTAACATGTTTATTTTCAATAAATGGCAAAAAAAAAAAAAAAAAAAAAAAAAAAAACTTAGTGTGTTGTAAGTCGAGGGAAATAGTAATAAGTATTTTCAAATCAATACTTTTTCTCAACTATTATACCTTTACAAATAATATGAGTTATAAATAAGTAATTAAAATTTAAATAACATTTCAATTTTCTGAATGGTTAATTGCTGATATTCTCATTTGAACCGAAGTTAAGGAATTTGCAATTTCATTTTAAGACTAATTATGTACATATTTCGATTCTCCGTATAGTCTTCATTGTAGCCAGTAGAGCATGCGTATTTTTATAAAGAAAAACTAAACAAATAATAGATTCTTGATTAGTTGGGTCTTTAAGGGATATTCAAACGCCTCACATTCGCAATATTTCGCTCCCTTTTTTGTATCATTCACAGGCTGACTGACTAGCTGATTACATTGTCGTAGTTATTGTTTTGTTAAAATGTTTTATGAAGTACTTATTTGACTCTTACAGATTCTCGTCAATTCACCTGAAATCAGGTATTGTCAATTACAATATTATTTAACAATATCTTAAGCAGCCCCTACCCGATCAAGCCGCTTGATCAAAATATCGCGTCAAGCTGATTGACACCTTCAAGCCGCCTTTGGGTGCATCAAGCATCCCATCAATCTTTTCATCAACACTCATTTGTAGCGGAGTTTTGGACTAGGGAACTGCTCCTCCTGGACTGTAGTAAATCATTATTGTGTAGATACCATGGTTTCAAATCAGGATTTGGATTGTCGAGCAGGTGATTGACAGAATGCTTGATCAAAATTGCTCGACTACCAAGCGCTCCGTCAAGCCGCTTGACTCATTCAAACTTTCCATCAAGCTCCGTCAAGGCTTGACTCAAGCATCAAACGGGTTCCTAGACTATCAATCATGCTTGACCCAATTGCTTGACGCACTGTTTTGATCAAGCGGCTTGATCAAAACGTATCGTGCTTTAGACATCGAAATAATATTATATGAAGCTATCAAGAACAACACATTTCTACTTCACCTACTTGAATTTAAAACTTCCATATCTGGATAAATAAAGTATATGTATTATCCTATCTATGAATATGGGAGTCTAATATAGTGCATGATAATAAAATAATATTTTGTTTAGATTAAATAATAAAAATATATACATTATTAATGAACGGGAACCAAAATAAATTTAATTTATTTAGATGGTAGCATTTTAATGAGTCTAATCATGATGTCCCTGACTGCATGATACTTTTTTATTTCACAAATTTTTGAGGCCACTGATCTTTACCATTTTAATTTCATAAATAAAATCGATAGAATCCTCTTATAATCTTTAGGAAAATATACTATTAGTTTTAGTTTATTGTATATATAATTTTTTTGTAGACAGCTAGCTTTTTAAAATGTCTAATAATATTTCATGTTACACGAGTTCCACGTTGTAATTTGATTTTTATTATTGTTATCTAAAAAAAAAAGACTCAAGGTTCACTATATCTGTTCGGGTTTACAAACATGTCTAATCATTTTTAAAATGAGAGAGAAAGGATAAAATATATATATAAAAAATAATAAAAAATGGCATTAAAATATTATATTATCAATTTTAAAAATCGTTTCTTTAATTAGTCTCAGATCTTTTTGGGTTTATTTTTATCGTTTTGCAAATGAATTCCCACATTTCCAATTAATATAATAATCTAGAAAATTCTGCAATTAAAAGAAAAAATAAAATGCATTGGATTTTTAAACGTTTGGTTATTTGCCATGATTCTTTTTTCTATTTATACTACTAGAAAACGGTTGGATTGTGCCATATTCAAAAAATCAACTCTGACCGTTTCCAGGAAAAATCATACCAATAAATCTAGGTGCATGCATTTCAATCTGTATACGATTTTATTTAAACCTTTAGGGAATTGTTAACTACAATTAATTTTTTACATATTTAAACCATTATTGTTTATACCATGAAGAAGGAAATTGGTTTTTTCGAAACATCAGTAAAATCAACAACTTTTTACCTTTAACTCCAAAAGATAAAATAAACTATTGCCCACTCCTTTTCTTTGTTACTCACCTTTTTTTATTTTGAAATTATGTATACAAAAGTGAAGTGTGATATTCCTTAGCCCTAATGTAAATTAAACTAAAGATCCCTTTGTCTAAATAAGTACATATATTTTAACTTATTGCCCATACTACTTTTCAACATTTTTAAGATATATAAATATAGATGGGAAGTGTTACATCCAAAGGTTGATTTGAAGGCAGTGCTATTAATTTATCAATATTCATGTGCTTTTTATATATTATCTCTTCAATAAATGGCGATTGATTGATAGGTGGGTAACAAACTAAAAGATACGTATGGGGGCACCTCTTTTAGTTTGTTACCCACCAATTAGTTTCCTGTTATGGTGGGTAACAAAGTAAAATATTACCTATTTTTGTTTGATTCCCCAAATTCTCAATTTTTACTTTTCCTCACTACTAATAGTTGGAAAAGTATTGTTTTCACCAAAAAAATTTTTTTTCGAGATTTCAACGGAATTATCCGTTTTAGGTGTTTTTAAGACCTCCTGAGTGGTTTTCAGCATGACGTATGTATGTGTGTTATCATCGTAGCGCCTAAGGTATTTAACCTAGAGAGTTGAAACTTGGAAGAAAAATCAGACCTAACCTGTAGTTGTGCCGCCCGGAAAATCAAATTTTTCCATCTTGAACCCAGTTTGCATAGTCAGCAAAAATTTAAAAAAATCGTAATAAATCGAAAATGGTCCTGATCGAGTTGAAATTTGGCACGAATGTACCTCTCTGTATGAAAAAAAAAAATTCATTTTGTTTCCGCCAAATTTCAATTTCAATTTCCGCCAAATTTCATTTTGATATTGGCCGCCATTTTAAAGTAATAAATTTTTGAATTTTTAAACTTTGACGGTTAATAATACTGAAATTACATATAGGTTTTTGACTTATAGCATATCGTTGGAACCGGAAAAAATTAAGGAACAAATATTAAAAAAAAACCGATGAAATTCTATTAATTAGTTTAAAAGTTATAAGTAAATATAATTATTTATTAGTGCGATAATTTTGATGACGTCAAAGTTTGTTTACATCTGTCAAAATACCGCCAAACTTCAAATAATTAAATAAAATATAGGTATTAAAAATAAGGTTTTTTTTTAAAGAATGGTAATAAATCAGTTAGTTTAGAACGGTCACCCATCCAAATACTGACCACGTCCAATGCTGCTCCCTCCTGCTGCGAAGCAGCAGGGGAGGCCACTTTAGTGGCCTCAGAAGTGAGGAAAAGTTCCGAGGTACCACGTACCTCCGATTTTTAATATTATAAACATAGTAATTGCCTTTTAATTAGATTACAATTTTTTTTTAATGTGTAATAATAAGTGATATTGTTTAATTTCTTTTTCTTATTATTAAGACAAAGTGATATCTATTCCAACAGAATTTGGGACAAAGGAGCATCGCACTTTTGCATGTAAAGGTAATAATATCACTTAAGGGGCCCACACACTTACAGTTTAACTGCAGGCCGTTATCTTATACGATTATCGTAAGGCCAAAATCTCAGATCACCTCACATTAACAGTCCACAGCCTGCAGGCAATCGTAAAGAACTACAGATCTGTGCCTGTATGCGCCACACACTGTGCGATGAGCGCCTGCAGGCCGAGATCTGATTTTTAACTGCAGTCCGACGGAGGGAAATAAACAAAATAAAGACAATTTTGTTTTGACAGTCCGTGGCCTGACAGTCCACGGACTGTCGTCTCTCGTTCCATCCGATCCTCGCCTCAACCCTCCACACACCTACAGTTCACCTCCGACTGCAGTCCGTCATCTTAAGGAAAACTGACAAGTGTATGGCCAAGCTCCGTGGACTGTCAGATCATTATCTTCAGTTAAACTGTGTGTGTGGGCCCCTTTAGTCTAATTAACTATTAAGGCAAGGGAGGAATTTTGGGGTAACCATGGTAAATTTGGGTGGATAATCAAGTAATTGAGTGCCAACTTTTCCCCAAGACGATAATTACAAGTAAATAATTCAACATTTTTTCCCCCGTTCAGTTGTAGTTCCCAGAATCACCTCCTTAATAAATGAATGGGTTTAAAATGTTGAAATAAGTATTATTATAAAATATTTTGAATGTTGATATTTAACGTTTCTTTATTAGTTATTTTTTGTTGTTAAAATGTTTTGCTAATCAATTTGTGTTTATTGGGATTGTCTGGACACGGTTCTTAAGCGCCGTACTAAGCCAGTAAAGACCCCTTTGAGGAAACCTGTGGTGAATATGCAGCGGTGGAAATATCTCTCTCCAAGGTGCGATTTTTGCGATATGTTCGTCGTTAGGAGAAGATTTCGGTTTTTGCTGCTGGTCGAAGATTTGCTTTGTGGTAGTCGGTATAGCAAGGCTTTCTTCGCTAGAGGATGTATCGTATAAAAATGATTCGTCCGCCACTTTTATTTTATTGTCTTGTTTCTTATCCATATCTGTCTGAAGAGTTTCAAATGAGAGATAATCTTTGTTCAGAAAACCGTCACTTAGTTCCACGTCTTTTCCTAATACTTCCGCTACGCACTCACGAAAACTATTCTTCTCCAAACCAGTAAGGATTTCCTGCAGTTCTAATGAAAGCTCAGCTGATGATTTTCGGGGTGGTTCATGCTGGGTTGATCCGTTCGTTAAAATTCCAAAATCTTCGGTTACACATTCCTCACAATTAACGGTTGATTCGACGAGAATTACTGAAGGTTCTTTGGATTGAAATGATTCATCAGTATCGGACAAATCCGGCATAAGAGATTCGTCAGGTAGCAAAGGATCATTGTACATTTTTTTTATAGATATATCTAAAATGTTAAATTATTGTTGAGAAATAATGCAATATTTGTTTTGACATCGTGTTTATTTTTTTTTTTTTTTTTTTAGTTTTAAACGAAAGACAGCAATTCAGGTTTATTGTATATTCCGCCTACGACCATAGCTGTTGGACACGTCCAAATTAGATTAATAAAGTCTTCCGTCCATTCGAGTTGTGCTGTAATGCTGTATAACTCAGTGCCTTTCATCCAGTCGTAGACACAAACGGCATTGTCAAGAAGAACGACTAAAAAGTCTGAGAAACGGGCGTCTAAGAAATTCACAGGTAGAAGACCGTAGGAAGGCGTTAAAAATGATACCCTATGCATGATAACGTTTTTTTGTGGATCCCAAATGTATATTGTATTCTCTTCGGAAAATATCACTATATCAGTGCATGTAACACAAGCGTGCGTCATCACAGACGTTATTGTGTGACTGCCGATACAGTCCCCGGACCTTCGAGAATAAACTCGAAGTTTCTGCAATGTGAAGCCCCCTTCAGCAGGAACAGTCAGAATGAATTTCTCGCTTAAAATAGCTTTGCAAATGCTGGGCGATTCCACAATTTGGTCTAAACATGCTTCAGATCCTGAATACTCGGAAATTTTTGTCGATCTTCTGTCCCATCCTACAATATAAACGGTTTCTTCCCATGTCAAGAGTTGTTTCACCTGAAACAGGCATTATAAAATATATATGATTCATAAAAAAGTTATCTATTTTTCGTTGTTTTGTACAATCCCAAAAGAAAATTCAATTCTCAAAACAGCTAATATATTACAACATGCTTTAACATAGAAACCTTTGCCAAGGATTTCCCATGTCAGCTGACTCATAAGAGCGCAGAGAATTTAAAAGTTTCACTGAAATGAGATTTATGTCATCATGGCTAAATTGCAGTGGTTTAACGTTAAGTCCAGTCGTCCACTGGATCCGTTTTTGACCGATTGGTGATTGATGGGCCGGATAAATTCGGATCTTCGGATCAGCTCGGCCATGCTTGGAAAATGCCTCGCATTCAGCCAAAAACAGTTCCAGTGGACGACAGGCCAATACGTTCTCAAAGTTATTTTTGTTTTTTCTAATTTAAATTAATATAAAAGGTATTCAAATGTAAATATCAGTAAGAAGTACCTTTCCTTCGATGGTAAAACTCTTGGACTGTGCATTCACATCTAAAGACCAGGTGTACACAGATCCCTCTTCTCCGGTGCTTACAACCAGATGAGAACCTCCAAGAGCCGTCAATAATCTCTTCGACGTCTTAACTTCATTAACTCTCAGACATTCCCTATACCATGAGTGAAAGTACGGCAACGATGTCCACGAGCTAGTCAAATCACTGTAACTCGGGCCTAAATCCAAACATAGAACTCTACTCAAGTTTGGCTCCGGAGAGTTAAGATCGAACACCTCCACTAGTCTGTCTTGCACTGCCACTACTCTGCTAGTGGATACTTTCACTTCCAGCACAGGATAGTTTGGAAGCAAACAGTTTATAGTTGTTGCCATTAAAGGTTTTGTTGATATGTTCCTACAAAAAAATAAAAATTAAGAATTAGTTTCGGGTGTTCGTATAGTTTTTAACACTCTACAGCGTTATACTCTCAAAATATTAATTTATTTAAAGGGGTAGGTAAAGAAATGAAAATTAATGAAGTATGCCGTAATATGAAATAGCTCTGAGCTAAGTGTCTACATTTTTAATAAGTCGGGAATTAATATTTAAATTATAATAATAATAATAATAATAATAATAATTCTTTATTTGTTTATAAAACTAAAGGTTTTATACAAATGAGTTGCTTTTTCGCAGTATACATAATAACTAGAGCAACAACGTAACATTAATTACAAGTGACATAAATATTATATTATCGAAAAAAAGTAAATTAACAATAAATTAAGATATGGAATTTCTTCATTTCAGCATATCTTTCCAGTTTCAATAAATATATATATATACATACACATATACACACACATACATACATATACACACATACATATACATATATACATATATACACATATATATATACATACATACATATACATACACACATACACACACATACATACACATACATACACATACACACACATACATACACACATACACATACACATATATACATATATATATATATATATATAAAAATAATAATAATAATAACAAGTTCTTTTTTCTTTCCTTTTTTCCAATTTTTTTTTAATTTTTTTTTTTTTCCATTGACATTTGGAAAAGAATAAATACATTAATATGTAAAGATAAACGTAACAATTTAGAGAAAGACTTATAATATGAAGACAACATGGATTTAGAGCGTGATAAGATAAATTAAAGACATTTTATTTATTTATTTTATGTATGTACAAAAGAAAATTAACGGACTTATGCTCCTAGGCTTGTAAATCAGTTTATTTGTTTACTGGTTTGTATTATGAAACAGATATAATCTCCTTTTCAGATATTTATATAATAACTATAAAGTGAGATGAATTTATTCGTTGATTAAAAAAGATCTTATCTTTAAGAAGTTAACGAAGAAGTAATAAAGGGATTTTGCGATTTGTGGAGAAAACGTATTTAGAATAGAGGCGATGTTGATATCTTGAGAGCTACTGAGGTCCACGATGTTTAGAGGAAGGTATTGTTGTCTCTGCAAAGTGTACATGGGACACACAAACATGATGTGATTAAGGGTTTCACGCTCATCTAGGTTACATACGGTACACTTATCCTCGGTTTTTATTTTGTAGACAATACCTTTTATAGTCATTTTTAAACAACCGAAACCGGAGGTGCGGACTTGGGCTAGAAGTTTCTGTATAGGATAAGAGAGTCCGGAGTGTAAGTAATCGTACTCCCGGGACTCGGAACAATTTAGTATTTTATAAAATGAGCTATATGAGGACTTTTCAATATTGGTGAAATCAATTAACTTTAGGTTTTTTCTAAAAGTTGCCAGGATTGACGTGATTAAATTATTACTTATGGTGTTTTCAAACAAAATATTAGGGTCGTCACAAAGTGGATTTACTAATTGTTTAAGCTGAGACATCCAGTTGAATTTAGTGAAATTTGAGGGGGAGGAGTCAAGCAGTTTAAGCTGGTTAAAGCAGATCTTGAGTAAGGAGTCCTGCTCCTGCGTGTGCAGATGATTGAGCCAAGATAGCGCCTGTTTTAGCACAAACACGGATATGTGCTCTAGTCCGAACTCCTCTCGTACTATGTAGTGGGGGGTGTTTTTATTAAGGCAGAAAAAATGTTTAAAGAAGGCGTTCTGGGCCGTCTCTAGGCCATCCATATAGCGGAGACCCCAGATTTGGGCACCGTAAGTCAAAGTTGATACTATACAAGCCTTGTATGTCTTTAAAAGAGCGTCAAAAGATCTGTTTTTGGCTTTGAACATAGTTTCTCTAAGAACCCCGGCTGCTGAACGTCCTCGACTCGTGGCCTGCTTCAGTGCAGTTTCGAAGACACCCTTTCTAGAGAAGTTTACTCCGAGGTAGTTAAAGGTGGACACCTCCTGTATAATTTCATTATTATAAAAAACCTGTCTTCTATTTGGGGACAGTCCACCCTTACTGAAGATAACTAATTTAGTCTTCGCTGAGTTTACTTCCAGGTCATTATTCTTACAGTAATCTAGAAGCGCACTCATTGTATGATTCATATTCACTGGGGAATCCGAAAAGACAATTAAGTCGTCCGCGTACATTAAGATCAGTAGATCTGTAGTGCCGTTAATACTGACGCCCTTGCAGTCCCTAGACTTCAAAAAGTCTTCCAGATCGGCGGTAAAAAGGTTAAATAAAGCCGGCGACATACTTTCACCTTGCATGAGGCCTCTGCCTATATCTATGTCCTTCGATAATTGAGAATTGTACCTTATTTTTGTACAAGCGTTAACGTACAGGTTTTTAATAAATTTCAAATACTTGTCACTGAGACCCATCAAGTAAAGTTTCTCTAATAACTTTTGGTGTGAAATCCGGTCAAAGGCTTTTTTGAAGTCTATAAAAGTCGCATATACTTTTCTTTTAGGAAGCCGTAGATGAATATGAACAACCGATGTCAATATAAAAATATTGTCCAAACAGCCTTTCCCTTTTCGAAAGCCAGCTTGGATTTCGGGTATTTTTTTATATTTATCACACCATAACGCTAGACGCCTGTTCAAGACGGACGTGAAGGCTTTAGCAATGCAATTAATCAAGCTGATTCCTCTGTAATTTTGCAGATCGTCTGTGTCCCCTTTTTTGAACAGAAGAAACGTTATCGTTTTAGACCATTCAATTGGAGTGGACCCAGTTTCAAGAATTTTATTAAATAACGCGGTCAAATAAAATCGCCAATTATCTGGTAAATTTTTATAAAATTCGTAATTAATACCATCTGTGCCCGGGCTAGAATTATTTTTCATTTCGTTTAAAGAATCTATTATTTCATCAGCCGTGATTGCAGCGTCGAGTTCCTCCACATGCCTTCTTGGAATAACTAAATTGCTTATTTCAGTAAACGATAGTAGATTTGAAAAATAATCTTCACAATCTTTAATTGATAAGTTAGAAGGAAACTTGGATTTTTTCTTTTTAAAATTCTTAATACAATACCAGAACTCTTTCGTATTTTTAACATTGGACAAAATATCCATTACTGATTTATTGTATGCCTTTTTTTTAGATCTTATTTTTTTAGTGTAATCTTTTGTCGCTTTAATGTAAGTAGATTTAAAAGGGTCTTTAAAGTTGGCTTTTACGCATTGCCTAAGGCTGCGCTTTAGACTTATTTTTAAAGTGTAACATTCAGAGTCAAACCAGACTTTATTTTTAGAATAATTATTACTTTTACTAACTTTATGGGACATAATTGTTTTCAACCCTATCTGAGAGGACACATCTTTTATTGTATTTACTATGTTACCGTAAAGCAACTCTGTTGAGGATTGTGCGTCGTAAGCCACACAAGGGGAATTTAACATTTCTGTCTGATATAAGCCCTTCATTGAGCTGTTCCAATTATATTTTTCATAAGTAAGAGTTAATGCTTTCTCAGAAAATAAGGTTTTATTTTTAGAATAAAGTGATATTTTTAGAGGAAAATGGTTAAACATGCTGACGTTCGACAATACTTCTAAATCCTTAACGTTTTCTAATTCCGGGATTCGACACCAAACTAAATCTACTGTACTGCAGCCATTACTACTAAAGTAAGTAAAACTACCATTACTATCGGAAAGAGTTCTGCCGTTTAGAAGAACGAACCCCGAAAGCTCCAATATTTCAGCTAACCCACGTCCACGCTTATCATATTTAGAGTCTAAGTTTCTCCTATAGCGAATAAGATTAGTATTATTAACTTCAAAAGGCAAATTATAATTCATATCCGAAACGCGCGCGTTAAAGTCGCCCCCATTAATTAACAATTCGTCTGGGTATTTATTAATTAACAAATCTAAGGAATCCTTGAACATATTCAGAATAAAATCAGCATCGAGTGAAGGCTTAAAGTATACAGAGACTACAATAATAGTTACGTTATTACCTAAATTTGTAAGTTTACAAAAAATCCAGTGTTCGCAGGATTCTATAACCTCTACGGATAGACGCGGGGAAACGAAGACTGCCAGACCGCCACTTGCACGCCCCTTACTTTTTTCTTTTAGCGCCTTCGAAGAGATGACGGAGTAATTCTGGAGGCCTGTTGGTGGAGAGGTGATTTCAGTAGTTAACCAAGTTTCACTTAAGCAAACGACATCAATTCCTATAAAGTGGTTTTGTTCTTCAATAAAACTGTTGTACCCTCCACTGTTCCAAAACACTATGCTTACTTCCTCCTTCGGCATCAAGTGGTGGGATGGTTTCATTTGGCGTCATGCACTTCTATTATTCTTCCTATCTGGGCCGCCGGTACTACTGTCAAGGAGCCTTTCCACAGTCGATACATCTACATCCAGTATTTCACTCAGTTTTTTTAATCCGTTCTCCCCTCTCCAAAGAAGCTGGCCGTCACGTGACAATTTGAATTTTTCTTTTTCAATAATAATAAAATCAAATCGTACAGATGGTCTGATTTTATCGTTCAAAACAATGATTTCCTTACGCAGTGAGTGTAGTTTTTTCCTCTTCATCTGAGTATTAATATTAAAATCCCTATGTACTATAAAATCCGTTCCTTTAAGTTTTCTGCAATTCTGGGTGACTGTTATTACGTCAGTTGAGTTTTTAAAGTTAGCCAGTAGCGGCCTGCAACCATCTGAAACAGATGCGTTTCCTATAGGGTAGACTTTGTTGACCGTTAAATCGTGACAGCCTAAGAAGTTAGAACAGAAATCCTTTATTACATCCGTTAAAACGTCCTTTTCAGTGTACTGAATGCCTCTAAATATTAGGTTTTTCTCCTTCATCTTATTATCCATATCCTCTATTTTCCTATTAATTAACGCTATCTCCTCTTTGACAGAGTCCAGCTCCTTTTTCAGCTTTACGTTCTCCGCTCTAACTTCCTCGAATTCCTGTCTGATCTCCGCCTTAAATTGGTTGAGGTCATCTTTCGATGCAAGATTCAGTTCTCCGACCGCCAGTTTGATTAAACTAACCATATCATCCGCCCCCATATCGCTTACTCGAGCCATGGTTACCTTGGAATATTTCTTTTCCGGAGAGCTGTTATTTTGAGGGTTGACTTCCCTTGGCCTCTTTTTTGAATGCTCCAAATATTTCTTAATAGAATTGGGCATGAGATAAATAGTGAATTTTTATCTTATAATAAATAGAGAGTTTTCAGTCATTTACTACAATGAAAATAAATAATGAAAGAAGAATGTTACTGTTTATATCTTATCAATCAAAATATTATGATTTAAACAACTCGTATGATTAGTGAGTCACCTCAGGTAACATACGTAGCGCCACCGCAGCTAGTAGTAGAGTTGAATGAAACCCCTACCACTCCGCCACTATAGAAAGAGTCTTAATGGAGTTACCACCACTATAGCACCCGCGCACGCGCAGTCCATATAACCCCTACTATTGCTCACACCGATCCGTTTGCATGTGAAAAAACGACTTAACTGCCAAAAAACGTGATTCTTGACAATAGAATTTGAGTAATCTACTTCAAATAACTAATTATTATAATAGTAAAACAACTAAATTTTATACACAATCGATCAAAATAATTTTGGGCTACAACGTTATCTACTTTTTTTCGCAATATATTGCTGCTTAATACTTAAAAAACAAGATTAATTACGGAGCCGATGCGCACTGTACAGCGTCCTTGACGCAACTCCCAATATTATATGGGCAACGTCCATACCATGCTGAATACACCGGTTCTCGTCCGATCACCGAAGTTAATATTTAAATTATACGAAACAAGTTGAGATTTTTAAAAAATATAACGAGATTTTAAGTGTATAAAGCAGTATTTCAATCCAATTGTTACCCTGTTAAATTCTTTATTTGATTTTTAAAATCAAATAGATAATGTCCAAGCTTATTAATTGTAGAAGTTTTCGTAAAGTTATACAACCTTGGTACTTTTTATAAGGGTGGCCTGAAGTGTTTTATTTTTTTGTATTCTACAAGATTGGTTGGTATCAAAAGCTCTTGACAGGGAGTGTATTTATTCCATTGTGAATTTGTCTAAGAATTTACAACAATTATGATTATTTCTGAACAGAATCTTCAATTCTATTGGATTACATGTTCAGCTAGCGATTGGAGCTGTATGGCCAAAATTCAACAACTGAGTCGAAGAAAGATGACCATAACGTAGATATAGCTTGTATGGCATGCGACTTTTTTAGTTAAATACTTTTTTTTAAGCTTACTTTAATGCCTTAAAGTTTAAGATTTAAGATTTTCTCTTCAAATGGTAGCCACAGTCTGCAATCTGCAAATTCGACGATTGTATGACTAAACTTCTTGTTAAATAGCAGTGAAAAACCGGATGTGAAATGTCTATTTTTCTAATTTCCCTCACCTCTGACGATTTTATATTAATTAATTCTATTAATTAAACATCTCTTTTTATTCCCTTATTCCCAAGTAATAAATTGATTAAAATGTCATAATTACCAAACAAGAACAGTGCCATTTTGGTATCCTACGGCAAGAGATCTAGAGTCAGAACTCAGTGAGAATACTTCTCCTTGATGTCCCTTTGAAGCTAGGCTATGTCTTGTCCACATCTTTCTTTTCCATTTATTGTAGAGATTTTGATTGTTGTCGTAGATCTTTCGCCATTGGCAACCATTTTCGTTCGATATGTCTTAAAACGCACAACAAATACATGATGATTTGTCAGCTGTCCCTTATTTTCACAAATGTTCATAATTAAATTACTACCATATTAAGTTACTTAACACATTTCAATTAAAGATTAATAAAAACAAATTAAATCTATGTACAAACTAAAAACAGTGTTTTCCAAACTAGTTTACATTTTAAATTGGTTTAAGTCTAAGTTTAGTTTGATCCTTCGATGTCGGAGGTTTTACTTGACCTTCGCCTATATTTGATTGTCAAACCATTATCAATTACCTAATATGTGTGTCACGACAAACGTTTATTTTTGGGCTATATGAATAAAAATAACTTCATGGAGCTATGCAGTGCAGATGTCACTGAGCGTTTACCCCCACCCTCCCTTTCTTGTGCACATGCTCGGTGTTCCATTCAGGTTATAAACAAAACCGAATATTTACTATTAAAATGCATTACTAATTTTCTAAAAGGATAGTTTTAAAATGGAATACAAGTGTGTATAATATTTACCATGTAAATGGATGACTCGAAACAATCAAATCAAAAATATAAACAAGAGGGAAGAGGTCAAGGATCTTATATAAAGGGGATAGAGGGTTGTGGCAAAAAAGTGACCCCATGGAGATATGAAAAATATGAGCTCCAATGGGATAAAATTACCTTCCTCTTGGTTATGGGTTACCAAGAAACGTGCGGCAGGTTATCAACAATCAACAGATTCCATTTTACTATCCCTTGCGTTATATTCTCCCGTGCGTTATATTTTATATTTTGTGCTGTTTGTGATTGATTTTTGGACTAAATTTAGCAGTGACTTGTTTTGCATTATTTATAATTAAAAGTTAATAATCAGTTTATAATAAACAGCTTGGTTTTCCGGTGGAATCCGCGTCTCGAAGGGGATGAAGTCCGACGTTTCGCTTCCACTACTGGAAGCATCCTCAGGGGTGTGGTGCATCGTGGTGTTGACTCGAAGCAATCACAAGATGAACTGACGACTGGAGAGAAGAACGGCGAATTTATACTGGTTACCTAGACCGTAGATTGTACTTGGGTTTTTCCGTACTTGGGGTTGTCCTTTGTCGGGATGATGTAATCTCGCAGGTGCTACCTTTGTCGGTGTTTCTCTGTGGGGATGATACAATCCGGCAGGTGCTGCCTTCGTCGGTGTTCCTTTGTCGGGCGGGTGATGTAACAAGTCGGGAAGTGACCGCGGCGCCACTTCTTGCTTTCTGCTTGGCACAGGTGCTGACTAGAGGCTTCCAGGTCCGGGAAAGAGTGAAGCCATCCTCTCTGTTGAAGTTCTCCGGTTGTTTCTCGATCTCAATTGCAAGATGCAATTGATCCCTGAGGATGCTCCAGTAGTGGAAGCGAAACGTCAGACTTCATCCCCTTCGAGACGCGGATTCCACCGGAAAACCAAGCTGTTTATTACGAGTCTACCCGCGGAAGCCTACGCACCAAATCAGTTTATAACCTGATTCAAAATTAACTAGAAATAAACCTTGAAATTAACAAAGAAGGTAATTTGTCCCAGTCCAAAGGTCGTGGAGCATGCGCAGTATATTCTTTTCTCCAATTTCTCTTACCTTCATGGGGTCACTTTTTTGCCTTAAAGTCCTTCTTAACATTCCATCCCCTTTATAAGATCCTTGAAAGAGGTAGGGAAGGTTTCATTCAGGTTAACTTTAAAGCGAGAAAGTTGGTTTGAAACCTACCACAGTATAGAAAAGGCTATACTTGTTTGCATATAATGAAGTGTGATATGACACATCTCTTTAACGAATAGACATTCGGAGGGTTCTTTACATTGTTAGGATAATTATTTTCTTTTCTCTGACATAAAAACAATTTTTTTCTGTATTTCACAAAACATTTTTAAACATATCTACTTATGTTAATGCTTTTATGTTTTGCAGCCTCACCTGGATCAGTTATAACAAAATGTTGATTAATTTTCTTCCATCGCTTCGCAAGGCAGAGAGGTTTCCAAAGAATATCAGCTTCAGTTAAACTGTGCCATTGTTTACAAACGTTTGAGCACGCTTCAAGATCCTCGGCAGAAAGTAAACTCATGATTTGGTGCCATATTTCTACTGGAAGCTCCCACATCTTTCTATTTTCCTAATTCAAATTGACGGGATTCAAATTCTGCTAAAAAAAAAAAAGGTTTTTAAAATTAGCTAATGCCTTAAATTGTATAAATATTATCAAATAATTTTGTATTATGTAATATTTGGTAAATATGTCGTATCTGTCCCACTGTTTTCTCTGTTTTCTGATAGTTTTTTTTTCATTCTAAGAACGTAAAATCTTTTGTCTCAAAGTATATAGGACTAAATATTTCTTAATCTAAATTGTTAATTAGACCAAGGGAAATTATCTTTTTTCCGTGGTAGGCTGTGAAATAGTAACTTTAGAAAACAAAGCTAAAATCAATTTTTTCGTTACGTGGACTTAAAAAATCTTTTCATTACTCCTGGGAGTAAAGAAAATTTTTTTTACGTCCTAGGACGCAAAAAATTTGTATTGTACTACAAGAACTTTTCAAAACTTCCGTAGGAGCGCTGATTTCTTACTAATGTGGCTCTTAGTACGATTGAATTCCGCTAGATGTCAATGCGTTTTATTTATCTTTTCTTATAGTGTAACATCTTTTTAAGGTTCCTTTTTTTTAATCTTGAGTTTAAACTAATATTTGTTATTATTATATTGATTATTGATTAATATTTAATGTCTTTTATTGTCTGCTACCTCGGAAAAAATAGCATATGCTACACGACTGTGAAGTGTTTTTTCTTTACCTTGGCAATCTTTCCTGTCTCGCTTCGCTCGACAGTAAATGTAAGTGCCGCGGTAAAGAAAAAACTCACTTCACAGCCTAGTAACATAATATACTATTACGTACTTTAGCGCCAAAACACCTGTGGTGATTTTTTGAAAACGTTTCCTCTAAGCTATCGATATATCGATTTTTTTATCGTATTACCTTCTTAATGTTTATCTTTCAATATTGTAGATTGCGATGTTTTATTTTCTTTTAGATCAAAATCAGAGAAAATAAAATAAAGTGGGGTCTGGGTGTATATGACCTAGTTGTCTGACACCCTAATAAAACAATAAATAAATAAAATAAATTGGGTCAGATGCAACATATTTTATATGTAATCCAACTGTCTAGCTAGATCTAATGTATTTGCTTATAAAAATTCGACGTCAATTATAGTTGAGGAATATCAACTTTATTTCGTGTTTCAAATATAATATATTTTCCAGTGATAAGTTGCAAAGATTATAATATATTTTCATGATGTGCGAACCTTATCATGACGGACTTTTTTTATTCTTGATACATTTTTTCTTTAAATAAATTAATTTTAAATTTAAACAACACTGATCTAATTGAATGCCTCTTTTAATGTTAAAATTTTATTTAATTTACTTACTTTTGTTTAACAATCAGTGCTTCTTTGTCACTCTATTTTCCTTGGGCACATTATACATACACATATTCTTCCAGTAATTGTATATTTCCCGATCATTTGTAAATCTCTTGACAATGTTTTATATATGTACTTATTATTATTTATTTATATAACCCAGTCAAATTATATCTCCCAGTGTTTTCATTTACTTAAATAAAAATGTAGAAATATTCCCCATTATCTTGAAATTAATAGTGAATTCATTACTATAGGTGTGCAATGCTTGCAATATTGAGCTGAGCGTGCATTTTAATCATATTTATTTATTTATTATTATTTTTTTTTTTTACCAATAGAATGACCCTCATAAATGAAAATATGACAAAAGTTAACATAACAACAATAACTGTACTCTGAAAGAGCTTTCCAATGACATGCATCTTGAAGAGCATACACTATTTTAGCGGATCGGTTCTGCCGTTCAGGAGAAAACTTTTGTACCCTGGTACAGGGTAGTACCCTTTACCATACCCCTGTGTACCGATTTGGACCATTTCAGATTTGTACCTTCCTGTGGTTGCTCACTATGACCATGCCGAATTTTGTGCGGATCGGTTAAGCCGTTCAGGAGGAGTATGCATCCGAAAAAATGCAAAGTGTAGTATAAGAGCTTCGTTTCTCTCAGCTCAATTAAAGGTGGGTTCATAGCTAGCGGATCCGTATTCACGGTGGCACGGAGGGATTCATCTATGGCGACTCTTTTGCGGCACCGCAGAGAGTTGGTTCCAAACCATCTTTTTTGCGGTGCCGCTTTTAAACCTGTATGAAACCTTCTCTTCGTCCTCTTCTTATTTCCTTTTCGTTTTTATATTACAATTGTTTATTATATTATATTGTGTATCTGAATTTGTTCCTACATTATTTTTATTATAATCTGTATTGCATCTGTGTTTAATATACGTTTTTTATCAGTGTTTTATCTTCATCTGTGTATTATGTCCGTGTTTTTTTTATATCTGTTCCTTCATAATTTTGATTATATACCTATTTCTTATTTATATAACAATAAAAGTCCTAATCTATAATCTTATTATATAAGTTTTTTCAAGCAAGAGAATTAAATTCAAGTTGAAAAAACGATGTTATAATTGCCCTTGAACCTGTATGTGTATGAAACCTTCACTTCGTTACTTCGTTCTCTTCTTATTTCCCTTCAGTTTTTATATTAAAATTGTTTTATTATAATATATTTGTATCTGTTCATTTGTTCCTGCATTATTTTTTTATTATACTCTGTGTTTAATCTACGTTTTTATCAGTGTTTTATCTTCATCTGTGTATTTGTCCGTGTTATTTTTATATCTGTGCTTATTATATCTGCTCCTTCATCATTTTTATTATATATACCTATTTCTTATTTATATAACAATAAAAGTCCTTATCTATAATCCTATTACATAAGTTTTTTTCAAGCAAGAGAACTAAATTCAAGTTGAAAAAACGATGTTATAATTGGCTATGTTTATAACCTGGCCGATCGAAACTCGAGCGGAGGGAAACAACGACTCCGTCCTCCGTCGAGACACGTCTCAGACAATATTTTGTTATCTATATAGCCCTCCGCAAATAAGTATCCGCGAGCTGTGAACCCACCTTAAAGGTGGAACTTAATTACTGTAACTTAACACTACATAGATTTATAATGGCTTTCGTATTGTAGCAACAAATAAAGTGTTTTTATTAGCGTTAACTAAAAGTACGTTAGTTTAACTATTAGAAAGGAAAATAATAATTAAGCTTTTGATTTAATGAAAGGTTATTGTTTATTAAAATTCTACAATTTATGTTGGTCGTTATCTTGTAACTCAATTGAATAGTAATTGCTGAAAGTAGAGGAAGCAATGTAGTACTTCCGCAAACATGTGTTACTTTGTCCCCAAATTGAACAAATTCCACACTACTAAAGTGCGTTTAGGCATCAGGCAGCATATTTGCGGTCTTATATGTCTGTCCTTCATTATTTTTTCCGAAAGCACATATAGTCAGGGTGCCCATAGGCTAAAAAGTCAATTATACATACTCTTTCCAAACCTCTTTGTATGGTTTGTATAGGCCGTATTTATTTGGTTTAGGGGCGTTTTTCATTATTTTAACCCTTAAACTTTGACGCGTCAGACTGGAAAATCGGAAAAACTTCTGCGTCAGTCAATATTAAAATGTTGAGTTATAGGGTTCAAATAATATATCTTGAGAAAATCAGCTGGATATTAATCATTAATTAATAATTAATTAATAGCATAATAATGATTAAATGTCATAAAGAAACTGGTGGATTGCAACAAAAAATGGTGTTCAAATGGGAAAATGGTGGTCAAATGCAACAAAAAATTTCGATTAAGCATAATAAGCCAAAAAGCATGCGTCAAAAAATGGTGTTTTTTGCGAATACCTCATAAACAAAACCTTTTCAGATCCATGTTTATAGGGACTTGTTCGTTCAGCGTTAAATTTCCTATATTTAACGCAGTTATTTTTCTATATGTATTTATATTTTTGCATTTGTACAAGAATTGAGATCCTGTCTGAATAATTGAATAATTACACACTTGGTAACATTCAATCAACTGTAATTCAAAAACTAGTCCGTCGACATTAAACTTGAATTAACCCATGTAAAAGCTTATGAAAAGGAGAAAATATCCTGAAGTCGTCACATTTCTAAAATCCCTCAATTAAGAAAAGAAAGTTCTGGGATTTTGTGGTCGAATTTTAAGAAATAAAATTTTTTAAATGTAAAGATGCTAAGGAGCTGATAATTTTAACATTAATGTTTGATTTTAAAAGGTTTATTTATGCTCTTTAAAACTGTCCCATATCCTAATTTCTCATTTAGTTTATTAGATATTTTGATTTTTTGGGAATTTTTGAGAAACACTCAGAAAAAATAAATAAATCAAACTAACGTTTACGTGGCGACGTTTCGGCTTAGCCAGCCATTTTCAAGCCTAGAAAATATATATTTTACAGAGAATTAGATGGACGACGTAACATATTAACTACAACAATGAATAAACTGAACTGACTACAATACCTGTTATGTGAATTAGTGAGGATCGTTACATGAATGTGAAAAATAAAAGGTAAGTAAAATTAGAATGGTATCATTCTTTCGTCAACTATCAATACTCGGTATCAAATCTCCTCACTTACATAACGCACTCTGCATCGTAACAATTTAACAAGACATTAAAATTAACACA
>KZ651043.1:962405-984939 GCA_001010745.2 Gerris buenoi
TTATTAACAAATGCCATGTTCGTCTTCTAAAGACAGATTAACTAGTCAATGATAAGAATGTGATATGAAATTATCGTTATCCAGAATACCATCAGTTACCATGTTATTATATTGTTATTTTTTGTGTTAAATTTTGTAATTATTATCTAGTCTGACTGTTATTAATGTGTTAATTTTAATGTCTTGTTAAATTGTTACGATGCAGAGTGCGTTATGTAAGTGAGGAGATTTGATACCGAGTATTGATAGTTGACGAAAGAATGATACCATTCTAATTTTACTTACCTTTTATTTTTCACATTCATGTAACGATCCTCACTAATTCACATAACAGGTATTGTAGTCAGTTCAGTTTATTCATTGTTGTAGTTAATATGTTACGTCGTCCATCTAATTCTCTGTAAAATATATATTTTCTAGGCTTGAAAATGGCTGGCTAAGCCGAAACGTCGCCACGTAAACGTTAGTTTGTTTATTTTATTGCCCTACAAGGATCCATCACGACACTAATAAAATAATACAAAGGGTACCTTTTTGATTGGATTATATAAATAAATCAATTTCTCGAGATCTATTAAGAAGTGGGCATAGGTTTACTCGACATTTTATGTTGCATTTTACCCATAGAATCGACCAGTTTCGTTATGACATTTTATCGTGTTCACCGTGTGTATGAGATTTAGCCCATTTCCTTCCTCTTGTGCATTAACTGAATTTTTTAGCAGCACTCTTATTTTAAAATGTATCTTATCAAAAAGTGAAGTTCTACTCATTTGGTCATTTGTACAGGATTAGGACAGAAGCAAGGTATGTGCCTAAATAATTGTCAAACTTTTAAATTATCTCTTTTTCTCCCTTTAAGATGGAGACTAAATACTATTGTTTGGGGGGGGGGGGAGGATAAATTAATATTCTTTTCATATATAAAATTATAAATATATTAAACGTTTATAATCAGGTACAAACATTTTTTTTTTGCATAAGTTAAAATATAAATATATTTAGTAAAATTGAATATACAATGAGTACAAATTTAATAAAATTACAAAATACAAATTAAAATTATTATGGTTTCATCAACATATTGATGCTATCCTAAAATTAAATTATTATATAAATCACATAACTTAATAAAATAAAATAAATCACAAGTGTATAAGTTTAACTTCTCAATTAAACCAAATTGTTGCAAGTTTCTGATAATTTGGCCTGAAACAAAGAGAAAGGATGCATATTATTATTATTATTATTAATATTATTATTATTATTATTATTATTATTACTATTAGTATTATTATTATTTTATGAATCAGTGAGTATATATATTTGCAAATATTAAGTGTGACAATCGCTCAGGGTGTCAGAAGAGGTATCGCCCACACCTGGAACGTTATGTAACAGCTTGGGTTTCCGGTGAAATCCGCGTCACGAAGGATTTGAAGTCCGACGTCTCGCTTCCACTACTGGAAGCATCTTCAGGGTCGCGGCGCATCGTGACGTTGACTCGAAGCAATCACAAGATGAATCACACAAGATATTTGCTTCGAGTCAACATCACGATGCACCACAACCCTGAAAATGCTTCCAGTAGTGGAAACGGAATGTCGGACTTCAAATCCTTCGTGACGCGGAATTCACCGGAAACCCAAACTGTGTATAACGAGTCAACCTGCGGAAGCCTATGCACCATATCCTACGCACCATATCGCCTACTCACCCAATGAGGTGATATTTGCATTGAAAATGTACAAATTATACAGTCCACCCCAATCAAGTTCATGGTAGTTTGTCACTTAATAAGGGACCATTTTAATTTCGTCTAATAATTGACTAACTAACCTATTAAGTAACAAACTACCATCAACTTGGTCGTTGGTCTACTAACTAAGTTCGTACTCACGATCATGAAAACCACAATGTCCACCTAAAAAGGCGGGATGTGGCTGCATTCCACCGGTTTGTTTTTTTCAAATGCTTATGGCCAAGCTATGTCCAGCAGACGAACTTAGCAGACCACATATTCTTAAGAGTCACCAAAACATACAACAAATTCTAGCTTGATGTTAGTCAGACACTGCACGCTATCTTCTGGACTAATATATTTATATAGGTCAAAAGGTTTATTTATTTTTGATCAGATTAATTGTATGCACATCGCATTTAAACTCATCTAGTAATCTAGTACATTTAACGTTTGACCACAATGAACCCTATAGTTCAGAGTAATTTTTAAATACGTGTGTTGTAACTTTTCATACGACGCATATAAATTGTATTGTTTTTATATTCTCATAATTTACATAAACTGCGTTCAACAGGTAACATAATTTCAATAAAACAAATTTCCAAATAATTAGCCCTATTATTTAGCATTTAGAGTGTCAATTTTATTTAATTTGACTTTTATGTGTCTTAATCTGCGTTCGTTGACTCATTTAATAATCAGGAATAATCTTCTAAACGTAACTATATATAGTTATTAGTTCCTTTATGTAGTCACTTATTCTTAATAATCTAATTCTTTATTAAAGTTATACTATCGAAATGATCTGTAAATAGATTAGTTTAAAAATAAAATATATTAACATTTCTATACAGATGTATTAACATCACTAATATACAGTGTCATATCTATATGTATGTTTATAAAAATCATATCCCGCGCCGAAATCGAGAAATGAATATCAACTCTAAATTTAAGTGGGTGCTACCCCTCGAAAACTCATAGCAAGAAATCTAGTTCATGAGAAAAAATCTAGTTCATGAGAAATTTGCTTTTAAGGCGGACGTGGAGAGGCCGGGTTCGACTCCCCGTCGAGAAGAAGTTATTTTTATGATAAATTTTGATAAAATGTTCAATAATAATTACATTTACCTACGAAAACTAATAAATGGAAAAAACTGGGCTAAGTAATTAGAAACTGGTATATGATAAAGTTTTTCTGAGTTGTCTCGGACCTATTTTTACAACTTTTTTTCCTCATACTCATTAGAAATTATTATTATTATTATTTTTTTTTTTTTAGAACAAATTGTTTCCTCATTTATAACAATTTTTAAAGGGATATTAACTCATCAATTTGATTAAGATTAAAACGTATATGATTAAGTAATTGATTTTAAAAATTATATCATTAAAAATTACTTCTTTAGAAAACAATTACCGGACTGTTAAATTTATTTTCATATTTTACGATTTTGGTAGTATTCATGCTACGGAAAGATTAAATTTTATTATTATAATTATTATTAACTACGGGAAACAGACAGAGAAAAACAGACTCCAGCGCCGGGATTAAATTTATTGGTCTGAGAGTAACAGCTTAATTATCTGCGACAATTTTAGACTAAAAAAGTTTATTAGGCTCATTCAGATCTAAGTCATCATGTCTAAATCAGAGGCACGTGGGGACACTGCCCTCCTAGCTCAGCAAACCTACTTAGAAGACTAAAAGACAATAATTTGTATCAAGACACAATAATTCTATTTCTCTGATCAACGTAAATAGCTTAGTGATGTGTTTTCTAAGTAAAGTTTGTGGTTATCATTATGGCATTACCTCAATGTGAAGGGCGAGGAATCCGTCTTCTTCTTGTTTTCCAATGAAGATATTGGCGCGTCCGTTTTGATCAACAGTAATCGTCTTTCCAGTGCACTTATCGCCCTGAACTAATCCTGATACTAGATCACAGTATTGTCCAGCTGGCAAGCATGTCTGGCAACAAAAAACAAAAGCAATAAACAAAATATCCATTTATATAGTAACATTATTCCATCTGAGATTCTACAGTTTTTAGCGAAGAGTGCCGTTTTCTGTGATTTTTACAAAAAGCTTCACTTAATCTTATAAATGATTGTTGGTTGCAGGGCCGTCCCTAGGGGGGTCAACCGGGTCAAGCTGACCCGGGCGCCACGTCTAGAGGGGCGCTGCCAGGCCCCCTGTCTTAAAATACTAGGTGGATTTGGCAATAACAGGGGGGCGCCACATGCGTGCTTTTGACCCGGGCGCCTAAACCCCTAGGGACGACCCTGGTTGGTTGTTGGGTTGTATTCTTATAACTTATTTTATCTGTAACATACCTATCACCTATCTCTTGTTTTATCGCTATGTCGCTATGACAAAGTTTCGTACCCTCCTCTAAACTGTTCCAACTCGCTCAGGGATCGTTTGCGATCCGTTTTCGGTAGATCCAAACGATCCTCTGTCAATACCAAGTACTGGTTTGTATGAAATGCTTGCAGTTATGCCAATCGTCACACATATCGACAGGAAGGTTAGCTAACTGATAGGTTTCCTTCAATGAATTACAGTCTTAAAATTAAACCCGTTCCAAACTGACATGATTTTATATTTCATTACAGTACAATGTTAGCGCATGCGTACGAAACCTGTCCTACAGTCCTACTCGATTCCTGTGACAAGAATACAAAGGGCGATACAAATAAGGGAGTTAGAACAAATATGTGATTTTGTCTTATGCGACTATCCGTGTGATTAAATCATATTATTCTTCTTTTATTTTATTTTTACTCTTTTGAACCTGAGTCCTGAGTTATATGATGAGGCGGCGAAACTTTTATTTTAAAGGAAACAAAAACAACTTTGACAAAAAAAGCTGTGGATGTGGAGTATAGACTGATCCAAAATCATTTAGATTTTATGAAGTAACTAAAGCTCAAAATTAAAATTGCTTATCAGTATCATATAATTATTTACTAAAAATATTTAATTTTTTTTTATAAAACATTTAAAATCCCAAATTCTGAAAAATTAAAATTAATTTCTAAACATGTTCCTTTTATGTTGTAGTATTTTTTCAACTTATTTTTATCATTAAATTTTTACATCAAACATTATACTTTAGATATTTTTAAATAGCTCATTTTTAACTCACCATTAAATTTTGGTTGAGATCTGATGAATCAATGTTGAAGGCAGCAAAACCTTTGTTGCCTCGACAGAATGCCATCTGGTTATTCAAGTTATCCCACCAATTAGTCACTGGCTCTCCTGTTATCAAGAAATCATTATCAATTCAAAATTTAAATATATAAATTATGAAAATGAATTAAAGGAGTAATTGTTTCAAAGAAAAAACGTGTTATTATTTGACGACAAAAAAAATTATTTATTTGGTAAAGGTATTTTAAAAAGACTACATTGTTTAATTTGCAAGTATTATTTGGGTTATAAGTGCATTGTTTAATTAGTATCAATTTGATTATTTAATTTCATAATCAACATCTTTGGTAATAATTCATTAATTGTGTGTATTTCTTGCAATACAATTTATTTATTAGCATAAACTATATAAATTTTATGTTTGTCTATTTTCTTCATTTGATCCCTTGTTTGTTTTTTTTAAATTTTTTTTTTCTTATGGTTAATCTTTAGGGATAATAGCTGATCTGTTTTTATAATTGCATGAAATAATGTAAAAATGAATGTTATCGTTAAATAAAATGCAGTTTTATTATTATTATTATTAGGGATGAAAATGTCTTTAAAAAACCTAATATTTTCTTTTAATTCATAATTTGACTATATTTCGCCCTTACCTGGGAATTTTCAGGCCTTGAATTGTTCAATAAGATTTACAAAATAGCTATTTATAATTTCACATTTTCATTTAAAATCAAATCTGAATATGGTAACTGGCACATATTAGATTTGTTCCAACCACACGTCAAACTGGTTTGGAACTGTCCAACGCATGCACAACGGACCACAATTGATCGTTTTTCGCTAATGCGCTTGCGTCGTACAGTTTAAAGTGTTGTTGGAACAAACCTATCATATCAATTTAATTCTATTGTCAACGATTTACTGCTAATAGTGATTCAGGATTTACTATGAATGAAAATGTAAATTACAAATAGCAATTTTGTAAAGCTGAATGATCAATTCAAGGCCTAAAGATGCCCAAGTATGAGCGAAATACATTCAAATTCTTAATTAAAAGAAAATATTAGTATTATTAAACAATTTTATCCCTAAAGACTAATCATAAGAAAAAGAAACCCAAATTGATTATTATTATCATACATTTCTGGACCTTGTCATATCAAAAGAGAAACCATTTGCAAATCTAGTGGCTGCAAACAGAATATTAAAATTAAAACAGATAAGGTCATATTATATTTAAAAAAATATAATATTAATTTCATTGATTTTAATTTATGATTAAAAATTAAATAAAAAAAATTGTTTAAATTTTTACTAAACAGTGTCTAGCTTTAATCTCGCTAACTGGGGAGGTTAATGCAAATGATTACTCATTATTTTTGTAAAAAAGTACATTAGCTTTATCGTGAAAAAAATGACAAAAAAGATGGTAAATTAATCGAAATTGCTATATACGAACTGCTACACTCGTATTAATCATTGGCTATTGTGGTATTTTGTCAATAAAATAATAATTGTTATTTATCATGTTTGTTCCAAGAACATTGTGACTATAATTAACCGCTGATTAGCATTATACATATACATATCTAACTATATGTTGATTTATAGATACTATTATAAATATCTAATAGAGGTCACTTGTGTTTTCCTTAATAAACATTATAGATGAACATGCAAGTTTACATTCAAAGTAGTTTATTTAAAGGTTTCAGTGAACTATAACCTTATGGGTAAATAACAAAGTGTATAAACAATTTATTTCAGATTCAAGGTTTTTAAAATATAGCGGGAACGATAGTATAAATAGAACAACAATAACTAATGTATTATTTATGGATTACGATTTGTTATTTATGGCTTTTAATGATTTGTTATTCTTCTAAATATATTTCATTGTATATTTCGAAATTTGCTTATAGCAAAAGCATATTTTTCATGATCTAATCTATTTTTTAGGTTATTGTAATAATCTTTGAAATGTAACCACCACAATTGAATAGGTTATAAATCATTTTTTTCGATTATTGCACTTATTACAAAAGTTCAACTAGTAAATGTATAGAAAACTAAAATTGACAATTGAGTTTCAAATTAGAATTTATTGTCTACTTGGTATTATTCTTACATTCAACAAAATATGCATCTTGTCTTTCTGTGTGTAACGTTTACGTGTCAAACGATAACTTGAGTAAAAGTAGACCGATTGAGTTGGAATTTGGAATACATGTTCCTTTTACTAATACTCAGGCTACGTTCGTTGCACAGCGTGATCCATCCAAGTGTTCACGCGCAATGCTCGCATAAACGTGGGCTTCAAAATTAAAATTGGAATTTGATCAAGGGGAAAAATCCTTAACCACCTATTCGATGAGACGAACATTTTTTTTTCAAATAACATTTCTTAGTAAAAACCAACAGCGACACCACTATGAATTAATAAAGATGGCTAAAACTATTTAAGCGGACCTAAACTTTTAAAATAGAGAAAACAACCTTTTTACCGATACCTTATGTTCTAACGCAACGATTTAAATAAAAATTCATATACACTGTATATGAATAGTATAATATAATAGTATAATAGACAATTGAAACAGGCATGTAAAATTTCAACTTTATACGTACAGTAGTTTTTGCGTAGCGAAGTGATACATTTTATAATAATTGAAGTGGAATAGCCGGGACGTGTAGAAGAGTTAAGGAATAGTAGAAGAACTCTTCTTCTTCCCCAATCAATGGCGCTCTATTACTAGCATATTCTTTAAATATCAACTCATCATGATTAACTATCTAATATTTATTCCATTACGCTCGCTTCAATGATAGAGCCACGCGGTGCCTACAGGCCCGGACTTTAAGTGAATGGCGCCCTGGGCTACTCACAGCTTTGGCGCACCCCCCCCCGAAGGCAGCAAAACCTTNGGGACCAATGGGGATGGACCCGACACGATCACTCAACTGTTGGGACCAATGGGGATGGACCCGACACGATCACTCAACTGTTGGGACCAATGGGGATGGACCCGACACGATCACTCAACTGTTGGGACCAATGGGGATGGACCCGACACGATCACTCAACTGTTGGGACCAATGGGGATGGACCCGACACGATCACTCAACTGTTGGGACCAATGGGGATGGACCCGACACGATCACTCAACTGTTGGGACCAATGGGGATGGACCCGACACGATCACTCAACTGTTGGGACCAATGGGGATGGACCCGACACGATCACTCAACTGTTGGGACCAATGGGGATGGACCCGACACGATCACTCAACTGTTGGGACCAATGGGGATGGACCCGACACGATCACTCAACTGTTGGGACCAATGGGGATGGACCCGACACGATCACTCAACTGTTGGGACCAATGGGGATGGACCCGACACGATCACTCAACTGTTGGGACCAATGGGGATGGACCCGACACGATCACTCAACTGTTGGGACCAATGGGGATGGACCCGACATTTCCCGAAATTGGGAGCCACTTTCCCCCAAATGTTAAGAAAAATATGTCTTCAATACGGTTCTGTTTTCCCGGGAAAAATCTAGTTTATTAGATATAATTAAAATAAAATTTATTTCGTTTCAATTTCGAAAACTAAATTAAAACAATAAGCTTTTATTTTTTTATTTTTTTTATTTTTTTTATTTTTATTTTTTTTGCCCAGCCTGCTGGGATTTGTATATTTTTTTCATACTTTTAGAAACAACAGAATATAGTTTTACGGGAAGAGGGGACACGCAAAATGTTGGTTTTTTGACAAAATGGCATGGAAATTGTACATGTACTGTACATATTATGTACAATGTACATGTACATTATTCACTATAAGGCCATAAATCATTAGCATTGGCTGTAAGGCAGTAGGGATTAGGGAGACACAATATTATACATAAAAAAATTCATTTCTCATATATAATTTTTCTCTTTGTGTGATGGCGCGAAAATTCGATTTTGAGATTTTGATAGATTTACACGTTTTAAGGTCCCCTGAGTCCAAAAAAGTGGTTTTTAAAAAAAGTCTGTCGTCTGTGCAGACAGACGCCTGGGCCGATTATGGCGAAATTTGGCATACATGTTCAGAAAAAATCACACCCAGAGGCGAAATCGAGAAATGAATTTTAGCTCCAAATTTGGGAGCGCTACCCCCAAAAACTCTAAAATACGTGAAATAAAAAACAACATTTTAAATCAAATTATAATCATTATTAATAATGGGAGACAAGTAGAGAAAAATAGACTCCTGCGCCGGGACTTGAACCCGGGCCCTCCGTATTTCCAGTACAGATGCTCTGAACCAACTAAGCTACGTAGTATGAAAACTACCAAAACTTAAATAATTGAATTAAAAAAAAAAATTGTTTATGAATTTTAGCTTCATATCTGGGGGCGCTATCCCCCAAAAACTCTGAAAATAAGGGGAAAAAATGTATTTCTCGACAACAGTTCCGACTATTTTTATTAAAAAATTCTAAAGTGTATGTCAATTTAAATACGAAGTTATTTTAATGAAAATGTTTGATGAAATTTTCAATAATAATTAACACTGGGCTAAGTAATAATGAACTCATAGATGAGAAAGTTTGTCTGAGTTGTCTCTGACCGATTTTTGCCCCCAAAATCTGGCGCCCTGGGCTATAGCCCAGTCAGCCCATTTATAAGTCTGGGCCTGGGTGCCTAGTTAACTTGATGCAAAATAAGTTATTTTGTATACCATCAACAATGTTGTTGAATTTGACCATGTTGTAAATCTGTCGCCATCTGTGTTCACAGACCCAGCCACCGGAGCAGGTAAGGTCAGGGTTCCTGATAACGTCGGCCGTACTGAAGTTAGCGTAATGAGGGGGTCCAGCGTTGTTATCAGTGAAGGCAAAGCTTGACATAACACGTGGGTGACCCTGTGGCCAAGCTAGCATAAAACCTACAGCCATCTACAAAAAAGTGATAAAACTTTAATTAAAAAAAAAACATAAATTATTTCAAATATTTAAAAATTATAATGTTGATCGTGGGTTGTGACTCGTGGCTGTGTTTTAAACGTATCCATGATCCCAATCACGCCCAAAATGTCTTCTTCATGAAGACAAAAGCAATATCAAAAGCACAATTGAAGCATAAATTAGGTTGTTATACAAATATTTATGAATTACTTTGCTGCTCGTGGCTGTATTTTAAGCGTATCAAAGATCCCAATCACGCCCAAAATGTCTTCTTCATAAAGGCAAAAGCAATATTAAATGAACAATTGAAGCATAAACTAGGTTTAGGTTGTTTAAACTAAAGATTCATGATAAGTACCAAGCTTCCCCAACAGCTTCTAATTATTAACCGAGTTTCTGCTCTGGGTTCAAATTGAAGCAATATTGCTTTTTTTTATCGCTCGTGTAAACACTTTAAAAATAATGAAAGAACGAAAGAAGTGTAGTACGATAACCAAACAACTTCTTTACACAGAATAATTGTAATTGGAACAATTGACCGGTTTTGGGTGATTTAATACAGCCTTTTAGATACCCTACAAAAATAAAGTAACAGACTTAAACTTATAATGCAAAATACCTGATGAATAATGAAAGACTTTCGCATCTCACTCTTCAACTCTTACATCCTGGAGCCTTCTTTTTGATTTCGTAAGTGTTACACAAACCATAAAAAAACAAAATTGTTTCAAGTGGAGCCTAAGCAGAAACACGGTTAATAGTATAAGTATAAAATTGAAACCTGTTGGGGAAACTTTGTACTTTTTGAGTATAATTAATCTTGGTTTCAGTTTCAGCAACGTAGTTTAAGCTTCATGCTTCAATTGTGCTGCTCTAATGTAGCCTTCTTCAGTTGAACAATACCTTTCATGATGAGTCGCTATCACTCAATGAATAAAAACACAGTCAAGGTTCAAGGTACTTTATAAACTAAATTCTAATTTTCCAATGAAGCAAAAGTGCCTAAAGATGATAGTTAGATAATTTATTAAGGCAATAATGGATACTGTAATTATGTAATGAGTTTAACATTTAAGAGAAAGTTATTAAATAAGATTGTACTTAAAGTAGTAGATCACTTAAATTTTAGAAGATTTCGATACCAAGTTTTTTTCATGTTTTCAGATTTACAGTAGTACAGTGTACAAGGAATATATTATGAAAAAATTAACTCCCTAGGATCATTAGCTTATAAATAAAGAATTTATAGACATTGCGATAATAAGCCATGGAGAAAACTCCGACTCCAAGGAGACGCTTAAAATTTTTTTTTGTTAGTGAAAAGGATTCTGATAATTTATTTTGACAGTATCTTGTAATTAAGCTCGAAAGCCCAAGTTTCCTTCTACAAACTCATAATTTTAACAATTTCTGTTACTGAAGAATTTTCAAGAAAGAGATATTTATTAAACAGAAATGGGGGGTTTTATTATATTCAATATTATCAGCTATTATCAAAAAACCAACTCTGTGGTTAGATCGTAATTGCCCATGCATTCTCATTATTGTTACTAATATTTATGTTTATTTACCTTATAATTATAAGACATTTTGTAGTTGAGGATATCTCCACCACCACCAGATCCGCGCTGATTATCATGGTTGTCAATAAATACCAAAGACTGATCGCTTGGCAGAAGACCCCATGCAGTACCTACAAATTTTTTAGTGCATACAGTCATTAGTCTAACATTTAATGCAAGAATTTAAGTTGAAATATATTCGTTCGATTAAGAAATGTTAACTCTTCGTACCAAAGTTATTGAGCCATTTAAGTGGATTGTTTCCTTGGAATGCTCTGCTAAGTTCTTTGCCGAATCTGAAGTCTGTAACTAGACCTAGACCTGTGTACATTGAAGCCTTTACTGCTTCTCCACCTGTAAGCATATTATATGGAAAAGAATATTAATGAACAAAGTACCAGTACGTTTTCTTCAAATTGTATTCCACTTGCTTTGCTTCCGATTATACAGAAGGTAACGGGTACCAGAAGCATTAAGAACGTTCTGAAAAACGCAATTTTTCTGTCTCCGAATCCAATATTTCTAAGACAGAAATCCGTTTCAGTCATCAAGGAACATTTTTGATTCAGTATCTGCATAAAGGTCTATCGGCTTGTAGGTCTATCCTTCATAATTTTTGAGTACTAAAGCTTTATTTTCCAAGACGCGACTCCAGCGATAGTCGTCCAGCGACTATCGCTGAGACGACTACATGTCTGAGTTTGGATGTTACCGTTTTCATAGCTGAGCGACTCTTAACATGCAAACTCAGCTCCACGATAGGCGACTACCGCTCAGCGTCTATTGCTGGAGTCGCGTCTACGAAAACGAAATACCTTAACATAGCCTAAAACGATTCGTCCGATTTTAATGACATTTGAACGATAGGTCACAGTTTTTGGCCTTTTTCTTTCCACATGCCATGCATACAGACATTATTTATATTGAAACCTATATATTTATTTTATTTTAAGAAATTTGGATGGTTAAGAACGCGCATAAAGAACGTTTGTTGAATGTAGCTGGCAGATGGTTCCACTATAATTTCAATCGTTGAAACTTATTAAATATTGCTAACATTATACTTTCATTCATGTAAAAAAAAAAAGTCAAAACTATTTTAACATATTTAATGAGAAAGAAAAAAACAATTAAATAAACGAGAAAATATTTGGTTGTAGAAGCATAACATCATTAGTATACACATCATAGGACGCGCAAGAAAGTTATGTGCCACACTAATTAGCCAGATTTTATTTTATATTTAAGTAGCATGAATATGTCTTACCCATATCGATGACTTCCTGATAGAAGAGGGGCCTCGAGCCTGCTAGGAACCCATGTTCAGTATTCAGATCCTTCACCTGACCGTAGATGTAAGCAAGATCATGAGGGAACATGTGCTTAGCAGCGTCCACTCTACAATATAAAAACAAATACAAGGTATGTAATGCCAGTTTTGCTTCCGAGTCTGTCAAGGTAGCCGAAGTGTGTGTTCGTTCACTTTTGGAAGACGAACATTTTTTCCCCTCTCAAAAAATACAAATTCCACAATTTTCATCCGAGTTCAATGAAATTTTCTGGAAATGTGCAGATTTCGTCCTTTATTGTCCCGCTGGATTGCCAGTGTGATTAGATTTATATTAGCCACTGCACATGCGCAAACGTAAAAATCCCCAAACATAAATATCCCAAGGTCTGACGAACCACTTTTGCTCAGAATTGGTGGATAGTTAAGGACTGACCCACAGATGCTATCCCCCATGATTTTGTTATTGAAAAAGCTAAGTTTCATACTATTTGGTAGTTTTTTTAAACTTAAGACTTGATTTCAATTTATATATACTGGAGTAGCACAGAAATAACCATAGCTTCGATATGCGGTCAAATATTTTGGCGTACTCTCCTCACCATCGCTCTGACAACTATGACAACTACCGGAGAACTTCCTTACTCCCCCTTCCCAATCTATCTTTAAGGTGAGAAGTGAAGGCAGTAAGGCAGTTACATTTCCGAATAATTATAAAGGTTGATACCGATTCCATAAAGAAAGCGATTTAAATTTTTTAATATGAGAATTTTTCATTTAAAAGTTTAATTAACTATTTTTAACTATGTAATTTGATTATTTGTACGTAAAGCCTTATAACGTACCTAAAGCCACCGACGCCAATATCTACTAAATGATTTAGCAGTCCAATCAGTTTTTCCCTTACATAGTCTTGAGATTGGTCCAGATCGTGTAAGCCAACTAGTTCACAAACTCTAACCTGTTAATTAAAGAAAAAATATATACAGTTAGAAAAAATAAATATAGGTATATACTTATAAATGTATATGTAAAATAGCTATTTACGTACCTAGAGCAGTAAGGGCGTTATTACAGGCCGAGGGCGAAGTTTGAAAGCACGAGTGCGTTTAACACCCGAGGGCTGTCATGGCGCTTACTGCCCGTGGTGCATATACTATTTTAACCCCCCCCCCCCCCCCGCGAATAAGACAATGTAACAAAATTCAATTTTTCACTTCTATTTAGCCGTAATCTTCAAAACCATAAATGCATATTAGGGTTACATCTGAACAGCTGACGCTTACAACTTTAGAACTACTAGCGCTTCCTGCACGCCGCGGTCGCTTCTCGAACTAACGGCCTGTAAAAATTCATGCATTATTTTTACAGGCCCTTGGGCTGTAAAATCTCAGGTTCAGCAGCCCGGGTCAAAGTCCTTTGGGGACTAAATAGAAATGAGCATATTCTCACTAAAGTTGATATCTCTTAAACTTATTTACGAGAATTGTTTATCTCTGTTTATTCGTTAATTTTTATAATTAACCTTTATAAAGTGAGGGAGAAAGATAATAGTTTGTTTTTGTTTATTTAAAAAATGTTTGCAGAGTGCTAAAACCTCGGAGCGCTTTATCTCTGTTGGTAAACACAGATAAAAAAAAAATACGTTATTATCTCATCTGTTTTTCCTTATTGATGCACTTTTATTATAGTTTATTACCACTAATTGTCTTGGAATTATATATAAAACAGTGTAATAGCTTACCACTTGTAAAAAATATTTGAATTGATTAATCTCTATCGAAAAAAAAAAATATTTAGTCAAATTCAGTGGAATCAATTAAAGAAAACTAATATAATTAATTATATATGTAAAAGTAATTAAATACATTTTCTTCTTGATTCTTGACATCGTTAATTATTTGAACACTCATTACGCTGTGAATTTCTTCAAGTGATTTCCTTATGCATTTTGTAATCAAGCTAAATTTCCGGCTAATAAAATTATTGAATGTGTAATAACCTTAAATTAATTAATTAATTTTATTACGAAAAATAAACTTATAGTATTACTTTATATAATAACATGACCCAGGTTACTCTACGAAGAAAATTTATAACACGATAAAGTAAATAGATTTGTTATTAATGTAATAATAATAACTCAGTAAGTTTTAATTTGAAAATAATACCTTTTAATTTTCAAATCTTTAGCTCATACATTTTCTTTCCTTCCTATAATCTATATCTATAACATACAAGTTCAGTTATCTTTCTATATTTACCTATTTGAGTTTATTTTAGGGACTTTTAAAATATTGCTAATAATATTTTAGTTTAAGCTGGGGCTGAATTTCTTACTATACCATAAACGTAAATCCAATAAGTGTAGTTATTTATTTGTTATCATTTATCTTTTTTTTTTTTTTGATTTGTTATTTAAGATTCTAAGATAAAGGGGCACCTAATTAAACAGAGAGTTCGCGTAAATTGCAGGAAACAAATTTGGCCTTTTAATGCGGATCGAATTAGAGTGCTTTTTTTATGTATCTCTTCTCAAGTAGTTCTCGAATTTTGCGTCTCCATTTCCGCGTAGTATTTGATTTTTTTATTTGTAACTATTATTAATTTCGGTACTTCTTTATACTGTTACTTCCCCTATGATTTTTTAGAATATAAATAGCTTTACATTTCATTGTCCAAATAATTATTAAAACAAAAGGATGTTTAGTCCAATGTACTTTGGGTCAAAGGAATATCACACTTCTGTTTGATAAGGGGAGTAACAGTCTAAAAAACATTCCGTAAATATTCTTTAGATTGTTACTCCCTTCTGGTTGTTTTTTAAGAAAAGCAACAGTCTAAAGAAGTGCCTTAATTTCCATCTAATATTTAGATTAAGTTAAATTAATTAATTTTAATTAAACTAAAAAAAAATATTCTTATTACGTTACGCACATAGCACATACTGCATTTAAATTGTAAATTAAGTTGTACATACATAATTGTTTGCCACTTCAACAAATGTACGAAAAATACTTCTTACATTATTATTGATGCTATTATTATTGCTGTTATTATTATGATTGTTACTCCTCTCTGTTTTCAGGAATTACAAGGGAGCTCTCAGGTTTTAAGGGAACTCTGTTAAAGGGAGTAACAATCTAAATAAATGCCTGAAAAGTAGTTTGATTTGTATATATTGTTTCTTTATATGTAACTTTGATATATTAGCTTACCTCTGTTGCATTCTGATAGTTGTTGATAGAGCAGGTAGTGTGGAAGTTATCAGTATTGTAAGGTATAGCAGGGTAGATCTTATTGTTATTGCAGGAGTTGGCACCTGTAGATCCGTCTGTACCAACTGAGTTCTCGTAGCACCCAGTCATGTGGTTTAGCAATACGTCCACGTAAATCCTACAAAAATGGTTCATCTTATCATATATTCAATTAAATACTAAATTATTAAACAATGTTTTATATTTTTTATATTTTATATAATTTTTATTTGAAAATAAGTTTTAAACCTGCACTTCTAACAATACGTTTCTGAGGCGTACATGCTGATTTTAGATGATAGCTCTCGATGGGCAAGCGCGCCAGCGATTAGTCCTTCTAGGTATGCTATCTCTTTTTAATTAACCTTCAGATCACGTCAAAGTCGGGTCTTTGCTGAGCTTTTATATGTTTGTAATTTACCATTTCTTTTAGTCTACTGTACCCCTGGGACCCTATCGAGACTAACCTTATCGAGCTTGTTGCCTTTAACATTTCCTAAAATTTGATTATTACAATAATATATTGCCATATTTATAAAACTGTGTACTTTTTTTATACATATTCATTAGATTTTCATAATGTAATTTCAGATTTAAATGCAGCAGGTGCTAGTGAGGAAAAATGTAAAATGTATACTTTGACTTGCTCTTTTCTGGTCTAAGAGTCAGTTTAATAATAATTTTTTCCCTAATGAGCACATTTTAAACATTTTATTAGATAAAGGAATGTTTCAAGTTCATGATTTTATCAGCATTTAAATCTTAAACGTGTATAAGTTGGTCTAATTTTAATTTACGTCTCAGAGGCGTAGTGTTAGAAATAATGGACTATTAGACAGTGTTAGTAAGGCAGGGTAAATAGTATATTATTGGGAAAATTTTGTAACTATTATGAAAGTTCCTTTTACTTGATTATTATTACGCATGCAAGAGGCTCTAACTATACCTTACTAGAGATGCGGCGCATAAAGAACTCGCGTAGAAAAATTTAAATTTTAATCTTATATATGCCATATTTGTTTTTTAATATTGCTACAATTTTTTTCGGGAAAAAACTACCATAGTATTAATCAACCTAAAAAGAGGTTTAAAATGACATGCAACATGCCATATAAGCAACAACCTCTTTTTAACACCCTCATGTCAGCCATATTTTTTTTTCAAAATGCAGTCAAAATATTACATTTTGACATTTTCATGTCTTGGGTGTGCTACATAAGTCGAAAAGCGTTACTAAAACTCTAAGCCTTAACATTACCCGATGTATCAAGGAGTTAGAAAGATATTTGAAACAATAGTTCCAGTTCCACATTATTTTCCTTCTCTTCAAGACCTTTAATACGATGTTAGAACATGTCATGCTGATTAAAAACTTTATCTTTAGAAGCCAACTATATTGGCCACCATCTTAAAGATATTAAATCTGAAATTTGAATAGAATACATGTCATGCAGACAGAAATTGTTTATTTAAATCGTCCATGACATTGGCCGACATTTTGAAAATACGTTACACTTAATTTGAATACGCTCGTTTTAAGTGTGGAATTTCCAAAACCTATACTGTAGTCACCAATAATGAGAATCACGCATGTGTCAAATTTCTTGTGAGCATATAAACTATTACACTAACTCTACTTAGAACTTTCTAATCAATAACCTTACTCTAATGTGCAATGTGCATATAAACTATTACACTAACTCTACTTAGAACTTTCTACTCAATAACCTTACTCTAATGTGCAATGTGCATACAAACTATTACACTAACTCTACTTAGAACTTTCTACTCAATAACCTTACTCTAATGTGCTATGTGCATACAAACTATTACACTAACTCTGCTTAGAACTTTCTAATCGATAACCTTACTTTAATTTGCATACTAACAATGACACTAACTCTGCTTAGAACTTTCTAATCGATAACCTTACTCAAAAGTGCATACAAACTATTACACTAACTCTACTTAGAACTTTCAAATCAATAACCTTTCTATAATATGCCTAAAAACTATTACAATAGCTCTAGTATTTGCCACTTGATCGGTGACCACTTTGATTTTAAATAACCAACCTATCAAGTGACAAACTAACTTGATTTTTAGTCTACTAACTAATTCTTTAGTCAGAATCATGGAAATCACATTGTCCATCCGAAGACGAACTTAACCGACTATATATGTATTCTTAATAGACATCAAATTTTTTTTTTCTTTTCTTTTTTGCATGCTAGCTCCTGGACTATTAAAATACCTTGGCATTCCACCAAAAAATTGTGTTATTTAACTATAAGTGTGCCCACTTGAAAACAACTTGTTGGTTATAGCTATTCTATAAATAAATAAATTATAATTTAAAAAAAAAAAAAAAAAAATCCTGATTAATTCAAATAAAAAATCAAACATGTGTGTTTTTTTTTCTTTCTCGTGATTGACCATGCTTCTTATCTTAATTCAAACAATTTAATATTTTATTAAACATATATTAGAATCCTGATTGAATGATAATCTCTATACAAATGTCGGGAAAAGAAATTATGATGGTTTCTAACTTCCTGAATTTTTACAAACCACTATAGAATGATAAATAATATTTTTCCAAGACCACCTTGATAAGATTTCACGATAAGTTTGGAAGTTAAAGTTTAGTTTTTACCTGACGCCGACGGCGTTACATGTCCTAACCATGTTTCTAAACTCATCTTCAGTTCCTGATCTTGTCGTCAGATTATAAGATATAGGCTGATATCTTTCATACCACGGTCTGTTTGGAAGAATGAGATTTGCTGTTACTGGCGATACCTGTTAATCAAATAGTTAATGTCATTTTACTGCATTATAAATGAAAAAAAAACAATCTTATTTAAAAATAATAAAACTAACATTGATATTGAACCAAGCATTCCAATTCCTATCGCATCCAATCTCTCTAATCCAAGATTCGGAGAAAAATGGTACTTCTTTAGATGGTTACTCACCCGCACCCGTATTTTTTAGAATATGACTGACTAAATAACTATTAAGACAAAGGGATGTTTTGCCTAATGTACTTTGGGACAAAGGAATATCAAACTTCTGTTTTTACAATGGGAGTATAATAGTCTAAAGAATCCATTTCTTTCACCTAAATAAAACATTATTTTCACCTTCTTTAGAGTGTTACTCCCCTCTGTTTTTTTATAAGGGGAGTAACAATCTAAAGAAGTGTCAGAAAAATAAATGACACCCTTCTATGTTTCCAATTTTTTCCTCCATAATGACCTCAAAGTACCCTTTGTACGTAAATTAGCCATTTCCACGTACACATCCTTCCACAATTCCCTTTCCGGCCGTTCCAATTCAACTAGTCCATAGCCTGCTTTCCCGATCCATGCTTGACAATCCTCCTAGATGCTTGAGGATGCAGTAGCCACGTGACCTCTTAGATAACTAAATTATATTTATTTTAATTATCTTCATATCTCACAGAATAAATTCTGTATCAATTCAATAAGTCCTATCACTGTATAGTTCCTTACATCTTACAACATGTCGTTTTCAAGTAAAATATCTGTTATTTCATTAAAACAATAATTTATTGGAATTTCAATAATTAAATAAAAAAAATTTGATATATTAATATTAAAATTATTGATTTACATTAAATAAAAAATAATAATTTCACTTATAAATAAATATGTACTTTTATGAAAATTTTAATAATCCTACCTGAACTCCTTTGTAGCCATATGGGGCGAGAAATGTAGCGCACTCAGTAGCGATATCGTTCCATTTCCATTCGAACAAGTGTACAATAACTGACCTGTCAGTTGTACCCCCGAGACAGAGGCCCACTGACAGCAATATTAACGAAAATTTCAGTATCATGTTTCAGTTCTGAAACCAAAACAAATTGTAAATCACTATGGGGGTCTAATGCATTTATATACTCAACAGCTACAGATCTCTCGATTACTTTCAAGAGCATAAACTACTCGACATATTACTTTTATTTATTTTAATTTCAAGTATTATTACTACAGATAACATTATAAAAAAATAAATAACTGGTCACTACCTGAACTTGTTGTTTTAATTAATCAATCATAAGTCAATCAAAATTGATTTATTTCTGTCCTGTAAAAAAATGATTGATCATTTACTCCTTTAAGTTAATAATAAAAGTCAAAAAATTATTAATATTCAATGAAAGTGTTATTAGATTTTAATATAATTGTAAATATTAACTTGAAAAAAAAGACGAAGTTAAAATTTAATAATGTAAATATTTTGAAGAGATTTATTTAAACACAGAATTTTAAAATTTAGAGACTCTTATTTATTTATTTAATCAACATTTCTTTCAATAAACAATTCGTCATTTTTATTTTGACAATTCCCTTTAACTAAGCTTCAAGCTTATCGAGGGGTCACATTTATTTTTATTCAATATTAAATTTGCGTAGGCCTTTTAAAATTATAATATGAGACCATTTATAGGATAATTTCGACATAACATCCAAACTTTATTCAAAATTGGATGAGTACTTTTAAAGATTTTGTAGTACTTTAAAGATATTCGTGGGTGTGAACATAGAAAAAGGTTTATGCAGATGTGGGAAAAGGCAATGGGCACAGGAGGTCGAGAATATTATGGGACCAACATTGGGTTAACAGTCCAGGAGATAGTGTGCAAAAAAAGTGTTTGACTAACATCAAGCTAGAATTTTGTGTATAATTTAATATTTTAGTGCCTTTTAATAATATGTTCGTCCTGCGAGACATGGCTTGTCAATAAGCATTTGATGAAAATTTAATGGTGGCGAGGTGCCATATAATTATGGTGGGCCTTGTGATTTTCATGATCCTGAATACAAAATTTGTTAGACCAAAAAATCAAGTTGATTTTTGATCCGTTACGAAATCTACAGATGACGATAACTTGAGTAAAAGATCACCGAGTTAGATGAAATTTGGTACACATGTTCATTTTACCAATACCCAGGCTGAATTCGTCGGAAAACGTTATTCGCCTAAGCGTTCACGCACAACGCTCGCCTAAACGTAATCTTCAAAAGACGGGATAAAGTGTTATTAAGGAAGCCTGTGTTATAGGGAAGAGATATACATATTTTATAATATTTTAAATTAATTGGCCGGGTAGGTAGAAAACTGTCCTATTTCAATCCAAACTCCTTTAACAAACATACTCTTTCACTATAAACTCATCATGATCAACTTTTTTCTTATATTCAATATATATTTATAGTAAGACGCTTGCTTTAATTATACAAATAATGATTTTCTTTTAATTTTGCCTTAACTCCGCTAGGTACAAAAAGTTCGTTACTTTCGCCTCTTTTCTAACTCCGCCATGTATAAGTAGTAATGTATACGTACTTAGCAGTGTGATTTTATTATTTATATGTAATGAAAAATGTAAGGAACTTCGTTCCTACCGGGTGTCCCGCGACACCACACGTATTTTTTTCTAATTCTTATCGCTAAGCTATTGCTAAGCTATGTCTTGCAGACGAACTTAGCCAACCACATATTCTTAAAAAGCACAAAAAGAACAACTTGTACACAAAATTCTAGCTTGATGTTAGTCAGACATTATTTTACACATTACCATTAAAATTGAAAACATTATATGAATTTGAATGTGTATCATTTTAGTCTAATTACAATATTAGTTCATACAAACAATAACTTACTGTCGATAATTATTCTGCACTGTTTGCAATTGATGCAAATGACGACTTATATATATTGAAGCATAAGAGGGGTTATTTTTTGTTATGCATGCGGCATCAATATAACCTAATAAATATTCATGAAGTTATTAAGGAAAAAATTGCAATATAATTATGAATATTAATAATTCAAGATCTTAAATTGTATGACAAATAAATGTTCAAGAAACAAACAATGTATTTATACGTTTGTATAACTCATAAGGCATGAAATTTACAATCAAGGCAATGTTTATGAATTCAATTATTTAAAAAGTAATTTGCATTAAAAACAAAGAATAATATTGTATTAATTAAATTTAGTGTGAGTATAGTTGAAACGTGAGTTCATATTAGTATAATATCGAGTTAAATTGTCAACTGATGCTAATGTGATATTCAAAAAACAAAATAAAAAAATATTAAAATTTTAATGGTATTGATAATAGGTATGATTTTTCTGGACATGTATGCCAAATTTTGTCAAAATTGGCTTAGTTGTTTAGGCTCTTCGCGTCTGCACAGACAGACGACAGACGACGGACAGACATTTTTTAAAAAACACTTTTTTTGACTCAGGGGACCTCAAAATCTCAAAATCGAATTTTCGCGCCATCACTATACTTTCTCTTTATGAGAAAGTAAAAAATGCAACAAGAAATTATATTTTAATGTTAAAGGCGTGTTGTAACGCGTCATGTAAGGAATTTGTTAGTTGTTTGATCTTATTATCAATAAGCATTAGGTGTATAAATGAGTGTTTATAGTGGGGGGATATCAAAATAAACAATTAAATTTCATACCCCGATAAACTTAATATTTAATTACATTTATATATTTTTTAAT
>KZ651043.1:984999-1066621 GCA_001010745.2 Gerris buenoi
ATTTAATTAATATGTTTAATTAATTTAAAATTAAACTAATTAGTAAGATGTTTTATCTACCCAAGAAATTTCCTAAGACGCAAGAATATTATTATTAATAAATACAATATATTTTTTAATACCTTCATTTCGGCCATTTATTTTTTATTTTATTTTTTTTTTTTTTCAAAATAACGATAAATTAAAATACACATTACAAAAATAGTTACAGCTTATTTTCCTTCTTTTCAAAGTCTTTAAAACAATGAATAACACGTCATGAAGACTAAAAACTTTTCCACGTGTTTGTCCACCATATTGAAAATATTAATTATTTAAACACTCATTACGCTGTGAATTTCTTCAAGTGATTTCCTTATGCATTTTGTAATCAAGCTAAATTTCCGGCTAATAAAATTAATGAAAGTGTAATAACCTTAAATTAATTAATTCATTTTATTACGAAAAATAAACTTATATGATATTACATTATCAAGATTAAAAATTTTAATAAAACACCTGTATAAGTTGTGTTAAATTATTTTAAAATTGAGGTAAACAATTGAGGCACAAAAATTAAAAGGATTATTTTTTTAAGGTTCTAAGGCAAGACCTTAAGTAGTTCTTTGATATTCTGAATAGAACAAAATGAATACTAATCCATTAGGACATGGACAATACGAAATATTACACCCTTTAAAGAAAATGTATAAGACGATAAAGCACTCTATAAATTTGTAATTAATGTAACTCTCAGTAAGTTTTAATTTAAAAATAGACAAACGAACTTTTAAAAACCTAACCTTCTGCAATGAAAATTCCGGAAAAAAAGTAAAACAAAGTTACTATATCTATTTGAAGACCAAAAAATCAAAACTAATGTGAAACTGCTTTAGCGGCGGTAGAATGAATTTGAAGTAATGTAATGTAGTGTAACGGAAGTCGTAATTATATCTATTTAAAGATCAGCAAATCAAAACAAACATTTATTTTCATTGGAATAAATGTGGTTGCCTTAGTGTAGCAATAACAAATCATTTCGAGGACACATTATACATGAGTAAACTTAAATATGAACTTAGATTGATTAAGATAATAATTTTATAACTAATATTAATTGTTTTAATACCTTCTTAAATTTTGTGTCTGCTGACAGTATGTAGTATGCTGTTATAGTATTCACTTTATGTAATTTAAAAAAGGCATTATGCCAAATAACCTTTGTTATTTTATATAATTCGTTAAAAGCTTAAATTTAACTACATAAGACTTTCTATTAGCCTGGGTTTTGCTCAGTTTAAATGTCTGTAATACGTAAAAATTTTAAATAACAGCAAAGAAAGCGTAACTGAACAATGAATCAGATCTAGTTGAACTAGAATTACTGAAGGACGTTTTATTTGTTTCCTTGTCTGTTGTCTGCTCGCTTGTTGCTTTCATTATCAGTTATAAATCAGATAAACATTACTTTAAGGCCTTTCAAATCATTACCAAAATAAAAACAAGTTAATTCTAACAAATGTGAAATTTAATTTAAAGATTAATTAGTACCCTATTATAAATATGTGGCAATCAATCCAACTATCCACTATTACTAGAATTTGACAATTTATATGCCATTTAAAAAATATTATGAATAAATGTGAAGTTTATTGGTTAATTTTTAAATCAAATTATAATTATTATTAACAATGGGAGATAAACAGAGGAAAATAGACTCCAGCGCTGGGACTCGAACCACGGGACTCTAAATTTCCAGTTTAGCGCTCTTCTTATGATTTGATTTAAATTAAAATTTAAACTTTTTGTAGTATGAATACTACCAAGAACTTCAAATTGAAGGATTAATTAAACTTCACATTATTTATTTTTTTCTTGTATATATTTTATATGTGGCACTTAATCTAATTGATTAACTATAACTGATAGACAATTGGTAATTATGAAAAATTTGTCTAAAAATCTAAATTCCAAAAACTTATTCAGTTTTAAATAATTTCTCACAAATTATCTGAATAATTGTTTTTTCCAATGCATGAATATCACCTCTTTTTTAATTAAATAGTCATTTACCATTTGAATGAATGAAGCATTTAGTAATCTACAATAATTACAGCTCTTATAAGTTTTTTACATAAGATTAAACCCCGCCTAGGCTGGTGGTTACCATTTACCTACAGATCATTATAATTATTCTATACACATGAAATTTATATTTTTTATTAGGACTATTTCTCTCTATTATTACTACTATTATACCACGTTATATTATACCTCTACAGTATATCACGTACGTACCACAATTATCACGTACTTACCACAATTCTAATGAATTTGTTATTAGTAAGAAATATTTTAATATTTTATTTACTATCTATCTATATTATTAAAAAAGTTTTGTAAACAAACGATATCAGTGAGAGTGACATACTTAACTGAGTGTAGTGTAGAGTGCGTTAGGAGATACCCCTCTAGAAGAGGGATGAGTCCGGGGGAGAAAAGGAGGAACTTGAGAGTGACATAATACTCACTGCGTAGACAGAGTGAGGGAGATATATATTCGTCCGAGAAGAGGAAAGCCTGTAAGGCAGAAGTTGAGATTAGGTATATTAGATTGTCAGCGAGAAAAGGAAAGTAGATAGTAGTTGCGCCTTCCCCACTACACCTCAGCCACTATACTACTTCCCTTCTCACACCACGTCAACTGCGCAGCGGCCGCTTCCACGTCTTTTCGGGGGTTGGCGAGCGAAGCGAGTAGGGGGCGGAGCCCCCTAGTTTGTATTAATAATATTACTTTTCTCCTTTTGTTGGGTCTATAGTGTGAAAAGTTTAAAAATCAACTCATTGCTTGCATTGGCTAAATAAACTCGGAAACTAATAAATGGACAACACTGGGCTACATATATGAGAAATTTTGTCTGAGTTGTCTCGGACCGATTTTTTTTTCCTATAAACCAGTTTCCATAATTACTTAATATAAATGCTAACAAGTTATTATTCAAGGAATGTAATAAGATCTACTAATCTACAGTATACCACACATATAACTTCATTTATTTACGTAGATTGTTGGTTTGTCGACCAGTTTCCATTATTGGCTTACAAATGTTAACTCAAATGTCTCTCTCTTTATTCAAGGAAAGTTATGAGATCTACTAATCTACAGTATATCACGCATGTTACCATACCACAATATTACCATACCTACCTTTTCTTTTAGGTATATCTCAGTATTCTTTCATTTATCAGCTTTTATTGTACCATTTTGCTTCAAGGAAGATTATATATTAAAGTTTTTATGTCTAGACTGGATTATATTAGGAAACTTTTTTGTTATCTTTAGTTTATATTAGATTTAAACGGTTTTCTCTGCGTATTTGATATGCTCAGTGTTGATAAAGGTAAAAAAAAAAAAAAAAAAAAAAAAAAAAAAAAAAACAGACCCTAAAAACACAAAGGAAAATGAATAAATATTTTTACAACTTGTTAATCCAAGATTTAAATGGCAAATTTGTCTGTAAAAATAAAATAATATAAACTGAGCTCAGTTGTATTTAAGATCTTCAGTCGACGAGTTAGAAGTGAAATTTGTTTGAATTTAACTGTGATTTTAAAAGAAAATTTGAATCTATAAATATCCCTGATAATAGTTTTAACTAATAGATTGATAATGCTTTTTTTTAGAGATATTAGTTTTAAATCTATTTACATAATGCTTGCTTGTTTGGGAGAAATATATATATTTTTTTAATTAATTTAAATTAAAAAATAATAATNTAACAAATTTATTTCGTGATAATTATTGTTTATTTCATGTTTTAAGTGGTGATAAGGTAAAACATCTGAAATAGCTCTTTATATCAATATAATCTATATCATAATTAATAATATATAATTCTAATTAAATATGCAATATTACTGTGTTTTTGTTCGAAATAAATATAATCGAGTATTGTCCCGACGGCGACGATCGACTCATCTCGAAATGATCTGTTATTGCTAAGCTAAGGCAACAACATTTATTCAAATAAAAATAAATGTTTGTTTTGATTTACTGGTCTTCTTTTACATATAATAACTTATCTAAATAGATATTAAAAAATGTGTGAAGCTCTCATCTCTCACGCATTAGAAGTAAAACTTAAGTTCTAGAATGTATCGCCCTCTTTCTCTTTCATTTTTATTTTTTGAAAAATTTATTATTTCAAGTTTAAGAAATGTTTATGGGAAATTTAATTGAAAAAAAATATTGCTACGCTAAGGCAACCACATTTATTCCAATAAACATAAATGTTTGTTTTGATTTGCTGGTCTTTAAATAGATAAAAATAATTAATCTGTAAAAATGTTACACTTGGACGGTTCTCGAATCGCAAACTTCGTTACACAATTTCACTATATGAAAAAATTCACTCTACCGCCACCAAAGAAGTTTCACTTCAAAAATTCTCTCGTAATTTTCTAAATATAGAATTAAGCCCGCTGTTGGCATAATTAAAAGGTGTAATTTTCTTTATAAGTTGAATAAAAAACGAAAACCTGGCATATTAGCGCGTATTAATCGAGCTAATTTGTTATACTTTTGTTTTGGTGTCGGTAAAAACAGCATTAATTTATTAAGTACGAAATTGTTACACTTTAATGTGAAATTATTACTGTACTTTTGTTTTGGTCAACATTAATTTATTAAAGGAATTTCCTTTAATAAACACGAAGGAATTTATTACGGAAGCAATTTATAACGTTCGAATGTTCAATTATTACTGTTAACGGTACTTTTGTTTTAGTCCCGGTCACCACATTACTTTATTAATGGACGAAATTATTACGCCCTAATGTGTTATTATTACTAAATCTAATATTTTAATTAACCAAGTATAATATATAGAGTGACTAGCTACCAGATATGCATTATGTTAGGTAATTGCATAAAAGCTGGTACTTTCTTGTATTAGACCGAGTACTGTTAATGGAACAGGTAATTTTATAGGAGTAGGTGATTGTGCAGTGTGCAGGATTACCATGTTGTAACTAAAGGTGTGCATACACCATGGAACCCAATTATGTTGTTGATGCACCGCTCGCGAGCCGTTCGCTGTAGGTTCGCTGGAATTACAATTTTTCCAGCAAACCTCTAACGATCAGTGGGAAAAGGGACGAACTACCCAGAACTCATTTGTCTCACTTCTTTTAATTTTCTCATTGATCGGTTTTAATACTATATAAATCACATTAATTTTAATATTCTATCACGAAAAAGGGATTCTAAAAATTGATAGATAGTTGACAAACTAAAAAGAAAAAAAAATAATAATAATCAAAATCAAATTGTATTCTATTTGACTCTATATATCGTACTATAACTATACTTACATTAACATGAAATTGTCTGTTAAGGACCACAGAGTCGTTATTTAGTTTTATCAGTTTATACACTTCCATGATGAGGAAAATGCATGAACTGATTACTTTTGGAGTGGTCTGTGGTCCACTCCATAATTAAATTAAAAACGATGGAATAAAATCAATAGGCATCAAAAATATACAATGGAGCCTGGAGGTTCGAAAGCGAGGAAAACCAATTAACCTTACTCGAATACGACCCAACCAGCTAACCAAAATTCTTTGCGTTAGCCAGAAAAACCGGCAGGTGGTGGTTTGACACGTGTCGTTTGCTAGCCTTCCTTGAACATGTCCCCATTGCCGAACCCAACGGCTCGAGGATAGTTCGAAAACCGTAATTAATCTATTAATCATACATAATTAAATACATTGATACAAGAACTTTTAGCGAATTTTCGAAGAAAATTAAGCTATTGCAATGGCTTCAAAATTTTTGTAATAAAATTTTTTTCATGGAAATCCGTTTCAGACCATTCTAAATCGATTCCTTAAATTTAACACTTTTTTATGTATATATGCATGCTATATTATATGTATATATGTATATATGTATATATGTGTCACTCCAGAGGATATCTCCTGTTAGGATGCACTTACAAATTTCAAACAAATTTTAAAATGTCAATAATATCAAAAGAAAGGATGAGTTCGTTGGCTTGAATTTATGGAGTTCATTTAGGGGTCAAATTTTTACAATTTAGGGTCAAAAATAGCATAAAAACGTGTTTTTTCCATTTTACCCTCCTTTCATATGAAAATATGATAAAAGTGAACATAACAATAATTACTATGTTTCACACTAATGATCTCATCGAGTAGATGAGTAAAGTGGTCGGATAACCCCTGTCCTGTAATGACCTAATAAGCTGTCGAACGGGACTATAACCCAAAAGAAAAAAAAAAACAAAAACAATAATTACTGTACTCTTAAAAGCTTTCCAACGATGTGCATCTTGAAGGGTAAATACTATTTTGACTTTTGTACCCGTACTCGTGTGTACCCAAACTTTTTTTTTCACCCATCCAAATTTTAAACCAAAATTTTCCTATATTATCATAAGCCAATAAATAATACGCAGATTTTATGAAAATTCGCTCATTAAGTCATGGTCATGGTGTATGACTGGACTTATTTATTTTTACTGTCAAAATTCTTAGAATATGATAATATGGTTGGATTACCGTGGATTGCTGCGGAGTGCGTTTTTTCCCTATTTAATCATTGAATCCGTAGTACTGGGTATTTTTAAATGTGAAATTGCCGGGTAAAGCAGAGGTATTTTCGTTGATTAGGACTTTAAGACTCGTTTTTTCTATTTTTTTTTTTTTTTTTTTTTTTTTTTTTTTTTTATTGTAGATGCCGAAATTTTGTATTATGTTTAGTAGGGAAAATTATAATTTTATCATTTTTCTTTAGTGGTTAACCCTTATTTTATTGGATAGAAAAATGCCTATGCTTACATACATTCTCTTTAGATTTTTTGGGGGGGTTTAAATAAAAAGGTTGTTTTCTTCTCCTTTTTTTAAAAAAATAAATAAATAAATAAACAGCTATATTTCGCCCTTACTCAGTGCTTATTCAGGCTCTTCTTTAGAATATTTAAAATGAAAAGATTTTTTTATACAAACCTAATGAGAGTTCAAACATTTAATTTTACAGTTCTTTTGTAAATAAAAATAATACAGTTTAGTTATAAATATTGTTCAAAATATAGACTTATGTATTATGGATATACTGATAAAAGTTTTCAGGTATCTATTAAAAAGAAAAAAACTATTAAATTAAATTTTTGGCCACAGTTCAAATTTTTATATAAATACTCTATANTTGTTGAAATTTTTAATATTAGAAAGAAGAATTTAATTCTATTTTCAGGGTATGAACCTAAAAGCTTATTTTAGCTTATCTTTCTATACTTTGGTGTAATGATGCACTTTGAGTTTTGATCTCAATGGATTAGTTTAATTCTAACAAGTATAATAAGAGTAATATAATTACATTATCTATTCTATCAAAATAGCCCTTTATTCAGGCATCTTATTTATTAAAAAACATTTTTTAGGGAACATAAATTATTAATTTTATTATAAATTGATTTTTTTTATATTATCTTTTACTTTTGGGTATAAGTTTGTCCCATAAGTCTAATATTTTAATTAAATAATGAAAAAAAAAAGGAAAAGGGGGGTAAATACTAGGTATATATAATTATTTAAGAAAGGGTAATAGTACATAATATATAGTAGAGAGAAATGATTATAGGGTAACTAAGAGTTCGAGGGTCGCGTAAAGTAATAATGCTTGGGGTGAGTTAGATGATAGTTAGGATAAAGGTTAGAGATTAGGTAGGGTATACGATAGGTGGAAAAAGAAGAATTGAAAGAAGAGAAAGAGTGTTTACCGAAAAGGGTCTATGGCGCATATAAGAGACGCTGGAATGATATATAAGGTGTAGGAACAGTCAACGGATAAATAGATAAGTATGGGTAATCATTTATGTGATAGGAGGTTATATATATATAAGAACAAGATAAGGCTTAGCTATGAAAAAGAAATCAATGAGATAATGAGGTATGTACAATTTATAGGATAACAATGACATATTGGTAGGTTATTACGAGCAATTTCACTGTCTATCGTCGATGGAAAGCAGGATCGTGATGGGTATATAGGGGTTTAATGATATATAAGTATTTAGATGTAGATAAAGGATTAGAGATATATGAGAGATTAATAGAGTTATATGTATATAGAGGTTTACATTACAATAAATGTTTAATGGGGGGTTACCACTGGTAGTGCTAGGATATAACATGGAATAGATGGTCACAGGGAAGGAGGGGGGCTATTATAACCTTGTTCCAACAATTTTTCTTTCATGTTTTATTTTATTTATATATTATATTATAATTTGGTTCCGTATTCTTTTTTCACAAATAAAAGTTTGATTCTTTCTTTAAAGTTTAAATTTTGAATTATTTTATAATGTGTGTTGATTGCTTGTATATTGAATAGTGTTGTTTTTCAAATAATTCCAACTGTCTTTAGATGACAAAAATTCATTGATTTCATGTCAAACAATAACAATAGCCTGCCTGATTAAATATAATATTCTTATAGAGATACTTAATGAAATGTTCTACTTTTAAATTAATTTCCCCCAAAAAATTATATCAATATAAATCAATCAATTAATTGCCATTTATTGAAGAGATATATAAAAAGAACATAAGTCAATACATACATATTGATAATATCTTTAATCGTTACAGCAGATTTTATAACATTTATTTACTAACAAATAATAAATGCTGAATTCAAAATTCAAATCGGTTTTGCCTTTGACAGCTCCTATAACTAGCCTAAATATCTATTAAGAAAAAGGGATGTTTAGTCCAATATACCTACTTTAAGACAAAGGAATATGACACTTCTGGTTTTATATATAGTGAGTAACAGTCTAAAGAAGAACATCTTTAGATTGTTACTCCCTTTTGTGTTTTATAAGGGGATTAAAAGTCTAAAGCCTCGTCCAGACTGCCGAACCGAACATAGGAAACGAGCCGAACATTGGTCTCTGCGCATGCCCAGTAGGAGATGCGCAGACGCACTTTAGACTGATAATGCGGAGCGACTATTGTTCGGCTCGTTTATACTCTGTTCAGTTCGGCAGTCTGGACGGGACGAGGCTTAAGAAGTGTCAGAATTACAGCACTTACACAAATTTCTACAAAAACGCCTATTATTCGTCATAAAACTTAAGTCCACAATGTTTGTCATAATCCAGGGAAATAAGGTAAATAAAACCCCAATCTGCAGAATGAGAGAAAGCAAGCTGCATTTTTGCATAGACCTTCGCTTTGATGGTCTAATGAAGCTCCAAAAAGTCTCATATGCTCACCCTTGTGCATCTAGAGATATCGAAGGGCAAAGGTCAGGAAAATAAGTTTTTTGCGAAAATCTCGCTTCCGGTTAGTCTGAGGTCTTAAAAAGTTATATCAAAACTTATGTAAAACACTATTCCCAACAAGTTTGGATATAAACATTTTTTTCGTACGATCAACCGTTTTCGAGATATAGCGTGAAGAAGCGGGAGCGCGCATGTTTACTTTTCCATAGAAAAATAAAGTATTGAGATGGTTCAAAAATTCGATTTTGAGATTTTATGAATTTACACGTTTAGAGGACCACTGAGTCCAAAAAAGAGGTCTTTAAAGAATGTCTGTTCGTCGTCAGGCTGTCGTTTGTATGGCGTCTGAGCAGACGCGTGGAGCCTAAACTACGGGGCCGATTTTGACGAAATTTGGTGTACATGTTCAGAATATTCATATTTTGTCGTGAAATCAAGAAATTAATTTTAGCTCCAAATTTGTGGGCGCTACCCCCCAAAAACTCTGAAAAAACGTGAAAAAAAATTATTTCTCGAAAACGGCTCTGACGATTTCGATTAAAAAATTCTAAAATGTAGTCTATTTAATTACGAATCTAACGATATATGTCGTTATTCCGGCAAGCTTCTAGTTCCAGAGAAAATAGCTTTAAACGTGGATACGGAGACAGGCCGGGTTCGATTCCCCGCGGAGGAAAAGTTGTTTTTATTGTAAAATTCGAACAACTATTGAATAATAAATAAATGTATCTATGAAAACATGATAACTAATAAATTATGAAAAACACTGGGTTACGTATTTATGAACTCGTCTTTCAGAAAGTTATATATGTCGTTTTCCAGGTAAAAAGGTCTAGTTACAAATAAAATAGCTTTTAATATCCGTTTCTTCAAATACTCCTTCTAAAATATTGATGTAGACGAGGACGATGAAGAGGAAACATAAAGCACGCCGGCAAATGCGAAAGGCGTATAACAGTTTTATATACAAAAATAATAATAATTGGGAATTTAATTTTTTAGTATAACTACTAAGCAAAATGCATTTATAGTTATAGTACCTCAGAATATACAGTATTTTACCTACTAAAAAATCGTTCTGAGACCACTCAGACATTTCTCAAAGACGAGTTCATAATTACGTAACCCAGTGTTTTCCATAATCCCATAATTTATTAGTTATCATGATTTCATAGGTACAATTATTTATTATTCAATAGTTGTTCGAATTTTACAATAAAAACAACTTTTCCTCCGCGGGGAATCGAACCCGGCCTGTCTCCGTATCCACGTTTAAAGCTATTTTCTCTGGAACTAGAAGCTTGCCGGAATAACGACATATATCGTTAGATTCGTAATTAAATAGACTACATTTTAGAATTTTTTAATCGAAATCGTCAGAGCCGTTTTCGAGAAATAATTTTTTTTCACGTTTTTTCAGAGTTTTTGGGGGGTAGCGCCCACAAATTTGGAGCTAAAATTAATTTCTTGATTTCACGACAAAATATGAATATTCTGAACATGTACACCAAATTTCGTCAAAATCGGCCCAGTAGTTTAGGCTCCACGCGTCTGCTCAGACGCCATACAAACGACAGCCTGACGACGAACAGACATTCTTTAAAGACCTCTTTTTTGGACTCAGTGGTCCTCTAAACGTGTAAATTCATAAAATCTCAAAATCGAATTTTTGAACCATCTCAATACTTTATTTTTCTATGGAAAAGTAAACATGCGCGCTCCCGCTTCTTCACGCTATATCTCGAAAACGGTTGATCGTACGAAAAAAATGTTTATATCCAAACTTGTTGGGAATAGTGTTTTAAATAAGTTTTGATATAAATTCTTAAGACCTCAGACTAACCGGAAGCGAGATTTTCGCAAAAAACTGATTTTCCTGACCTTTGCCCTTCGATATCTCGAGACGCACAAGGGTGAGTATATGAGACTTTTTGGTGCTTCATTAGACCATCAAAGCGAAGGTCTATGCAAAAATGCAGCTTGCTTTCTCTCATTCCGCAGATGAAGTCTTATTTCCCTGGACTATCATCTTGTGTTAGAAAACGATACAATTCCAAAAAATGATCACGACACCAAATATCAACAAACAGTAGGTACTAATCTAGCGAAATCCATTTTTGCAAAACGGGTAAGCTTGTAGGTATGTGTTAAAATACTTTTGGCAGGAAGTATATCATTTATAGGGTATTTTTAAATTGCACATTTTTTTTTTCAGCAGAAATAAAAAAAGAATGTTTTACGAAATTAGAAAAACCGTGTAAATTTCATCACTACTTCTCAAAACGAGGTAAGGAAAATAACGTAAATTGCACCACTGCCTTCCAGAACGAGGTAGGTCAAACTATGTAAACTGCACCAATTCCTTTCAACCTCTTTTCAATGGCTCCATCGTAAGTAAAATTATTTTGTACCATTTACATTGGGACAAAGGAATATCACACTTCTGCAATTGAAAGTGACAATATCTGTTAGCCTAACAATCAAATAAGACAAAGGGACATTTAGTCCAATGAATTTTGGGACATAAGAACATCACACTTATGTAACAAAAGTGACAAAATTCATTAGTCCAATCATTAAGTTAGACAAAGGCACATTTAGTGGTGCAATCTACACTATTTTACTTACTTCGTTTCAAAAGGTAGTGGTGCAATTTATAATGCGTCTGCCTTAAATCTAAATAAAGATATAATATTCCAACAATATCCATGGAAGACTTCCTAATCTACTTCGTTTTAAACAGGAGTGACGCAATTTACATACTTTGATTTACTTCGTTAAAAAAAAAAAAATTGTGTTGCAATTAACAGTTTCCCCATATATACTGGCAATCCTTTTGGAGCGGAGAATATATCGATGGTTGTGCGCGAAAAGGGCATAAGTGCAATTTTGCAAATTTTACAGGAGAAAGAAAACAAAGTTTAACTGTAAATAGGTATGGTTAAATTTTTTATTTGGCTCACTTCTTCTGGCTTAATATTTAATTTAACTTTAAATAAATAAAATTATGCATTCAATTTTCAATAACTAAAATTATTTACCTCGATTTTGTAAAAAATAAAAATTTACTTTTAAGAATTTTGTTACTTATGTCATTTGGCCCTCAAAAGATGTCTAATGACAGTACTTAACTCACTTCAGTACACAATATTTAAAAGAGTTAATCTATTAGTGTGATATTATTAATCTAGAATTATCATTATGTTTTTAAGGGGGCAGAGGAAATAATAAAAGTAAACAAAATAATTTTAAAAAAATTGTAATTGGCAACATTATTGATAAATTTGGTAACATAGTAAAAATGTTCGTACTCATAATAAAAATTTGCCATTTTTGGGCCTCTATATCTCCGATGGGGCTGGATCGAAAATTCTGAAATTTGCACAACTTACAGGGCTCTTGTATTAGGTAAACCGAGATAAAAAATTATTTTGTATATTTGGGTAGCAAAAAAGTTATGCAAGCTCAAAAATGCAGAAAAAAGCTACGTGATAAAGTCGTTTCTGCACGGTTTATGGCTGATCGACGTTTAATTTTTTGATGTAAATTTGTTTTATTTCCATTACTCAATTGGTTTTGACATAGCCTGGATACTGGATTCGTCAAATTCAAATATATATTTTTTTTTAATTTTTTATAGCCCTGCGGCCCTCTATTAAAATTGCATCTATTAAAAACATCTTAAAGATGTTAAAAACATCTTAAATCTTAAAAACATCTCTATTAAAAAACATTGCAGAGTGCCAGAAAGACTCAGTCTGTTGCTTTTGAAAAGGGCAGTTGTTATCATTGGGGTTAATTTTTAATTAATTTGTGTAAAGGGGATAACACTCATAAATCTATTGTATTTTCATATAGCATAAAAATTAGTTTAGAGCACTACCTAGTTGTTTAAATTAACTTTAACTGACTGAGACTTAAATACGTTTTCCAATGTTTTGCCATCTTCACCATCTGTTGATCCAAACTTTGGACATCAGTTAGCATTGCTATTAATAATCACTTAGAAAACAATTGTAAAATAGGCCTACAATTGCATAAAATAAGAATTGACATCTTTTTATTCAATGTTACTATGTAATTACAATAAGAAGGTGATAATTACTCATCTGCAATGTTTTTTTCAAAGTGATATTTAATAGCAGGGCTGTAAAAAATTTTAAAAAATATATATTTAAATTTAACGAAACCAGGCTATGTCAAACCAATTGAATAATGGAAATAAAACAAATTTACATAAAAAAATGAAATGTCGATCAGCCATAAACCGTGCTAAAACGACTTTATCACGTAGCTTTTTTCTGCATTTTTGAGCTTGCATAACTTTTTTGCTACCAAAATATACAAAATGATTTTTTATTTCGGTTGACCTAATACAAGAGCCCTGTAAGTTGTGCAAATTTCAGAATTTTCGATCCAGCCCCATCACAGATATAGAGGCCCAAAAATGGCAAATTTTCAAAAATTTATAAAAATAAAAGTATTCAAATTTTATCTTTGAAATTTTTTTGGATAATGCTGCTGATATATGCCTATTCACATAAAAAATATCAAGCTCGATATATAACTCCTTTCTTCAGAAAAAAAATTTCCGAAAAGCGAAATTTTCTTGGTTTTGATATCCAACTTCAGGTGAAGTTTTCTCATGGAAGGAAAATTACTAGGTGAAATATGGACATAACCTAATTTAAACACTGGACAATTACCTTTAATTTGGTTTTTGTTTCAGCCTCCTAGGACAAATAGTTTAGGAGATATGACGTTGACGTAATTGCCTACAAATACACAAATTAGGGTGCGAAGGAAATCTAAAATGGCCGCCACACCTAAACGGTTAAAGATAACATTTTTTTAAGCATTGTTTTGAACAACTTAAATATGAGGGAAACAACAGGGAAAATATAATTTTTTTCTAAACTGTTCAAGCAACCAACTATTTTATTTTTGGACCACTTCGTATGGATTGACCCTCCTCTTTTAATACAATTTGATAATTGGATAAATAACAAATACATACCTTGTGGTTTAGATTCGTTCTTTTCAGGAACTGAAATTTCCTCACTTGGTGAAAATTTTTTTTTTTTAGCAAAATTGGAATAAGTGCCTTTGTTTCACTATAGTTTCATTTATTTTTTTATGGCAAAACGTCATAAGTACACTTAAACCATTTTCGCACTAAACATAATATTTATATCAAAATATAAAATGGCTTAAGTACACTTAGTGCATTTGGCACTAAAAAAAAAGTTCAATCCTGTACTAATGCTTTATGGACACATCATTTTAACTTCTTTCCCGCCATAATTTAAAATTGGGGTCAGGCCAGATGAAAGGGACAAACATTATGAATCACATGGTGGACTTATCTCATTTTCTCAAAAAATTGCACTTATGCCCTTTTCGCGCACAACCATCGATATGGTATAAATATAATATACTGTTTTCTTTGGTGGACTAGAGGTTTTTAGTTTTATCTAAGACAATTATATATTTACCTAACAAGCAAGCATTTAGTTTTTAACATTATATTCATTTGTAAATTTTATATTGCAGTTTAATTTCACTTAAAATAATCAATGTGAATAAAAATTCGCTCATGAAAATTAAAAGAGGAGCGAGATATCTTTATTAATGTTACTAAAAGTTAATAAACTAATATATAATAAGTAAGGTTTGAACTATAACTTAAATATGTTACTTCCAAGTTCTATTGGGAAGAAAATTTCATGGATAGATCGCTACTATTATTTCATCACTATCACTGCAGGTAATTATTTATTTATTCTTGAGTGCAGTGGAATAATAGTCCAGGAGATAGCGTGCAAAAAAGTGTCTGACTAACATCAAGCTAAAATTTTGTATACAAGTCAATCTTTTAGCGCCTTTTAAGAATGTGTGGTCAGCTAAGTCGGCGGGACATAGCTCGGCAGTAATTATTTGAAAAAATCAAAATGGTGGAGAGCGGCCATGTCCCACCCTTTTTGGTGGACAATGTGATTTTCATGATCCTGAGTACAGAATTAGTTAGTAGACCAAAAATCAAGTCGATGTTATTTTCACACTTGACGAGTTAGTTATTAAAATATTACTTAAAATCAATGTGGTCACCTGGCAAAGGACAAACAAACATCAACTTGATTTTCGGTTTACCAACTAATTCTGTACTCAGGATCATGAAAATCACATTGTCCACCATAATTGGTGAGACATGGCCGCTCTCCACCATTTTGATTTTTTAAAATACCATACTGTATTGCTTCGAACATAAGACTAACTCTTTTTTCCGTTTTTGCTGATAAAACTCGGGATATGTCTTATAATATTCGAGGTGCGTCTTATAATTGACGTCTTCAAGTTTAAAATATCTAACAACCTTTTTCCTATGAGTTTATCTTTCAAGAGTAGGTACCTTTCAGATCTTGTTAATACTTTTTATTTCCAATAATTCTAATTGCCGAAGTAGTATTGTCGAGCCTTCCTATTTTCATCAATATTTAGGAAGTTTAAAGTGTTGAATTACTGATGAGATTTTGGATGAATAGAGGGTGGTTCCACTGTACCTGTTTATTTCTTGTTAGCTTCAAAAACTAACCTTGCTCTTTCTCTGCCACCATGGCGTCTGTCTTAGATCTAAATGAAGATTCAAATGCACCTTACATCTAAATAAAGATTCAATATTTCAACAATATCCATATTTGTCTGCTTAAATTTGAGGTTTGAACTTGTTTAAAAAAAAGTCAGACGTTGTTAAAAAAGAAGGAAGACTTTCCCTTTGAAACAGCGTGTTATAGTCGATGCATTATTAATGTTTTTTTCCTAATTTTTGTTCGAAAATCGAGATTCCTCTTATATTCGAGGGCGACTTGTATTCGATGCAGTACGGTAGGTACTTCGGTAAAATACGTTTCATCTCGTAGGCCATAGTACATAAAATGTAAGTATTTTTGGTATGTACATAATATCTATATATAGGGTGACCATACGTCCCGTTTTGGCCGGGACAGTCCCGTTTTTTTAATCTTTTGAAGGCGTCCCGACGGTTTCCAAAAATGTCCCGTTTTCGGGAAAAGGGACATTTTATCCAGAAGATCTGGATAAAATGAAAAACTGTCCCGTACACCATGAGACGTTTTCAATGTTAGTAAATATTTATTCAATTAGAGTAATTATCAATTTAAAGTTATTATCGATTCAGATGATTCGTCACTACCGTAATTCGAATTTAAGCCGAACTTCTTCAGCTTTAAATACTTTAAAATTGGAGAAAAAAATCCGCCTTGAATTCTAGGTTTACTGATATTTTTAAAAAGTTCCTAATATTTTAAACTCGGGAATTTTAAGATATATGTAATTCGTACCTTCCTATTTTTATGTTATTTTACCATAGTAGTTTTTTCACTTTTTTTTAAATTTTTATAAAAATTATTATTAGTTCTGACTATTGAGAGTAAACAATTTTTACTAAATTGTTTCGTATTTTACTTCTTACTTTAATTTTGTGAAAATTAAAATAAAAATTTGCCTGTAAAAATATGCAGTTATTTTTCCCTCAAATCTCCCCCCCCCCCCCGGTTATTTCTATGTCCCGTTTTGGACAAACTTACTTATGGTCACCCTATCTATATATGTATCTACATATCTACATAATATCTATATTACTATAGCCTACAGTCTATACTCTATAGCCTACAGTCTAAAGTCTACGCCAAATTAGTTTTAGTGCGTTGAAAGCGCGGGAAAAGGGAAAGTCGAATATATGGAGTGGGGAGCCAATGAGAGCTCAGGATTTCAAAATCCTGAGTCTCCCTTTCCCACATCTTTAGATTTTCCCGCCCTGTCAATTCGCTAAAAACGCATTTGGTGAAGACTGTTGACAGAAATCCGTTTCAGACATATTACTGTTTAAAAATTACTCATATTATATATATTTATACATTTTATTTTATTATACATTTAATTTTAACGAATATTATTTATATAAATTAACAATTTTCTTTTTTTGTGTTGCATAGCATTTGGAATGTAAAACCTTCATGCAACCTTTTCTTCTCTCAATTTAGAACAATTTAAATTAATAAACAGTTTATAAAAATATAAAATGTTTCAAATAAGATCTATTAATTATATAATCTAATGCTCTTTAATTTAAAGATCGTTATAATAATCTATTGTTATTTATGTTGTTAGTTTTATAATATGGATACTTTTTTAAAAACTATATCTTTAATTAGAAAATTGATATAAAGGTAAAAAAGGCTGGTAACACTGCAGTCCCTATGAAGTTTTCTCAATTCATCTGAATTTTAATTTTGATTATAGCTCTAAATCTACCTTTTATTTTAATGATTCTAGTGTTAATATGTAAACATTGCCCAATTAAATATATAAAAGTAAGTATTCTTTTGGTCATTTTTAGAGAAACAAAAGTTATAAGAAATTAAAGAAGGTAGACTGAAATTGTTTCCCAAAAGATACCAAGTTTTCTAGTTATTACAGATATTACCATTAAAAGCTAAACATTTTTAAACGTCAAAAAAGTTCAAAGTTATATTTCTAAGCTTTACAAGAATATTTGTATCAAAATAATGTTCTTAACTTGATTATTTGAACTGCTAATCCGTCAAAATTCAAGATTAAAGAAGTGTCACTTATAAAAAATATATGAATTATTTTGAGATATATACAGTAATTATAAAGCACTCAATCTACAGGGATTAACTCTAATATCTTTTACATAACACAGATAATTTCACGTCACATTCACACTTTCGCTGAGTGAATATCCTGTGTAACCTTGAATCTGATTCTTATCTACAATTAACTTTGAATTTGGTAAACTAAGATTTTCAAGCTTTTTCTTTGCGGTAACTTCAATTACTAAAATTTATAACATTAACGAGGGAAAATTAAGGTCTATTTACACTTGTCACTTTTGATATTCTGTTCATTTAGTAAAATGAATCCAAATTGATAAGTGAAAATTGCTTTTCACTATTATATCTTTAAAAGAGATATCAAAAATAATCAATGAAAGAGTTATATCCAATTTTTGACTGTTATCCTTGATCCAATGAACAGTCCAGAAGGACTGAGCAAGGACAAATGTAAACACAGTTTAAACATAATGATAAACTGCATTCTGTAATCAGTGTTTGTGAAGGCAGTATTAGAACCCACCTGTGAGACCCTTATAATTTGGTGGCCTTAATTAAGGCCTCGTAATATCTTAGGTAAAAACACTAAGAAAGAATTACTTCTAAGAATTCTGTTCTGTATTATACTTGTACCCACATCTAGTTCCTATAGATATCCGTTTGTTATTACCAATGTTATTTTGGGGTTCAAAGTGTCTTGGAATCAAGTGCCTTTTTTTCATAAAACAGAGTGTGGCTTTTCAAGCAAAAATTCAAATATTCTAGCAAATACTTGAAATCGGTTCTCGTTCATTCTTAAATAATTCCTGTACTTCTCTTCTGCCAATTCTCCCAGACTTTCATTTTGAACCATTGGTCTTACCTGTCAATGTCCTTGAGATAATTATTTGTTGATAATTTAATTACATAATTTAGTTCACGAGACATCTTTTTTGAGCCTTCACACTCAACAGAATGAGGAACACTGCAGTGAAAACACAGATTTAGATGTAAATATGTAAACGAGGATTATTCACTTTAGAGTAAAGGGCTCTATTTCAATGTACATCCAAAGTGATAAAAAGTAAATTCTACTTTATCAGTACATTTTAACACCCCCATGTTTTTAAGTTTTTATGTACTGGTCCCTTAGTAACATATATGACAGATTGATTCTGTTTTTTTATTTTTATCTTTTATTAATTTAGAATCTTCAAAAATTAAAATAAATAAACAATAAAGTATAAAATAGATTTTAGGAAACGTATTGGCAAGCAGTTCATCTATACTAACAAGAACAAATCAAATTAGTTTTTTATTCTTTAGGCACTAAAAAAAAATATAACTTTTAAGCAATTAAAATACTACTGCTCCAGAAAGATTCAAATTATTAAAAATGTGCTTGCTCCACCTCATGGCGCTATTAATTTGATTTCTGGCTTTCTCTCTACATTTGTTTCCGTTTATCCTCCATCCTTAATTGTTTACAAAAATACTTCTGTATTGTTTACATTTTGACTTTAAATCTTACCTTTAGAAAATATTGTATAATTTGTTTCACATTTTTAAACAAATCTTGCTTGCTGAGTGTTTATAGCTTGATCTTTTATGGTCATTTTCTTACAAACATGATTCTTTGATAGGTAAACCCTCTGGATAATATTTATTTTATAAAGTAAGTAATTTTGTTTGTCTCCAGCTGGGTTTTTGATGATCTGCAGTGGATGTGTGGTAGCCTGGCCATCCCCCAGTGTATTCCGGATAAGGGCAGGACAGACTCCTGTACAAGATGGTCATAAAGATATCACAGGCGTTGGTTATGTCTTCTTTATTGGCTGCATTCCAGGGTTCTTCCTTACCTGGCTATTTCTTACTTATGTCGGCAGAAGGTAAACAGGATTATTCAGTTTTGTGTCAATTTTATTTTAGTTTATTTTATTGAGAAAAACGTGTTTTTTCATGTAAACATTATGCAATAAAACTAAGTATGATTATGTAAATTCTAGTTGTTTTTTAACCAAAAATAGCCATATAATTTAACCCTTTGAATGTGTAATTCAATTCATGAACCTACCTTAGTGACTGAATAAAATTTACACGATTTTAAAAGTTAATTTAAAAATAAATAAAAATTTAAAAAAAAGTTTGGATCCACTATGGATACAAACGGCCTGACGGAGCCTTGCAAGAAGGTTCTACTCGAGGCTCAGAGACTAGAGCTACTTAAGGCTGAAAGGGAGGGCTTGGATCCATAGTGGATCCACCCGCCAGGCGCTTTAGCATGGATCCACCCACATTGAATGGGTTAATTATTTCCTTATTTTTATACCTGGATTAACTTCTTTTTTTTTAAGTGGTACGTATGATTATATGGCTCCACCATTTAAAATAATTTAAACACTATACTACTATAGTGAAGAGTCAAAACTTTAGATACACATACTGTAATCATAGATTTGCCTAAAACAATAATGTATTTGCTGTTTTAAATTTCATAAAACAATTTTGAATGTTTTCAGAGCTGGAATGTTGGCCGCAGCTCTTCTTTACTCTGTTTCCTGGATAGTTATGGCATTAGCTACAACTCTAACTTGGGTTTACGGTGCAAGACTTATTCAGGGTATGGCGCAGACTCTGGCCCTCGTTATTACACCTGTTTATATAGTTGAAATCAGTCAGGTAAATAATCAGATGATGCTTTAATTTAAATAGTTTAGAAACAATTGTAATAAAGGCTTTCTGAAATAGTCCAGTCAATATGTACAAAAAAATGGATTTCCTTGAAAAAAGTCAGGTATCTACAATTTTTGGATATATATATGGACCAATGCCACAAGAAAACAAGTAAGGCGCGCTTCACGTAAGTACATGAGACAATAATCTCCGGTTTCTGTGGGATTAAGTTAAAATTATTAGGTGAAAAATTTTAATAGTTGCATATTCCTTTTCTAAACTTCAAGACCTTTAAATTGATGTATAAGATGTCATAGTGACAAAAAACCTTTTTTTTTAGTCACCCGCCATATTGAAAATGGAAGAGGTGTAGATCAATAACCAAACAACGTCTTCACACAAAATAATTGTATTTATTACAATTGACCGGTTTCGGCTGTTCTAATGCAGCCTTCTTCAGATAATCTACAAACCAAATAACAAACTAAATTTAGAAGTATACAAAGAGGTTGCAAGAATTATTAAGTGAAACAGAATGAAAGCAGAGCTTAATATAAAAATCCAAAACAAAAAAAAAAGAAAAATATATGTATATAAAAAATTAAGCGCTAATAGCCGAAGTTGTTAAGGCGCAAAAAAAAAAAAATGATAAAATTTAAATAAAGAATATAATGTAAAATACCTGTGTAGAAGTAGAAAATACACATGTGTAAGTAGAAGTAGAAAATAGAATGTAGTAAAAAATAGAAATAGAATAGAATAGCCATGTAGCTAGGAATAGAAAATAAAAATAGAATGTACAAGTAGAAAATAAATATGTGTAGAAAATACCTGTTTATTTGGTTTGTAGATTATCTGAAGAAGGCTGCATTAGAACAGCCGAAACCGGTCAATTATAATAAATACAATTATTTTGTGTGAAGACGTTGTTTGGTCATTGATCTACACCTCTTCCATGATGAGTCGCTATCACACATTGGAGAAAAACACAGTCGATGATATTGAAAATATTAAGTGTGAATACTCCAAAAAGTGTACAGTTGTCACAAATGATGAACCTGTGTGCCAAATTCCATGTTCCTAGCTATTTATGAATTGAATCCAAGTAGTTTATGAATTGAAACATACAGCCTTAAATAATGTGTTTTTTTTTCATACTTTGTAAAGAAACCTTAATGCGTGTCATGTGCGTTTACACATGACACTTCTCTCCGGCAATAAATGTCAAGTGTCAGACAGAAATTGCTTTGAGTGATAACATCTGAGAGAAATTGCTTGAGATTTAGGTCGGAGATATATGTCTGACAATTCTCTTAAGCATTGCTTAAATTTGCAATAAATGGAGGTCAACTTCCGCGATATCTCTCAGAGGAGTTTGAATTTTCAAATAATCGGTGTTTAGTTTACATCTGTTGGCATAGAAGTGTCGACACTTATAGCTGAGAGTAGAAACATAAATCTCAGACTTCTGAGATTTATGACTGACATAAATATCATGCAATAAATGTAAGGAGTAAACGCACCTTAAAAGAACAAGTGTGCAGAAATGGACTCTGTGCAAGCTGAGTATATTGAAAGAACAAGTAAATTATAGTTCATTTTTCAGTTTTTGCTCAATATCTCTCTTCCCATATGTATTGTAAAGCATAAATCAATAGTAGTCATAATTAATATTGTAGAGAAAAAAATTTGCTACAACTTTCAAATTTTTTTGGAACTTTTTTCTGTTTTTCACTGTCAATTTTATCTTCTTTTTATCTTCACCTAAATTATTTCCTAAGCCTGCTAGTGTATCTTCCATTTAGTTCTAGATTAAAATAATAATAATAAGTAATAAATTATTATTATAGTCTATAAGATTAGAGTTGGCACAATCAAAAGGCGGGAAAATTTTGAGGGAAACGATTTTATTGGTCCCCCATGTTGAATGCAACTTCAGAAAAAAATGCTCTACTCTACCCCTATTCCACAAAAAAATATAACATGGCAACACCGATTTTCCCATTTTATAACCGCAAAACTACCTCCACATTTGTTGTTTCCCGCCTTCGATTGTGCCAACTCTAATCTTATAGACTGTAGTATAATAATATTTCTTGTGACTTTCAGGTATCACTAAGAGAAGTATCTGGTTTTAGCATGCAGTTCTTCTTTAACTTTGGATTGCTGCTACAATACAGTATTGGGCCCTTTGTATCATACACCACGCTCATCTATATTAACCTGTGTTTCGCTCTGTTCTTCTTCACCTGCTTCATCCTGCTCGCACATGAAAGTCCGTACTTTCTTTTAATGAATAACCAAATGTTTAAAGCCGAAAGAGTTCTTAGACATTTGAGAAACCATGTCCAGCCACCAAATGAAGAACAAATACAGAATGAACTTACTGTCGTACGGGTGAGATATAATTATTGATAGCCAAAATTGGCTGTCAATTTTAATTGTATACATGGGTAATATATAGCTGCAAAATATATAGCATTATGATGGCCCAATAAATTGATATTGTTAGATTTACAAGATTTAAGATCCCTTTAGTCCAAAAAATCGGTTTATCAAGTGTGATGAACCAATTTCAAATAAACATAATTTGAACTTAATTAATTAGAAATATGAAATACACCCTCCCCAAACATCCGCACCTCCACCATTGTCAGAAGAGCTAAAACTTGTTAATAAAATCAAAATTTTAATATGGCACCACAATAATTGAAATGTATAAACAAAGTCACACAAAGGTTTGGTTTATTGCTAAACACATTTAAAAATAGTGAAAATGATTATTTACATATAGTTCAGGAGATAGCGTTCAAAAAAGTGTCTGACTAACATCAAGCTAGAATTTTGTGTATTAGTAAATGTTTTGGTGCATTTTAAGAATATATGGTCGGCTAAGTTCGTCGGGAGGACATAGCTTAGCAATAGGCATTTGAAAAAAACAAACAGGTGGAGATCGGCCATGTCCCACCCTTTTTGGTGGACGTGATTTTCATGATCCTGAGTACAAACTTAGTACACCAATAATCAAGTTGATGCTAGTTTGTCACTTAATAGGTTAGTGAGTCAAATATTACTCGAAATCAAAGTGTTCCTCTTAAATGCACTAAAACATTTAGTTATACACAAAATTCTAGCTTGATGTTAGTCAGACACTTTTTAGCATGCTATCTCCTGGACTAATACATTTTTAAATTATCATTGTAGATCACTGATTAAGCTCAGGCTCCCTGGGCGAAAGCTTTGCATGATATAAAAAAGGAAACAACACACACACGGACTTTTATTCCAACAAATCTCATTCACTCTTCTTATACGTTCTACTCTACAAGTCTACATAAGAAAAACCTCTTCAAGTATAATACATTTTTATTTCAATTATCACTAAAATCAGATTTCTTTTCATTAATATCTCAAAATTTAAATTGAGTTCGTTTTAGAAATTTTAAATCAAAATCCACCATTTTATAAGAATTTATTTTTTTTCAGTTTTTAGAGGTATAACACAATTTAGAGCTGACATTCATTTCTCAAAAATTTCACCTTATTTCACCTTAGGATATGATTTTTTCTGTGCATGTACACCAAAATCAATCGAAATTAACCCAATAGATTAGGCTCCACATGTTTGCATGGGCTGTAAACTACAGACAACCAAGAAATTTTTTAAAGACTTCTTTATTGGATTCAGGGAACTTAAAACTTGTAAATCCTTCACAAATTTAAAATCTATTTTTGCACCATCAAAATACTTATGTATAGACTAAGTATATGAGAAAGCAAAAATATGAGAAAAGAAATATTTTTAAAGACACTTTCCCAAATTACACTACTAATATTTAGAACTAAAGAATAATCACACTGATTGTTTCAGAACATGTTGGAAGAACGTGAAAGAACCAGCACATTGAATCAAATCAAGTTGTTTTTATTTAACAAAGCAATGAGACGAGCTCTTATAATAACTCTTGGTCTGACTTACCTCTTTGTATTCAGCGGTCTCTCCCAGATGCTTATGTTCGCTGAAACTATCTTCAGGAAAACTCAGGTACACTTTTAAAAATACTACAATTTTTCATAAAAAAAAAAAAAAAAAAAAAAAAAAAAAAAAAAACTGTCTATAACATTGTTTTTTTGCGTATGAATATAGGTTGTAAATTGTACCCTGTAGTAATCTTATAAGTCTAGTCTTAAGGATCCAAAAAAGGGTTGGTGAAAATTAATTACTTTACATCATTTCCATTCGGCAACGTTTCGGCCTGGCCGGCCATTCTCAAGCCTAAAAAAATGTACGTATATTTACTATAAACTTCAATATAGAACAAATCATCACATCTAAAAAATGATAAGATACATGCGTAAAATTACCTTGAAAGTACACATTAAAAGTACATGCAGTCAAAAATCAGAAAAAGTTAAGAATGGCCGGCCAGGCCGAAACGTTGCCGAATGGAAATGATGTAAAGTAATTTGTTTTTTACACAATCAATGACCAAACACTTAGTTCAGTTTTCTTCAAATTTGGTGGAAGTTGCTTGAAGTCATTATAATCATCATAGAAGAGGTGTAGTTCAATAACCAAACAACATCTTCACACAAAATAACTATATTTGAGACAATTGACCAGTTTCGGCTGTTCTAATGCAGCCTTCTTCAGATTATCTGTGTCTCCTTATAACCTACACAGATTATCTGAAGAAGGCTGCATTAGAACAGCCGAAACCGGTCAATTGCAATAAATACAGTTATTTTGTGTGAAGACGTTGTTTGGTTATTGAACTGCACCTCTTCTATGATGAGTCGCTATCACACACTGGAGAAAAACACAGTCGATGATCATTATAATCAATACATATGTTTTAATAATAATTCTTTTATTTATTTTTTTACTTTTTTTGGATAAGAGGTCTACTTCTCAAATAACTAATAGTTTTATTATATGCTTTGATTCTAATTTCTAAAATCTACAGTTGTTTATTGTATTTTTATAAGGAAATGGAATACATTTCGGCCACGTTATATTCTTGGTGTGATTTATTAATCAAATTAAAACAGTATTGTACTCATTATAAATTGCTCAATATAATGCCCTATACTTCCAGGAGCCCTCCTTAGCACGCAGGCATAGCACCCCTATTGATCAGTAAATCTTCTTCCGGTCTTCCGGTAAGTGCCAAGCAAAGCGAATAGAGAGCATGGCCCACATTATAATTTTTTTTTTTTATTTTCAGGTCCCTATCTCACCTAGTATATCCTGTATATTCGTAGGTGTGATCAAATTAATCGGTGGATTCACACTTCCTTTTTTAATTAAACTATTCGGCATGAAGAGAATGGCTGTATGTTCTACATTATTGGGAGGCATCGCTATGGTAAATATTTTTAAACAATTCTTTTCTAATTTGAATAAACTCATTTTCAGTCCTAAGTGCAGTCTTTATTTATTATAATTCCTTCCAACATTCACTGTTTCATAATTTGATTCATCCAATTAAACCTTAGTAGAAAAAACGAAATTTCTTTTTAATTTCTCTACTAGCACAAATAAACTGTTGTTTTTCAGTTCTTTTTAGGGCTTTTTTTCTTTATGAAACACGAGGACTACAACATGGAATCATTTTTCTGGGCACCACTTTTCTTACTATTACTCTACTTCTTATTTACTGCAATCGGTAAGATATTTAATATTATCTTCTATCTAAAACATTATATTTGTACCTGGATAAGTGGAATTAGTAGCTGTTAACTAGGAACCTATTCTCAAATTAACTATTAAGAACTAGATTTATATCACCATGTTTTAATATAAAATTTGATAAATTTACATAAATATCAAATTAATTACAATAGGCAAATTTGGTTTAAAAATACATTTATAAATGAGACTAATACCAAAAGAATAAACTTGGGTTTCTTGTATACCTCTCCAAATGAGAATTTTCAGTAGCAGTGTATTAAGGTGCGTTTACACCTGACATTTATGTCAGACAGAAATCGCAGTAGTGTAAACACCAAAAAATTTATGTCTGAGATTTATTCTACTCTCAGCTATAAGTGTCGACACTTCTATACCAACAGATGTAAACATTGATTATTCGAAAATCCAAACTCCTCTGAGAGATATCGCGGAAGTTGACCTCTATTTATTGCAAATTTAAGCATTGCGAGAAGTCAGACATATATCCACTTCATAAATCTCAAGCAATTTTACTAAGATGTAACCACTCATAGTGATTTCTGTCTGACACTAGACCTTTATTGCCAGAGAGGAGTGTCAGGTGTAAATGCACCTTTACTCTTTTATTTATACATTAAAATCTGAATTCCATTCCATGGTATTACGGGTATAAACAAAAATTATTTTTTTAATTCTTTTGCAATATTTCAATCTCATCTGAGCTGTTATATCAAGCTTAATAATTATTGTTCTTATAGAACATCCAAAAGTACCACCTACTTAACTTTGGTGTATTTGTGGTTTGCTCAGTAAAGTACTGCCTTTGTCACTAAAACTTATTTATTTGTTATCATGATTATAAAAATTATTAAAAATCTTTTCTCTAAGAGAACATCTGTCTTTTTTTCTCAGTTTATCTAGTAAAACTTTTAAGAATACCTAGATCCACTTGTTAAGATCCCACTTGTTCAGGTGTGAATATAACTTTAGTAATATTTTGTACAACTATTTCTTTATTTTAATAACTTATTTTATTTTATCATTTACTTTATTTATGTTTATATTTGGCTTGTTGAAACAACATAAATGATTAATAATAAAATAGCGTTTCTAGAGCCTAGATCAGCCTTCAAAGATCAGATTCAAAGGCTAAAGTAGGTTTCTAGGCACTTATTTATTATTTAGATTGTTACTCCCCTTATAAAAAACAGGGGGAGTAAAATTCTAAAGAAGGTGTAAGGAATGTTCTTCTTTAGACTGTTACTCCCCTTATAAAAACAGGTATGGTATCCCTTTGTCGAAAGTATATTAGACTAAACATCCCTTTTTCTTAATAGTTATTAAGTCGAAGTTATTTATATTCTAAAAAAAACATAGGGGAGTAACAATCTAAAGAAGTAACGGTTTCAAAACAAGAAGATTTCAAGTTTTTATGTGAATAATAAACTATTATTTCTTTGCAGGTTTAAGTTTCTTAGTGATGCATGTGAGGGCTGAAATATTCCCACCTAATATAAAACCAACAGGTATTCTAATACAGGAAACATTTAATATTATTGGCCTCGAACTGTGTTCTATCTTCTTCACACAACTCCTAGATTTTACTTTCATACCTATATGGTTCTTCTCAGCTTCTATGCTATTATCTGTCGTATTCATGATATACGCTCTCCCAGATTCAAAAACAATGTCACTCTACGAAATACAAATGTGGCTCAAAAAATAAATGTTACACGAATATAAATTTATTTTGTAAGTAAAAAATAAAATTAATATAATATTTACTAATTGCATTACTAGTATAAAAAATAAAAATGGTCCTTAATTAATTATTATAAAATGAGCAATTATAAATTTACTTTAATAAATAAAAAATACTTAATTTCGATCAACATAAAAATAAAAAATAAAGTTAATATATAAATAACTTGTACCTCTTAAAAAATTATACTAATTTCCTAGATTAATTTCAAATTACTAATATCACAAGATACAAAAGAAAACTTTAAGCCTTTAAAAGAAGAAAAATAAATAGTTTAAAAAACCCCAATTTATTATCTTTTTTCAACTGCTTTTTGGAGTGTTAATGCGCACGATTTGGTTCCTTAAATCTCTTAACGAGGCTAGATCATCTTTAGAAGCTTTATCATCTGCTGTTATCAAGCCAACCAACCTAGAAAAAAAAATATATATTTGAGTAAACCTAAATAAATAGTCAACGAGATAGCATGCAAAAAAATGTTTGACTAACATCAAGCTATAATTTCGTTTATAAGTTAATATTTTGCTGCCTTTTAAGAATGAGTGGTCGGCTAATATCATCTGCAGGACATTGCTTGACAATTGGCACTTGAAAAAAACAAACCAGTAGAGAGTGGCCATGACCTGCCAATTATGGTGGACAAAGTGATTTTTATTATCCTAAGTACAAAATTAGTTTAAAGTTGATATTAGTTTGACACTTGATAGGTGATCACTTTGATTTGGAGTAATATTTAAATAACTATCCTATAAAGTGACAAACTAGCATCCACTTGATTTTCGGTCTAGTAACTAATTTTACACTCAGGATAATGAAAATCACATTTCCCGCCATAATGGGTGGAACATTGCTGCTCTCCTCCGGTTCGTTTTTTTTTTCAAATGCCTATTGTTGAGCTATCTCCCTTAAGGCCCCCATATACGATCAAACTTACTTGACAAACTTGGCTTGTCAAGCCAGCTTGTTAAGTAAGTTAGACCGTGTGTACCCACACACGGTCTAACTTCACCCGAAGTTTGAGAGTTTGATGGCTTGATGTGGTGTACACTGGGCATCAAACTAATTTGACAAACTTTTGATCAAACTTGCTTGTCAACCTAGTTTGATCGTGCATGAGGGCCTTTAGACCAACCTAAAGAGTAACTTATACACAAAATCCTAGCTTGCTTTTAATCACACACTCTTTTGCACACTATTATATATAAGTAGGAAAAAGCCACAAAATATCAGTATGAAATCACCTATTACTGATTGAGCTGATAACTGATGTGATAAGTAGAGTTCGGATCGATATGCACTTAAAAACCTCAATATATGCATATGAAAATTGCATATATGCAACTTATCCCAAAAATATATGCACTAAAATATGCACTTATCCCAAATATATGCACTTATTCCTAATATATGCACTTAAAAAAGCATTTATTTTATATAATATATTTTAAAAACAATGAAAATTTACTATTATTTTACAATGCATTTTTAATAAATTACTTAAATGTAGGAAACAGTAAGAAAATTTGTCTGAACTACTAAGACTTCCTCTAAATTTGTAATCTTAAAATTTTGTCTGCGGTCGGAAAGAACCATTTTTAAACGTGAAAACGTTCTCTCAATACAACGTCGCACGACACTACTGGAATATATTTTAGGGCAGCGACGTCAGCTTCTATTTCGTCTCTACCCTCCGCCCCTTCCAGGATGCGGGTGACGTTCTCCATAGTGGTCCAGCCCGGATTACGGTGGAGAACTACATCCATTTATTGTCTAAGTCTTCCCCTAATCGGACCCAGTTTTTCAATTATATTTGGAAGGTCCCTGAAATAAGCTTTAATAAATGCCAATCTCTGAATTAAGGGCACTCTTTGCTTTTGGGATGGCCTAATTTGCCGAATCTCCGAAGCCCTCTGACCTTAATGTAATACTCTAATGCACGTGTTGTGCATTCATTTGGTTAATGAAGTTATTTTAAACCAATAATAAGGGCAGCACTCTATATTAAATCGTCAGCGGTAGCTCTGTACGGAATCAAGTCGAAAAACCAGAAAACAAACCTTCTTAGGGTATCAACCAGTAGTGACGGGTAAACCCCCTGTCCTGGCAGAAGCTTAAGACAGGGGTACGTGCACCGTTACACAGTGAATGACTTCTAATCCTCAAAAGGGTTTTGGTACCTAGATAATATATGTTTGACTAGAAACATTATATAAAATATGGACCTCAGTGGAAATTTCTCTCAAAAAGTAGAATATTTATGGGAAAATATTCAATAATATGCACTTATGCCGGAAATATGCAATTATATGCAATAATGCCCGAAATATGCAAAATATGCCATTTTAAATTTGAATTTAAAGTGGCCAAGTGCATTCTAAACATCATAATTCGTAAAGAAAAATCAATTGGGGCAAGAAAAAAAAAATATGCAAATATGCAAAATCCGAACTCTAGTGATGAGGTATAATCTTCACTGTCAGCAATAGAGTGAATAATAACCAAGTAATTTAATTATATCAAGAAAAGTTAAGAAACAAGCAGAAAATTGCTCTTGACAAGCATTCAGGCAATGTGGTCCCAAAGCATCTTATGATGGAAAATACCTAGATCTTTCTATTTTTTCACCTTAGATTTTTGTTTAATTTTAACAGTATTTATTTGATAATAGCTATTTAACGAATTCAACGTGTTTTTCAATACAAGGAAACGAGCAGCGGAGTGCCACGAAGGTTTGGATCTACAAGGGATTGAACCACCTCCGCCCTTAGTACTCCATGGAACCTCAGTGGATCCAAACACATTTATTGGGTTAAGGGACATAATTATCTCTAAGTTTTACATAGTTTGAGATTAAGATAATATACCTGAGGTTATCCAATTCCTGTCTCTGGGCTTGAAGCTGTAACCTGACTTGTTCCTCCTGTTCTGTTTTCATCCTGTGTATTTCTCTTAAAGCTCGGCTCCACTCTTTTCTAAAGAATTCTTTGGATTCTAGGGCAGCACTCAGTTTCTCCTCCAAGCTCTTCTGTAAATTAGCAACACAATAAAATTAAGTTGTGTCAACAATATAAATATCCTACAATATAATCCTACTGAGTTACATCAAGGAAATTAACAATACATTATACAACATAATCCAACTGATTATACAAGTTCACAGATATCACCAACAAAAGTATTCAGCAGCTAGATGTGGTTAGAACATTAATAGCTAATCTTAATCATAAATACTTTCAAGTTCGTTTAGGTCTTACAAAGAAATGGGGTACAGTAATACCCCTGACTTACATAATAGGTGGGACTACAAAGTATACCGTAAGTCATGGAATGCACTTAGATTCACTTAGACACTCACTTTTTTTGTTATTTCATAAAGTAAGTTGTAGATTTATGTTGACAGGCTGTGCACGTGTCTCCTTAACTACTTTTGATGTATTATCACAAAAGGGAGGTTTCAAAGGTATCGAATCGACTGCCTTATCACATTTAGCAGCAGGTTCGGGTTTTAAGTAACTTGTTGGGGTATTACTGTACTTAACACTTTCGGCTCCTCTGATGCAACTAGAGTTGCTTCCCGGGCGCCATTACTTTTTTTTTAAATGATTTTTAATAGAGCCATGACGCAACAGGTGCGTCATGGCTGGAAAGTGTTAAGATACATCTACTCCTTCAGATATGGAACTAGTTAACTTTATTGTTTCACTAGATAAGATAAGTAAAAACCATTTAATCAATGTCTTCTTGCATCTATTTCATTATTCCAGGTTTGATTAACAGTGCCGGCTAGGTATGAGAATAAAATATGGTCTCTGAGTTTTTTGTTTTTTTTATTCAAACTGTTCAGAACTTTCTTTAAGTGATTACCCACTTCTCCTATGTATGTATAAATAAAAAAATGTTTAGCAGTAAAACTACAATTAAATAATATAGAAATCCATTCTCTCTCTCTCTCTAGAAATATGATTCTCCTCCCCAAACTCTCCCCTAGAATAATTTATTCTAAATAATTATATGGAGAATATTACAAACCATGTCAATGAGGAGAGCAGTCATCTGCTGCTCAGTAAGATGAGCAGACTTATTGTTGATCAGGGATCTAACGGAAGTTTGAGCATCACCACCTTCTCCTATATTATGCGTCCCTCTCAGAATCTCATTTTCTTTCGTTAAAGAACAGTTTTTAGCTTTCAACTCTCCAATTTCACTAGTCAGAGTAGTTATCTATAACAGAGCAAACAAATAATTAAATAATAAAGTAAAAAGAACACATGATTTCTTCATTCAATTAATTTTTGGGAGAGTCATAAAAAAATACTCAGCCACTAGGAATTTTATTTGATTTAGCCTTGTTCACACGACACTAATGACGCATCATTTAATGCAGGGACACTGCTTGACACTCAGCGTCTTAGTTATAGTGTGTTTAGAGCCATGACATCTACTGTTCTTACGATGACACTAATGTCGTGGCATTGAATGTCACTAATGTCGTGGCATTGAATGTCACTACATTAGGTGGATCATTACAAAAAAGAGGCAAGGTTGGGAAATTTATATAAATAAGCCGAGTGAGTAAACCATTTGCCATAAAATATTAAGGATGTGTTGTAGGACCCCAGGTATGCTGCGCAATCAATTCAAATATTCCTTTTATAATAATTGCAAAGTGATTCTAGGGTTTTAAGTGAAGACGTACATCAAAATGTCTCACATCTAGTACATGTAACTGAAAGCAAAAAGAATCAGAAGTAGTGTAGAGCAGCGGTTCCCAAACTGTGGTACGCGTACCACTGGTGGTACGCGGGATCGGGTCCAGTGGTACGCGCCGCATAAATATTTCCGGTTGTTAGGAGTGCATTCATCCCTTATATACCTCAAAACCAAGTATAGAAACAGACTGTCCTGTCCTGCGTTGAGAGTCATGCGTTTAAAACTCAGCCTCATCACTCCAGAAATTGTTTTAGCCAATTTTTGCAAGCACATCCATCCAATTAACCTGCCTAATCATATTGTTTATTCGTTTATTTTGACGTATTCTTTTAGTATGTTCTTTTAGTATGTGTTCTTTATGGTCATTATAATTTTTTTTTTATTTTTTTTTTATTTATTTATTTATTTTTTATTTATTTTTATTTCTTTAATACAAATTTTATTAATTGTTTTGTTATTTTGTTGTAATTTGATGTTCTTTGTTCTTTCATGAATGTTTTTTTTTTTTTACTAAATAAAATAAAAATGTTATTTAGTCCTTTTTTTAACAATCATGCTCAAACACCTTCTTTCTAAAGATTGAAAGACAGGAAGTGGTTCAAAATTGGGGTAATAGGTGTGCGATGAAACTTAAAAAGCAAATTAATAAGACCAGTAAAAAAAAAATGATATGCAGGTTTGGTACAACTTAAATTTAAAAATGTTTTGCATTAAAAAAATGTGATACCCTACGTTTTTGAACCTTTAAAACTCAAAATTTTTCTTGGGGGAAGGCCCCCGGGCCCCCTTTCTTCTGTAAAAAAAAGTCCTGGATATTCCTGTATAAACATCAGTGGTACATGAAAAATTCAAGACACAATAAGTGGTACGCCACCAAAAAAGTTTGGGAACCCCTGGTGTAGAGAATCAGAATGAAATAAACTACTAACTTAACTATGTTGTTTTCAATCATCATTATGATGCTCAACACCCTTGAGGAAGCTTTCTGTAATGTAGAAGAAAATGTAAGACATTCTTTTGAGACATAGTCTTCAAAAGATAGTTTGCTGCAGTTATACATTATTAACATGGATATTGTAATTAAAATTTCCATCACACAAAACAACAGCATGAAAAATGTGTTACTTTAAATTATCATGCCAGGAAGTTAGGATTTAGTAGGAGGTTTTCCGTGAAATGGAGAAAATGAGTTTTTTTTATTTACCTGTTGCTGCAAATTGGCCTGATGTTTTTTTGAAGCTTCCCTTAGCTCAAGGTGTTTTTCTGAATATTTCTTCTCCAATTCCCCCCGTTCCTTCTCTAGCTGTAACAAATTAAAAAATATCAGATAAGTATAACAGTTTGTTTCTTATATTTTAAAGCAGATTAAAAAAGAACATTTCAAATAAGTAGTAATCATCCAAATTTGTGTCTAAAAAGTAGGGTAATGTTCATGAATAGTCTATATTTTAGACAGATATAAGAATTAGTTATGTTACAGAAGAGCAGAGGTTGTTTATTCAATCCTAATACCACGTTGAATAAAAATCCAGTTGGTGTAGATTATGCCGGATGACCCTCAATAAAATGTCAAAACTGGTGAATTCTATGGGTCAAATAACAAAAAAAAAAAATAAATACGTGTGGTTTCACGGGACACCCGGTAGGAACGAAGTTCCTTACATTTTTCATTAAATATAAATTATAAAATCACACTGCTAAGTATGTATGTGTTGCTAACTACTTACACATGGCGGAATTAGAAAAGAGACAAAATTAAAAGTAAAAGTAACTAACTGTTTGTACCTATCGGAGTTAAGGCAAAATTAAAAGAAAAGTGTTATTTGTATCATTAAAGCAAGCATCTTACAATAAATATGTATTGAATATAAGAAAAAATTTAGTTAAAGAGTATAATTGTTAAAGAATGTTAGATTGAAATAAGTGACATTTGACATATATAACAAAAATAAACAATACAAATCAAGTAACAGGCTTCCATAATAACACTTTTTCCCGTCTTAACATTTTTGAAGCTTACGTTTACGCGAGCGTTGCGCGTGAACGCTTGGGCAGATAACGTTTTCCAACGAACTTAGCCTGGGTATTGGTGAAATGAACTGTTACTCAAGTTATTGTCATCGGTAGATTTCGTAGCAGATTTTGCATGACGGTGATTTTGGTCGTTTTTTTTCGGATTCACTCCTGGGATCCAGAACGTGCCATAAGGAACTTCGTTCCAAAAATTGTCAAGTAAGCTTATGCCCATTTCTAGATAGTTCCCGAGAAAGATTTATTTCTTTTCTCAGAGAGATAAATGAAAATTTCAAAAAATAGCATAATATCTCAAAAACTAAATAAGATAGAGAAATGGGCTGAGGGACAATTTTAAAGACCATAAAAAAAACCTTTCCAATCACACATTATTTTTTTTTAATTATCAGCTGCTACGCATCTTTCAAGTCCTGTTATTGCAAGAAGTCCTGCTTATGTATAAAATGGTGTATTCAGACTTTGATATTGATTAAATTCTCTAGAATTGGATTGATATAGGTAAACAATTATGTTGATTTATTATTTCTTAGGCATAGAGCTATTGTAATAAAGGTCTACACCAATAAAGGCTATTGCAAGGAATTTAATTTGTTATGAAACTTAAGTTGCTCAGGTGTGCTAGATGCTAAGACTTTGATTAATGGATGATAGTTGTCCGAAAGTAATTCAAGTTAAGAGGATAAAATAGAAATCTGTTACTCCTAATTATAATGAATTTCAGACAGAGATTAACAACATAGTTTGTCAAGTTGAAGAGTACTTGGGAAAGTTTCAAAATAATTAGACTACAAGTTTATTGCCTAGATTATTTATACCTCCATCTGTTGTCTAGTAACTGTTTCTAGTCTAAGCTTAAGTTCAGCTGAAGTTGTATGAAGTTGTTGGCTAAGAGAAACACTTTCCTCAATATTAGTAGTAGCTTCTCTTTCCAGTTCACTTTGCCTCGAGAGCCATTCTATTGTCAATCTTTTCACCTCCTTATCCAATTTTTTCTTGAGCTAAAAAATAAACAGAAAATTTCATATTTTAAATGATTTCTAGAAATAATAACATATTATTCATAATTCAAACCTATAATTAATTGTAGTCGAATTTTTAAATCATTTAAAGAAGGAAGGAAAATTTTTTTTTTTTTAAAAAAGAAAAAGTTTCTTTTACAAGTCAAATAACAAAAGCTTTTATAATTATGATGAAAATCATAATTCAATGATGGTGGCTTCTTAATTAAAAATATTCTTACTTTCTTCAACCGCTTTATATAAAAAACAAAAAAAATCAAGTCTTTTGTATGGTAGGAGTTAAAAAAAAATAATATAAATATATATTTTTAAAAAAATGTAATTTTTATATCCTCAGACTTTACTCTAGAACTGAAGATTAAAAAATCTCCTTTCATTTTATTTAATTATAAAAGTAATAATTAAAATAAAATATAAAATGTGTGGGTACAATAATTAAATATACAGTCGGACTTCTTATAATAAACTCCTCCTTAAATAATGATTTTTTATTTTATTCTCCCACGAATTCTCCATATAAAAATGTTTCTAGAGAATGAAAATAATTTCTTTTCAATGAACGAAATTTATAGAAATAAGGATAAAGACCCAATAAGGATAAAACTAACTTTCTGCGAACTAATATTGACGGTTAATTGGCATTCTTTTATTTTCTTAAAGCCATTTTTTAGGAGTTTCTTGCACTAGCACTAATAATGGAATGTAAATCATATTTACACTTTATAAAGAAATCTCTTAGTCTCAGTTTAGAATTAATTTCAGACATTTATAAAGCTCTTGACTTTTTGCAGTGTAATTTACTCACCCTAAAATGTCTGAAAAAAAAATCCTCACTTTAAGAAAAAATCAATCATATAAATCAAAGATAAAGTAAAGAAGTATCCTGCAAACATGAAATCGCTCCAAGATTAGTGTCTACAATTTTGAATAACATTTCTGCAATAGGCATTAATAGTTAATGGTACAGGATAAAAATCTTCCTCTTTCAGGAACACTCATTTAATTAAAAAATAAATCTATTCAGCAAATTTGTTTCTGGAACCAACAACTTTGTTGTATAGAGGTCCGACTGTTAAAGTAAAAAAATTGTACCTCAGCTTTGTAATTTTCTTTCTGTTTCTCTTTCCATTCTTCCAATTCTTCATAGGTCTTTTTGGCCAGGTCTTCTGTTATTTTAGCTTTAACTAAGACAAAATTCAATTAAAATTTGTATCATAGTCATTAAAAAGAGAATGAAAGGTCTTAATGCGTGAATTATACTACTTAAAAGATACATCACATAAATACATAAATTGGTGGTCAGATAATAGACAGTCAGTACAAAAAGAATTGAAATTAACAAGATAATCACGAAATTAATACAGTACATTAAGTTATTGTAGTTGGGGGAAAATAATATTAGAAGATAAAATATGAGCAACACTGTCACCTCATTTGAAAAACAACATTAATAGAACATAAATCTGTACTAAAATAAAAGTTGTTCGGTATGAAAAATGGCATTGGGCATTTGGTCCCCTCTACTTTGCTGGTAGGTCAAAACTCTTTTTTCTGAAATTGTTGATTACTAATCGTCTTATATTGCTGCAAAGCTTTTTCCATTTGATATGAAACGTTTTCACAATTAACACGTGGTTCTCAGTTGAAAAGCGTTCTATGATGTCACACAGAATGAAATTGAAATGTTTACAGATTTCAAATTTATACTCAACAGTGTTGCCAAGCAACAAACAACAAAATGACATGCAATTCAAAATGGCATGCTTTTTGAACCACCCTATACATGCTAAAGACAATAAATTCAATTATTAAAGCCCTGGAAGACAGATCTGAGTAACAAAACTGAGAAAGGAAATTACTATAATTATTAATTATTTTAAATGAATGACCGAACTTTCTTACCTTGTTCAGTTAAACCAGGAAATCTCTGCTGGCCTAGCATTTCACAATCTCCTCTTCCATCCTGTCAGAACCACAAGAATAAAAATAATAAATTTTAAGGTAAAAGGTGTTAAATGTATTCAAATTGTATTTTTACACACATAATACTTTTCCTTCATTCATTCTATCTATGTATGGGAAGTAGTAGTAGTAATCTAGTACTTCCTACTTGAACGGGTAGGACGAACCACATGTTCGACCTTGCAATTAGGCCATCACTTAGGCCCTTTGTACGCCCCGTGGTGGAGAGTTCCAGTTACTTCACACATCATACATTTATACATTGCACCGCCGAAGCGAGTATGGTGTGGTCATTAGTAAGCTATATAAGCGAGTGTCAAAGCGTGGGGGAAGAGTCCTTATATAGAGTGTCCCTCGCCCTGCTCCGTCCTCGAACCATAGATACCAATTACATCATCATGACACGGTTCGGACCCACATCAAAGAGTGGGGGAAGAGTCCCCATAAAGGGTGTCCCTCACCCTGCACCGTCCTCGATTCATTGATGCAATTCAGAGTATCATGGCAGGGGATCGAACCCACGACCTCGAGTTGCCTCGACTAAGTGATAGCTGCACGGTGTTTTTAGCACCTCGGCCACCCTGGAATCCCTCTATGTATGGGAAAGTAAAAATATGATATTTTTATTATTTTGTTGAATTTACGTATCTAAAAATTAAAGAACAATTTGTAATGAAATTTCTTTTTTTTATGTTTTTAGGCATGAATATGCCCCGGAAAGGGGTGAAATAAAGCCAAATTTAAAAAATTCACCCTAGTTGAATTTCTTTATCTATTACCCTTAATCAACCCACAAATAACAATGATTAGAAGAAGGGAAAAATCAAGCTAATCTATAAATTATTTTAAAGTAATTGGAGAAAAAATTTAGGCATTTTCTTAATTTAAGAAATATTTCTTCTTACGTAAGAAACACAGCAATTTCAATTCATCCCACTCCAAATAAACTTTAAGCACATATTTTTCTAAATAAATAAGTTAATAGTTTAATTACCATACATTAACAATAGTTAAAAATTAACCATAGATTAACAAACCTGAGGGAAATTGAAGTTTGGTTGGAAGTAAGGATAAACAAATTGAGGCAAACATTGCGAATTTGGATTAAAATTTTGTTGGTCCATCATATTTTTCATTTGATTTGGCCAATTCTGCATATTCTCAACTTGATTGAAACCTTTCCCCTCAACGGGATTATCATTTTGCCTTGTGTTAGGTTGTATATCATTCATGTTGGGATCATGTGCTTTGCTGAGTTCAGTTTCTTGTACAGAAGGTGTAGATTTAACGTCATCTTTTGCTCCTGTGTCGACAATTTCTTCAGGTTGAACGTCAGAGTTTGTTTTAGTTTTACATGATATTCCTCTGATTTCATTTTTATTAGCACTTGCTTTTTCCCCAGCTTTCTCAACTTAAATAAAACATAAATAATTAGTTTAATTTCTAATATAGATTTAGTAATTACACTATTCTTAAAATTAGTATTGTTTTTTGACACTCAGATTGGCCAACCTATGTGAGGGAAGAAATAAAATCCCACAGGCCACCAGGCCTGTGGGAGAGAGGGAAATGCATAATTTGTTTGTCAACAAAAGAAGGTTATTTTACTAGTTCAACAAATCGCGATCTTTTTCCTGATTTTGCCACTTGGATTTTCACTTCTTATTTACGAATATGTTTTGAAATTTAATGAAAGAGTTAATTTCCTTTATAGAATCAAGAAATTTAATGTCGGTAATGAAAAGTTATGAAAAGTGAAGGCTTAAAACTACTTAGACGAAGAATTAATTTACCTGACAGATGTTGAATTGTAATAAAAGAAAGTTTAAGAACCTTTGTTAATTCAGTTGAAGTTTACATTTTAATCAATCAATATTTGAGTACAGTGTGAAAGAAGTAGTTATTATTTTTCGGTAAATAAACAATAAACTCTATTATTGTTGTATAACATGGAAAACGATAACGATTACTGAGTTGATTAATTTTCTGTCTAAGTCTTACTTTGTCAGAATAACTTAACAAATTGAAATGACGGGTAGTTACAAACAAAATTCAAAAACCAGTATAATATTTAGTGTATTAGAATTATAATTAAATAACATAAAAAGTGAATAATATGTAAAAGTGAATTCAAGCGGTGGCGTGGAGGTTATAAAGTCTCTTGGAACGGTTACCCTTAGGTCGGTGTCCCTCCACTAGAGACATTTTTATTTGCCTAGTTGGCCCGACCTTCTAAAATTCAAAATCCAACGCTCTCATTGGCTCCTTCTCTATTTTCCCGCGCTGTCAAAAAACAATACTAATTTTAAGAATAGTGTAGACTGTCATAATACACTTAACAAAAATATAAGTAAAAAGCATCAAATAACATTTTGACAAATAATAAAACATTTCTTATTTATCATTTAAGGGGAAATAATAGCTGTACCTCAGAAGTTAAATATTGTAAGACCATTTTTTAAAATTACTTTTTGTGGTTTTACTGCATTAAGCTGGTAGATACATTTTGGTCAAGTATTGAACTTCCTTAGTGTGTTTCCTGTGAAGTTTGTAAGGAGGTACTACTACTACTACTACTATTACGTGGCTCTTCGACCCTTGGTCTCCTTAATGACTTCTGCCCGTTCTATTCTGTACTGGGCTTTCTTCTGCCAACATCGGACTCCCAGAAAAGGAGATAATCAATGTAAAAATGTGGTATATTTAAAGAAAAAATGCTCAATTTTCCATTTATGGCGAGTAGAATTATTATTTAATTAGCCATTATTAGCTCTTCTGTCAAATTTCTAAAATGTAGCATACAATAATTTACCTTTTAGATACAGAAGTATTAATAATAAATGAGATGTTTAGATGTTATGATTTGAAAATTGTGCTTTATTTGTGAGTTGTTCTAGACAGAAAGATGATTTTATCAATTTATACTTATTGAAAAGTAATTGCACATTCACTTGTCAAATTTATATACTACATCTTACAGGTATGTTTCATACATGTTTCTTTCTCTAAGTTCAAAGATATCCGTGATTGGATTCATGTTTAAAAAAATATTTTCGTAAGCTAATCTGGGCAACATAATGTTAATTTAATAAATGGGCTAGATCATCTGTTTAAGAGTTAATAAACAATAGTGAAATACTAGATCTCATTTCTCATCGGAAATTATTTCTAAAGAAGAACAATTTTGTGCCAGAAAATTGTTTTACTTTCTTCCAAATCATAATCATTTAATTTAGTACAAGTGGATTCGTTTAAATTAATTAATTTTTCTTTCACTTACATCTTCTGTTAGTAGCAACAGTGAATGGTTTAATTGGATTTTTAACTTTACTTCTTTCCACTTCAAGATTCACTGATATATTAAAGTAGCAGTTACAATCTGATTCTCCGTTGTCCAAATACAGTTTACTTTCTTGATTAAGCAAGCTTACTTTACCACTAATCAGATTCTCACATTTATCTTGAGTAATAAAACTCTGTAAAAAATTAATAATTAAAATAAAATACACAAGTTTTAATAATTACTTATAGTCCAGATGATAGCATGCAAAAAAGTGTCATTAATATCAAGGTAGAATTTTGTGTATAAGTGAATGTTTTGGTGCCTTTTAAGAATATAATATGGTCGGCTAAGTTTGTCTGTAGGACATAGCTTGAAGATAGGTATTTGAAAACAAAAACAGGTGGAGAGCAGCCATGCACCGCCCATTAATATTAATATTTAAGAACAAATTGTTATCTGGCATGCAATTGAACTGGTGATCCTAACATGATTTGAACTCTAAAGCTTCTAAAAAATTAATTAATTCTTTACAATAAATGAGAGCACACAATTTTAGTTAAATACTCAATAATGGAACAGTTCTTATCTTAGAAATATGTCTCATACATTTTTCTCAAGTTCAAAGACATCTATAGTTAGAGTTATCATCAAGTTCTTGGTCTTCTGTTCCGTTGTGTGAGATGTTTTCAGTGAAACCCTGTTCTTGGTCTTCTGGTTATGACCAATGTTGTTCCGTTGTGTAAGATTTTAACAGTGAAACCCTGTTCTTGGTCTTCTGCTTATGACCAATGTTGTTCCGTTTTGTAAGATAATAACAGTGAAACCCTGTTCTTGGTCTTCTGATTATGACCAATGTTGTTCCGTTCTGTAGATGTTAATAGATCTTAGGATGAAACTTCAGGAATGTTCTGGGATGAACCCCCATAGTCCAGAACATTCCTGAAGTCAACCCAAGCTGACACAATGAACACTCCTAAAGATGCAGCTGGCACTGGCAGTAGAATCAAATATTCAAACTTAAACCCTTTGACATCATGATGTTTTTCTCGAAGTATAGATTTTTTTTTATACTACTAGTAGGTATAATAATAACTGATCTATTTTACTCTACACATTTAAAAGAATTCATTTTACTTAGGTGAAGTGTTGAAAATTATGTTGTGGGGGAGATGAATCACTTGAGTGTACGGTTTAGACAAAGGGATGTCATCTCTACAATGTATTAATTATATAGATAATTTTTTAAAAAAATTTATAAATTTTAAAAAATTAACTTTGAAAAAGGGATATAATCTCTTAAGTGTATAAATCAATCGAAATTGTGTCGCCAAGCGATTCTCGACTGTAAAGATAACTGCAATTAGCCAAAATATGGTATTTTCAGGCATTTATTAAAAGATAAAAGAATTAGCAATTGCAAAATCTTACTTTCATATCAAAAGGAGTTTTAGCCACAGTTTGCCCAGACGACTGAAGTAAGAAGTATAAATTAGGGAATTCAGTAAAATAAGCCACTAATGAGTTAGTCTGTGATTTTATTGTCAAGGTGATGGACTCATTGTCTACTTGTCCCTGAACTTCAGAGAGATTATTCGTCTTGAAGCAATCTCCAAACAGAGCAAACTCAAGCCTTAAATCTGCGGCAACGGCTGTATCAGTAATAAACTGTCAACAAAAACAATTACTGTGAAATAAATAATTCCAGTACAAAATAATAAAATAGTTAAATGAGAGAGGAAGGACTTTAAAAAAGTGAACTTATAGTTCACAAAACTGGCAATGCATTTAATTATATGGCTAAATACATACACAAAAACAACACTGGTACCTATCCTAGAGTAAAATTGATTTATATAAATAACGGCACTTTTTTAGATTGTTACTTCCCTCATAAATCCACAGCTTTGGCTGATTTAAATTCAAAATACTGTATATAGATTTGTAAATTTATTAGTGAAATGAATTTAATAAATGGATTATCTTATCTTATCTTTACTTCCCTCATAAAAAAAAAACAGAGGAGAGTAACAATCTAAAGAAGGTGTATGGAATGTTCTTCTTTAGACTGCTATTCCAATTATATAAACAGAAGGGTGATATTCCTTTGTCCCAAAGTACATTGGACTAAACATCACTTTGTCTTTGTTAAATAACGTACATAATAAAATAACGTAACATACGTAATATGATGATGTTTTTACGAATAATTGTATAACCCGTGAGTAACCTTTATCTTGTTTTTTCCCTGCCCTTCTTCCCTGTATTCTGGTTTTTCTGATCGTGTGTATATGTGTTGTTACTTTTAACTACTCTTATTACTTATACTCCCGCCTTCTTTCTGAACGTGTCTTGTGCGAAAGAGAACTGGTGCCTTAGTGGTTGAAAAATAATCCACTAGCAATAAATTGGGGATCAATTGTCCTAAACACTCCAAATTTGACTGTACTGTTTTTCACGGGTGATGTCACATCTAAATTGTTTGAACTAAAGGGTTTAGGCAGGTGTTCACTCAGGTATGAGGCATGTGGTACCAGACCCTCATTAAAAGTAGTCAATTAAATATTTCCATTGTAGACAGGCAATCAAAAACAACAAAGCAAGCAGTAAAGTTTTTGGTAGTTTTCATACTACGGAAAGATTAAATTTTAAATAATTCAAATTAAAATTATCAATAACTACGGGAGATATACAGAGAAAAATAGACAATAAAAAAAATTGAATTTCTAATAGATTGTACTAGGTACAGGTACTAATTGAGTACTTTACAATAATTATAAGCGTTAATTCTCGGTCTAGTTCTATTGATAATAATGTTTTGATTTAAATTTTTATAAATAATTGAAGAATATTGAAATGCATACTTACGGATTTCAAGTTGTACACAGAAGATATGCCAACAGATAGCTTGAATTGAGTGTCTGTATCCCTTGGTGTACCGACTTGTACAGAGTTCTTGGCCATTGAACCTTCTGCCGATGGAGCATCAGTAGTTACAATCAAGTTCTCCTCCTGCTTTGCAGCAGCTGGCAACACTGGCTGTCAAACACTACAAGTCAATCAACAATGATGGTCTTCAGAAGAAAACCACACAGTAATGTGCTCACTACATCTTATCAGGCAGTCTACCAATTAGTGTGGCACAAAGCCTCTTAGTATCCAATTATAAGACCAATGGCCACATGAGTATAAATAATTTAATCCCAAAGGAATCTAAAGTGTATTTGCATGGATCTCTTTCATTTATTTGTATTTAATATTAAACGTGCACAGACAGTTAGGATTAATAGGGCTATCTGTGAGCTACTTTCAAGAACCATCCATATTTCTTCAAAATCAGATGAGTACTCTTAAAGGTATAAAATTGAGCACATGCGGAAGAAAAAGCAATGCGTGCACAGGGTTAGAATTAATATAGGTCTAACAATGGGCTAATTATGGCCTACCATCCAGATTTAATTTTTGACAAGTAGTTCTTAAGGTATGAAAATGTTGTGGGACAGACTGACAGACAAAAAATCTAACATTTTTTTCTGGAAACTGTTTTTTGTGTAGAAATTTTTGAATTCTGAGACTGATTTCAGAATTATTGCAATGCTTCTATTACCTTTGGTGAGCTAAGTTTCAGGCGCAGTTGCAAGAGGGTGCTCACTACTCAACTAAAATTGTCCCCAAAGTTATTAATTTTTATTTAAAAATTCTAACCAATTGAAATTCCAAATATCAAGGAGGAGTCATTTTAAGCAACTAAGATATTAGTCTGAGCTAGAGTTATTGCCATCACAATAATTCACATCCTACGCTACCATGGATAACTTTGGGTTGTATTATTTATTTCATAATGAATAAGATTAGTTCATAACGAGTTAATCATATTATTCATTCGATGAATTTAAAGACATAATTCTTATAGATTAAATGAATTTTGTAAATATTGACGTTTGCCATTCACAAGAGATTCTTATTTTCGAGATATTTATTTCGTAATTCTTATTATTTCCGTTCACACTAGTTCTTCCGAGTTCCACACTTAGTGCACTTATGTGTTGACATTTCAACACATCATAACTAATAAATTAGACTAATTTAATTGTAATAATAAGATGACAGCAAATTGTGTTTGAAATTATTCTTTGTAGATTAAGGTGAAAAAAAAGTACAGTCTTTACCAATTTAAAAATGGTTAATACTGTTAAAGAATAATTATTATCGAAAAAATAATTTAAAAAAAATAAATTTCAATAAGAACTTTTTTCAAAACTCAATAATTATCAAAATTAGTCAATTATTAATGAAGAAAGGTGTTTAAAATAAACTTTAATTCAGTCAGATAATTGTCTGCTTATACGAAACTATATTTTTAAATTAGCTACATACAAATAGTATAAACTTAACTACAACAACTCTATAAACTAGATATAAAGTAAGATGATTAATTACCAGCGGTGTTTTTGGACTTTTTGAAGGAATATCAGCATCAGCCTCGGCAATAAAAAGACTTAAATAGATTTCTGGCTTATAACTCTTAGCGTCATGCCGCACTCCTAGAAGCTTTTGCCAGTGAAATGTTACCTGGAAAACAATAAAATGAGTGGATTAAAAAAATATTTTTATCAAATTAGAGCTTAATGTGTAGAGGATATTCTCTCAAATAAAAAAAGTCTATGAAGTCTACTTAAGATATTAAAGGTATAATATTTATAGTAGAAACATCATTTTATAAAACCTAGTTAGTTTAGTGGCTAAAGTAAAACAAAAACGTTCATAAATGCATCTAGCTAATATACCTTTAAAAACACTACAGCACAACTAAAGAAGCAAACTGTAGATAATAAACGTAAAAATCAAGATTATCCTTTTTTTGCCTAATTTAAACAACACGAGTGGTAGAAAGCACTTAAAATTCCACTAAGATTTAAAAACATTAGAACAAGGAACTAAAGAATCATTAGAACTAGTCTTATTTCTATTAGACAAAACTACTCAAGGTGCTAGCTCCAAGGAAACAACAAGACAAAACAGAGGTATTGATTTGTTTTTATTGGATAGATACAGTATTGTAATAAAAATAAAGAATAGTTCACAATAAGTACTTCGATATTTTTATTATATTCATATCCTTTATCATTTTTACATCAGTTAAAAGGCAATAGGTGATAGTTTTCAATTGTTGATTATTTATTAAATCTGTTGAATATGGCTTTTACAAAGCATACTCAAAATGATTCACAGTGAAAAATATGTTATATACTTGTATGACTAGTCTTATATTCATTAAGCAAAAACTATTACTGGGTTAATTTTACATAATTAATTATCCCTTTAATTTACTTTCTGGCACTCTTTTATACTCTTTATACAATTAATATTAACTTTTCACACACACATTGGCCAACCTAAATAGGGGGAAAAAATAAAGCTACTAGGCCTGTGGGATTGGTGAAGCCAGTGGCATTTTTTTATGCCTAGTTGGCCCTACCTTCTCAAATTCAAAATCCAATGTTTTCATTCTCTTCCACATTTTTTTTCTATTTTCCAGTGTTGTCAGAAGTCAGAAGTTAATATAATTTTAAAAAAGTATAGCTTGTAGGGAGGGGTGGAACGGTTCTATGAATGGAACGAGTTACAGCATTCCAGTTCTATGAACAAGTTATAATTGGAACATTTCAGTTTATGTTCCAAAAAAAAGTTTCTTTTATACACGTTTTCCTATGTCGTTTTTTTTTTTTTTTTTTTTTATTTATTTATTTATTTTTTTATTTCCACTTTGAACAGATAGTTGTTTTTTTGGGAAAAATCTAATTTCCTGATCTTGCCAGGGAGAAATTATTTTTATGGTATATATGTATAAAATGTTAAGTAGTAACTGAATGTAACCAAGAAACCTTGAACCAACTAAGAAATAGAAAAAATGAAGTAATTGCGTACTTATGTATCAGAAAGATTGTTTCTATGAGCTAATATAAATGATATATTGTACAAACACATAAAATTTATCTTCCTAAAGGAATCATTATAAGATCATACCTATCTAAAGTATTACTCCCGCGTTCGGAACTATTTTCAGTGACTAAAGCAACAGATATAAACTTGCAATGACACAAACACTAACTAAAGGGAAAGAATAATTAAAAATGTGTCTTACATTTGTTCCAAGTGTAGGACTGACTATCTGAGCTTGATGTTTCATATTTAGCAGAATATATCCTATCTTATCGCTCCTTCTAAATTTTGCATCACTGAAGCATTCCACTCGAATGGAGTAGTTGTGGCTCCGCATGCTAGAAATAAATAGTTATTTTTGAACACATGCTTCTTTCCATTTACTAAATAAAATGTAAAAATATTAGCTTAAATAGAAGAAAAAAATCCAATTAAAGGGGTGTTGTGGATAAAATGCTTTATTTATTTTTTATGTTCATTTATAAACAAAGTATTGACTTAAGAAGCAAATTATAATAAATGGATTAGTCTTGGTAGAGATGGACAACCCTCTCAATTGATGATAGTTTTAACTCGAGACTGTAGACTCGTAAAGTAAGCCAAATATATGAGAGAGTTGTCAAGTTTCCGGTACTGACTCAGGGGGAGATTTTGGTTATGCAACCTTTTATCTTATATTTTAAACCTTACTATTACAACCTAACAATTAAAACAATAGTTGTACCACAAATGAAATAAATGAATGTAGGTTCATGAAAGAAAAGATTCCTGTAATAAAATAATGATGGCCAGATAATCAAGAGTGAATTTTGGAAAGAAACTTCTTCTAGTGTCAACCACGGTCTATAACTTGCACTATCTTGGAGTGTCTTTTGACTTGGTGTGTCTGCCACCAGCCACAGCAATTTCCAGGTCTCCCTCGCAACCGAGCATTTAATCCTCCCACAACTACAGTAGCTTGCCACCATTTGACTGCTCTAGCTTTTCTGGAATACTATTTGTGTTCATCTAAGATAAATAACTTTGTTCTATTATATTATACTATATATTCTATGATATGGATAATACCTTTAAATGTAAAACAAAATAATACCTCTTAACCATGTATTACTAAAAATATTGAGCATTTTTTAACCAACGACTAAAGTATGCGTGTAGTGGGTGGGTGACAGACACTCAGATTGGCCAACCTAAATGAGGAAAAAAAATAAAGTATCTAGGTCTGTAGGATGGGTGAAACCAGACATATTTGTTTGCCTAGTTGGCCGAACTGCTTGAATTCGAAATGCAGTGCTCTCACTGGCTATCCTCAAAATGTTTCCAATTTCCCCACACTGTCAAAAGTCACAACTCATAATGGGCAAACTGTAGCAAAGTAAATTTTCAGCAGATACAAGTATGACAGGCTAGGTTTTTATTGAATTTGAATTTATTTAAATAATAAATAAATAGGTGTGGGAAACTGATATTAAAATGATCCAATAGAAAAAATCTTCATAAAGACATGGTTTTCTTTCAATTTCAGATCTTTAGAATAGCCGTATAAGTGTCTACTTTTCTTGCGATTCTTAAATACATTCAAGGACTTAGGATCTTTAATAACGATCTACATCACCTATTCATTATAAGGGACAGGATACTCGTTAGAGTAAGGAGGTTCTAAACAGTGACTAGACGTGGCCACTGGTGTCTGCCCTAGTGGCTTTGTGAGCCCCCACATGAATGAAATCTTATTGAATATCTTACAAGGAATTCTAACTACACTTCTCTAGGATTCAATCAACCAAAAAACCTAGTATGTAGGTGATTGACTTTGATTTTAGGCAGAGGACTCTTGGCCCTCAGCTACATCAAAACCAGAAGATTACTGAACTCCCATCTACGAACATTGATACGCTTACTTTTAATACTCTAAAAGTGAAATGGTATTGACAGAGTTAAAATTATATTTAGAGTAGATAATAACTACGAGAATAATTGATTCAATTTCCATAATAATAACTTTTTGATGCTCGCTCTCTTCAATCTTTGTTTGCTGTGCAGAAGTGATTCTCGTGAAAAGGAAGGCAACATTTAACGGGTTATACATTAATGAATTACTAAAATGTTTCTAATAATTTCTATGAGAAGAAAGTAGTTCAGTCAATATCAATTTTAGATAAGGTAGACCGCACTCCCCATATTGCCTTCAAAATATCGATATGATAACCATACTGGGATATCTAAATGAGCATCAATTAGGATAAGCTCGATAACATAAAGAATAATGTGACCTGCATAGTTCATGATACCGGTAAAAAGGTATATTGTCTCGTGAAAGAAAGTAAGTTAGTTCAAAAACAAACCTCCGTAAAACTTTCTTATCAGCCTCCCAAACGAAATCTGATTCAAATGTAGGGTTGGGCGAGCAAGGGATAGGATCTGAAGTAAGACCATTTCCGTTTAAACTGCACACAATAATGAAAGGAGACGTCAGAAAACCAAATCCAGTCCCTGTAACGTACAACCAAATACAGAACCTTAATTTAACAGAATTCCTTTGAATTAATTACGATAAAAACATTGATAAATAAACAATTACCTTCTCTTATTTTCAAAATGACACTCAAAGTGGAAGCATTCAAAGATTCCATTAAATAAACGAACTAATAAAAGAAAAAATATACGTTTCTCTGTTTTTGTTTACCCCAGTTGTCATGACATCTGACATCTGTGTCTTTATTTTACAGAGTGACCAACCTAACTCTTTAGAATTATCTGAACCAAATAATTTTAATTTTTGGAACTAAATTGGCTAATTAGAAAATTTTTCATTCATTTTTAATATCATCTTTAATAATCATAATTTTGATATTGTATATCTCCCTATGATTTTAATATTTATTGAGATTTATGATTTACTATACGTTGATTGAATTTTCGTATTTTTTTAATTAGAGAAATTAAAACATTTAAAATGAGCGTAATTAATTATTAAATTAATTATCTTAACATTTATTAAACATTTAAAAATACGTCGAAATAAATTAAATTTTCGAACAGCTGCTCGATTTTACTTCAACCTTTCGGCACACGGTGAACTCCTTCGTGTTCGGGAAGGAATTTTATTGATTTAGAATTTATTTCGGCTTATTTACTTTTTAAAAAGATAAATTTTAGTTAATTTAATAGTTCAGTCGAAGTATTTTTGTTAATTTATAACTACTCGTGAAGGTATTTGTTTTCGTCGGATTGTAAGCCTGCGCCACACAGTTGTAAGGGTGGGGGGCTTAGTCAAGTTTCTGGAATAATGGAGGTTCTAGGTGCGCGAACGGGTCATAGGTGTGTTTAGTGAATTTAAGCTAAATTAGTTAGCGGTTTAGTATGTGTCGGGATCGGGTGGGAATAGTTATGTGATTGTGAAAGACCTGTCATGAGTCCTAGTGCCGGTGTCTGTCGAGACGACGGAAGAATCGGTGTATTATAGTAGTTATGACGTACGATTGTTTCCGCTGCCTGGGTCCGGGGAGTGCCGAATCCGACTGTCGGTGTTTCTGATTCCTCCGGGAGTTTGGCGGTCCGAAATCCGGTCTCGGCACCTCGGAGGAAGATGCAGAAGCGGGAAGGACGAGAAGGAGGCAGAGACGAAGGCGAAGCGAGCAAGCGGCAAGCGAAGAATACGGCCGCTTCCCGTATCATGCACTCGAGTCGGCATTCCGTCTCGGGCACGGGCTCCGGAACTGGTTCCGGTGTGCTCATGGTCGGACCCAATTTCAGGGTCGGAAAGAAAATCGGATGTGGAAATTTTGGAGAGCTAAGGCTAGGTAAGTCACTTTCAATTTCTCCTAAGGTGGTAGGTTATGTGGGCTCTCCTTACCTAGCCACTGGTGTACCTTTTCCAGGCCACACACAATTTCCCTCTGTATAACCGACATTACTCCACTATCACTGTGTTTTTGAGTAAATCCAATATTTAATTATATTATTGCTGTTTCAAAGTTATTGGTTTTATCAATTATATCGATTTTTTAAGGTTACTAATTTATCCGTGAGTCATAGTCATAACATACCTGCCTACCTACGGGCATTCATAATATGTGTTGATACCCTGTTCACAAGGTTCTCCCCGTAGGTCGGTTCTAGTTTTTTTTCTTTCTTTATTCCTTGTTATAACATTTTTTCTTCGTCCCAAATATTTACGGTTATAGTCATTGAGAACTGCACGCCTTTCACTTGCCGGAAAATATTTTACTATCCAACCTCTACCTACTTAGATAATTATTTCATGTTCAACTCAGAATTGTTCTCTTCTTTTTATTGTTGATTGTTAAATGATAATCCATTGTCGGTGTTAGATGGGCTATCAAAATTCTATATTTTAAATTTTAATTATTTTAGTTGAAAAAAACTAGCTGAAGTTAAAAGTTTTGAATTAGACTTCATGAATAATTAACGCTCTCCCTATAAGTGAATATATGCTTATTTTTTACTAAGACCCAAGTATAATTGATGATTGATTTTTTTTTTTTTTTTTGATTGAATTGATTTTTGAAACCAATTAGGTATATGTCACTCAAAAAACTTACATAATGCCTTAGTACCATGTTGAATAGACCCAATGTACTTCCTACCTAATACATTTGGATAATACTGTTTTGAATGTATGGTTATATGTATTATTATGAAATGTAACCTTTTATTAGCACCACTATGGTAATATACGGTTACCCGCAATACACTGTTTTGACTAGAGTACCATTCGAAATTAGATACATAAAAGAAATTATACCCCTTTGCCTTTAAATGTTATTAAACAAAGGGATATTATAATTGACATACTCAAGAGTGATAATGTCCCTTTGTGCCAATAGGATTAAAATAGGGAATTCCAGGCTTGGGAACCGTTTTCTAAAGCTTTCCAAATTGGATAATATTAAATTTAGAAGATGAGTAAGCGTCAGATAAAATTATTTAAAGAGGTATTAAAATATCCTAAATTACCTTTGAAAATTTGTGGTGAATATAATTGGTCCTGATTATTTTTTTCCTTTTTTTTTTTGGTACATTTCTTACCCTCAGATAGTTCTGTTTATTAGCATTAAACAAATAATTCTTTATATTCTAATTTATTTGCTGTTGAAAACATCAAAAGATAGGAGTGTCTTGTAAAAGATAGGTTACAACAAGGCAGGTTATGTGTCTTGTCAAGTATTAAAGGGGGTATCACTAAGAGTTCTTGCAGCGCACTAAATTGTCATGTTAAACAAATAAGAGTTTTAGCCAGTTTGCTTCATCTATTAATATTTAAAATATTTGTTAAGAGACAATAATTAAGCATCTACTGTCTTAAGATTCCTATCAAAACATCTTGGCTGTGATAAATGGTATCTGATTAGATTGCAGTGATCATCTATCTAGAAATAATACGACAATACGATGAAAAATTAATTAATAAATAAAATAATATATTTTAATTATTTCTTTTCTATCCTTCTAATTGGTTACTTTAGGTAGAAAACCAATTTTCATACTGATTACATAACAGAGTTGATATTCTAGTTTGCAAATAATTCCACCACTGTAGCATGATCTCTAGCTTTAGTAAATAATTGTCTTCGTACATGGTCTATCTATTATCTAAAATTTGATTACTCTTTAATTAGTACTAATCCTGATTTTTAAATAGAAATCTGATTATTTGGATCAACATTGCTCCCAGTGTCGGAATAATTGGAGCTATTCTGGGCACTTTTATACTTAATACCCCTTTTATCCCTTAGTTTAAATAGTTATTTAGACCAAGGAACATAATACAGAGTAGCATATTTTCCTTAGTCTAAATTGCTATGAAGACAAAGGGATGATTAGTCCTAGTGTACTTTGGTTCAAAGGAATAACACACTTGTGTATATAAATATGATAATATCCCTTTAGTCTAATTAACTATTATTACAAAGGAATATTAAATATTTGCTTAAAAAAAAATAAAAAAACTGTAGAACTTATTGTCCTTAGTTTTTCTGTAAAAGATTTAAACTTACACATGATAAGACTCAATCTTAAAATAGTGTAATTAAACTGCCTCAGGAGTCAGGAGTCTCAATGTCTTAAGAAAAAACACAAATCTTTGAGAATTTTGTCAGGCAGGCTATTGTTTACAACAAAGGGTGGTGCTAAATTGAAAAAGTGCCCTGTGCGGTACTTGAAATTATTGGTTTTATCTTTACTATATATCTGGTTGATAGTCTATACTGCAGGAAGCTATTATGCCCAAGGGACCTGTATTTTCCTCTCAGAAATATTATATAAAAAAGTTTTCAATTAAATGTTATTGGATATTTTTTTAAAAATTGAATACTATGAATCTCTCCATGGAGGGAAGCCATATACATGCTTTAGAGTCGATTGATTTTTTTTTTTTTTTTTTTTTTTAACTAAAGCTACGTATGGAAAATGACAATGAATGGATGCTAAATTGTTTTTATTATTTTATCTTATTTGATAATTGAAATTTACATTCCCTTGGGAATGAAAATTGAAAAAGTTTGAAGAACCTTTGCATTAGAGTATGAATCGAAATACTCAATAAATTTGATATCTAAGGATGTAATCTCTTGCTAAAATTCATATCCTTTCGCATTCCCATTTATAATAATTGTCATTAGTGAATTGTTTTGTATGGTTGAAAATGTTACTTCATTATACTTGTTAATTAATTAATTCTACAAATCTCCAGTCAAATCAACTTACTTATTTCTTAATGCCTATCCATATCTCCTGTTATTACTTACCAAATTATTTTACAAGTTGCACAACATTTGTCATTGATTTTATTATTTTTCTTATACTTATACCATTTATAGACTAAAGTTATTTAAAATTAAATATGCCCACAATGTTCAATGTAAGATAATTTTTAACTATATTATTTTAAATTCATACTGTTAATAACGTGGTTAATGTTCATGCATACATCCACCTTCATTATAGGGTTTTTTTATTTAGTAAAAATGATTTTGCTTTGGTTCTATTAAAAACTTCTCACATTGTTAGAATCAGAAATTATCTTAGACTATTAATTAATTTGTTAATTTGATTAACAAGTAAACTATCCGATGGAAATAATTTATAAATCATACTGAGTATTCATATAAATTTGTTGTATAAAGTATATGTATTTATGTATATTTATTTTAGTTTTTTCCTCCAATTTGTTATTTATATGAGATATTACGCTGCCTGTCTTAAAAGAGGCGGGTTAACCTTTCAGTAGATTTATAGTATTGTGGCCACAATGTTCACAATGTATTTATTTTGGTTTTAATTGATTCCTTTTCAAATTTTAAAAACTAATTCAAGAATTTTACATTTTCTAACTTTAAACCTTGAGATTTTTCGTTTAAGTCATCACTTTTCTTTTTAAATATACACTTATAATAGTATACTTTTACCTGAAATATTGGAAAAATGTTGATGTATCTGTAATTGGTAAATATGGAATAATTAAAACAAATACTCTAAAATGGATACTCAATTACATAAACATACAAAAATCTGCATAATATCTATTTTTTTATTTTTTTTTTATTAAAACTTAAAGCCTTTACTTTAACACCTATAAAATCAACAACATCCTTTCTTATAAAATGCAGCATTGACACTTGGAAGAAGATAGTTCTATACAACTGTACAATCAGTGCTATTTGTCATAGAGAAATATAATTTTAATAAAATCAACTGTGGTGTTTTAGTGCTAAATTAATATGAATTGAAAATATAAATTATAATAATCAGAGATGCAATTGCCTATGGGCAACCTCTCAAACAGAAGTTTATGACAGTTGTAGTTATTTGTAACCTAAGCTCAGTTCGGTTCTTTCCTATGCCCAGAAGCGTAGCTAAGGTTTGTAGCGCCAAGGGACAATCAGTTTCACACCCACTTAATTGAAACCAAACCAACACCAATTGACAATTCCGACAAATATAAATATTTATCTCTCAAAATTCAGACTTAAATATCTATCCTTTCATACAGATTAATATGAAATAGTTCTTCTTACCGTATTAGTAGGGAGTACACTTACTGGGTTACTCCTCCCACTGTTTTAACATGCTACTGTAAATTTTGTTTGCAATATTCATTTTTTACACATTTTATAAACACATATTTTATGTAGTAGTAATATTTTTTTACAAAAAAAACCAAAAAAAAACAAATATTGTAAGTGAGAAAAGCATAAATGAAAAATATGTGATAAAAGTTCTGGTTTTTTTTTTGTTTTTTTTTTAATTATATGACATAACTTTCTTTTAGGTGTGAATTGTTTTGAACCTTTCCAACACTTAAGACATTTTTAACACTAATTTGTAAGAGTATGATATTTCTTAGTATAAAAATTCATTTTAAAACCGTTGTAATTCAACTGATTCTACTGATTTCCATTTGACATGTATGTATATAATTGCTATCAATGGATAATTAAAAATAAAAATGAAATTGAACAAATTACATAGAAGATAATTACTTAAATGATGTTTGAAAAAAACACAAAAACAAAGCAGTTGCTTTCTTTGTCTGTATACGTCATTATACAATTGCTGAATGTTGCCTCATTTATGCTTCTACTCATTTTGATGCCGCCCTGCAATGTAGGATTTCAGTCGATGCTTCAATTCATGATGTTTTGATTCACACAATAGATTTTGGTCACTATTTTTAGTTTTAATGTGATGGTTTAGCAAATTTTTTCTCATCTTTCATCAAGAATTTAATTAACTTCTACTTTTTACCTTTTTTTGTTACTCAATATTTATTTTTAATTCTTATCTTCAGTCAAATGCGGATATGTGGGTGTGTGGATAGTGGACCCATGGATATGGGGGCACCGCTGTATGCTCCACATTTCATTAGACTTACTTTAGTAGTTTAAACTTCAAGATAATTTTTAGACAACAAACCTTTTTTTAACCACTTCTTTTTCTGGCTCCTTGAACTATGTACATCCATGAAACTCTCACAATCTAATTTTTTGGGTCTCAGCAATACTTATATGTTGTATGTGTGTAATCGTTAATTTACATGATGTTCTATCTGTTATATCTCATGAACCAAAAACGGGGATACAGTGCAAAGTTTACAAAAGTTGGTGCATTTAGTGAACTTTAAAATGATCCCTTTTAATCTGAAATATTCCTATATTTGGTTTTGGTTAGTAAGAATATGGTTTTTGGGGAAATCCCATAAAAAATTGTAAGGGCACCACCTGCGGGAATGATGTGTGCTTACGATTTTACTTCTCTTTCCTTCTCTGATGGCGTCCATCAAACTTTATTCACTGTTGAAGCCTCTTAGATTTTTTTATTTTTTATCAAAGTTACAAACTTTTGACAATTGTTGCTCTTGAGTTTATTGTAAAAAAATATTACAACACTAATCAAGTTATTTAATTATTATATTTTATACCATATTTACTGATGAATGACAATATATTTAAAACATATAATAAATAGGGAGAAAATTTGTTATAGTAGTAATATGTGCATAATTTTAAAGTAATTTGATTTTGTTAACGGAGTTGTAACCTTGATTATATTTTATCTGTTTGGTTTATGATTATATTGGCTTTTCTGGCACACGATTGATTCCTGTTATCTTAATTGAGAACACTCAACAGGCACCACACACATACATTACATAAATACACATACACATTGCACTAGGTTTGAAGAATAACCTTTTCTTCCTTTAGAAGAAGGTTATATAATATAAGGTTATAGATAACTGTGTTGCTTTCTTTCATATACTTATTTTAATGTTTGGCTTATCAACTTCTGGTCATTTATTTTATCTAACATTTTATTTTTATTAAAGTTCTCATTTAATTTTTTACTAAATAAATCATAATTTTGACCAGTTCTTTTAAACTGTCACCTCTTGTATTAATATATTGTGTATTACTTACAAACATGAATTAATACATAATTAAATACATTAATATATTAACTTTAATTAATATATTGTGCACCTTTAATTAATTCATTGTAAGCTTTATTTAGATAAGAAAATGTAAAATCTTGAATCAGTGGCGGCGATAAGGCTTTGCCCCCCCCCCCCCCCCCCGAGCAAACTTTAGGGGGGTCCCTCTATCTCCCTTCCGGGGCCCCCAGATGCGCCGCTGCGGGGCCCTTATCGCCGCCACTGTCTTGAATGTAGAAGCTGCAAGAAGTATAAAAGTTGCCACCTCTCCGCCACTTTACTCACAAGTGGGTCTCACAATATCTGTGAGATTATTCACTCTCACAAATTCCTATCCTTGTATGTTGTGCTTGTAATGTGATAAACATATTAAGATAAGATATCTCAGTTTTAGACCTTTTTCTTTGAATTTGTTAAGGTTTTGATAATTTTATCAATTTATAAATTAATTATTTATACTTATTATATTTATTTTTTATTGGAACGAAGTTCCTTATGGCAAGTTCTGGGCCAGGGAGTGAATCCGAAAAAACGACCAAAATCACCGTCACGCAAAATCCGTCACGAAATCTACCGATAATGGCGATAACTTGTGTAAAAGTTGACCGATTTAGTTAAAATTTGGTACACATGTTCATTTTACCAATGCCCAAGACAAATTCGTTAGACAACGTTATCCGCCCAAGCGTTCACGTGCAACGCTCGCGTAAACGTAAGCGTCATATTAAAAAATTGGAATCACTACTATGAAGTGATAAAGATCGCTAAATTTATTAAAGCGGACCAAAACGATTAAAATAAAGAAAACAACGTTTTTAACGATATCTTACGTTCTAACGTAACGATTTTAATGAAACTTTGTATACATCACCTATAGTACAATTGAAACAAGCATGTAAAATTTCAACCTGATACAAGCAAAAGTTTTTGTGAGTTAATGATTTATATTTTTTATTTTAACATTTAATTAGATTAATTTGCCGTCGGCCTTTGAGGGGACAGTTCTTTTTTGTTCTACAACCATCTGCTTTAACTATAAATTTATCATTAACTTTTTTCTCAATATACAATACATTATTTATTGAAAGACGCTCACATCAAAGATAATAAAAAGCTTTTCATTTAATTATGCCGTAACTCCGCTAGTAAAAATAGTTAGTTACATATAATTTTGTCTCTTTTTTAACTCCACCATGTATAAGTAGTTATTACTGTGATTTTATAATTTATATTTAATGAAAAGCGTAAGGAACTTTGTTCCTATCGGGTGTCCCACGACACCACACGTATTTTTTATTTATTTTTTATTAATGTACTCAATTTGTTCCTCAATCGGCACTGATGATGGTGTGATGAATGCTGAAAGCTGCTTTGTTGTTTAATAAACCAGTATCAAATAACGTGAAGAGACAATTTGGGTTATTTCTTTAAGACAACCTTCATAGACACTCCTATATCTTCTAATTAATTAGGTACAGATTTGTTAATTACTCAACTAACTTTTGTTCTGCACTTGCTACTTAAAATATTTGTTAGAAATTTGTGAGCATTGTATACTCACTTGTATAACAATGGAGGCAGTCAAATTTATTGTTGTGGAAATTCATAAAGTATACAATCCTGGAATAGACTGACGTTTTTTATTTTTTTAACATTTATTCAAGCTTTTTTTGTAAATAGTTTTTAACTTTGTAAATATATTTCTTGTAAACTTTATTCCAGCAATAGATTAAAAATTTAAAATGTTAAGAAAAAGGTTTATAAATATTTGATTTTATTCATCAATTCTGAAGTTTTAAAGATGTAAGACGAGAAATCTCTTTTTTTTTTTTTTTTAATTTAAATCCATTTGTTGTCATAATTTTATTTCCTTTACTTTATTTATTTTTTTTTAGAATGCATAGTTAATTCCAGGTGTTCTGCCTTCATAGCTGTTGTTCTTTAGTAATGACACTCATACAAATTAAATAATTTAAGACTATTTTTTTATTCATTGTTTTTAGAATATTAAACTTTTTCCCAATATATAATTTCCTGTTGCAGGCCGTACTTACCATCTGTCTTATTTTATTTAAGTACAGAATGTTTGTTGAAGGATTAAATGTCTTTTGGTTTTCTGGTTTAGTCTGCTCCAGGTTCTTAGATGGATTCTTAAAAATGTCCAACATTCTACTCAATTTTTATTAGATGTAACTTTGTTGGGTAAATAAAAGTGGAGGATAGCGAGGTTCAGTCAAAAGTAAAAAAATAATGTATTGGATTTATTGACTTTTTGGAAAATGTATTTCCTTTTTCAAGTTGCCTCGATAAGAAGTATCTCAAGGGGATAACAGTCTTGTTATTGAGGTGCTCTTTTTCTTGAGGGTCGTGTTATCGAGGTTATTGGGCGGGGTTTTTAAGTCCAGACTTGTTCAAGGTACCTCATTCTTGAATAGAGTCGCGTTATAGAGGTTGACTTCTCAAAACGACGTGTTATAGAGGTTCTGAGTTAGTTGTGGATTTGAAAAAATTTGTGTTATTGAGGTTGTTTGGATAATAATAGTCGCGTTATAGAGGTTAATTTAACATTATGTGTTATGGCAATCTCAAGGGGATTTGAAAATTGCACTTGTAATTTAAGTTGTCGTGTAAGTGAGGTTCTACTGTAATAATGATAATAATAATAATAATAATAAAAAAAAATGTCCAGTAAGTTTTTTAAATTACTTCAGAGTCAGATCTGAAGAGAATAATTTTATAATGATAGAAGAAAAGCTTGGAGGCTTCCTTCCTCTTTAGTATTTTTTATGATCTCTATTGAAATGACTTTGGTTGCCTTATAACCCTGGACTATGTAAGACTATTAAAGGAGCTGCATGTTATCAAAATAATTAAGAGCTATTCTAATAGTCTAAATTCCTATATAATTCTGAGTTATTTAATTCCTTCTTCGTTGAATTTTAGTGTTCTCTTATCGCTAATAATTTATTCTTGAATTACTCTAAGCGTCTGTGGTAGCTCTTATTGCTATCATTTGTGATTTAGAAGCAGGGGATTCTTGATTCAATTCCCAACTCTAGCAAGGCACCACACACTCAGTGGTCTTCCAGCACTGCAGTCTAAATGTGTATTCTGTACCAAATGAAAGTTAGTGCGTTGACAGCACGGGAAAAACTAGCAAATGGGGTGGGGAGCCAATGAGAGCTCAAGATTTGCCCTCTGGATAACCATATAAGAAGGTACACGTAGTGGCTTTATTTTTTCCCTCAGAGGTTGGCCAATAATGTCAACGCACTAACTCTCGTTTCGCACAGACTGTAGCTGCTTAAGTGAAATGGTTGTGTATGTTAATTCTAAAGTTTATACTGATGGAGTGAAACACCAAACCCTCTGTAATCCATTATATTTATACTAGGGGTGGGCATGATGTCAAATGAGAGCAGCATTCTGGTTTTTCATATATTATAAAGAGCCATACCATACTTACCTAGGACCTATTGATGCAACCAAGAATACTTTCAGAATGATCACTTACAACTTGTACACTTCATTAACCTACTATCAATGCGACTACCATACAATTAGCACACTTCTTTTATTAGTCAAATTAACAAAATTTGTGAAATATGTTTTAAAATAAAATAAAAATAAATAAATCAATGGGAGTCACTCTTAACTTAATAAAGAGCCGCATGAGTCTCATCCCTGACTTACAACTTGTATAACCCTTTGGCTCGCTTATACTCTGTACTGGAAGATACAAACTCTTAGAAGCAGATGTTGTGGATTGTGGATTCAGTATTTTTAACTGCTCTTTGATTTTTTTTGATTTTTTTTTTTTTTATCGAACCTTTATCATTTTCTTAAATAAAAAGTGTTCTAAAATTCTATAAAAATAAATTCCAACCCTAGATATTTATATAAAATGTGATATTTTGTAAATGGTTTTGTTGGAAGATATTCTCTGACAAAACATCAAACGTCTTAAAGGATCTTAAAATCATAACAATTTGTTGGAAAGAAATTTAAATTAAAAATATTTTGTCAAAGAAAGACTTACTCCTCCTTATTAAAAAAAAAAACTTTTATAATTACACTTACTTCTAAAATTAATTTCTAATTTACTTTCCCTAATTATTTTTTTTTTTTTATAATTTGCAAGTGACCAAAATCCAACCCTAAACTCTTTTTCTTCAAAGAGAAAAGAAACCCTTAAATGCTAAGCATTAAATTAATTATAAATAAATTATACTTATTTAACGCTGGAGAAAAAAAACTGTTGCTAAATTTACCTATATTATTGTTAAAACTATTGAATGTAACATTTTTAATGTCAACTTAATTTTAAAATAATTTTTGGTAAACTTTAAACAAAATTGATTTAAGCACGTGTTTCTACAAGAAATTGTGTTAAGCTAAGGAATTAAAGGCATTAGTGTATAAATAGTAATCAGTTTCAAATTATTTTTTACAATGGTAATTTTATAAATATGTTCTTATACTTTTATAAAATATNTTAAATGCTAAGCATTAAATTAATTATAAATAAATTATACTTATTTTTTTTTTAAAAAAAAGAATTATTTACTACTTGAAAATTTATAAATTCCTAAGGAGTATGGAGATTAAGAGCTTAGTTTACCACAGCCAGCAGAGAAGAAGTGGGCCATGTGAGGATAAACCTTAAAATTAAATACTAATTTAATTTAAATATTATTCCGCCTTCACCATCATTAGTTTTAAAGTATGATTTTAAATCCCCTGCATCTTCAACCTTTAAAATAAATTTAGAAATATACAATGATTGATTAGGAAATTTTTTGTGCCTAGTTTTTGATGGTGCTTTCTTTTGAAGCCTCAATTCACTAACATATCTAAATTTCATCAATCGGTCCATACAAACGACAATCTTCATTGACCATTGACTGATGTCAGTTCTGTCTTCACTATCTCTGTTGATTGAAATTAACTTTTATCATCCTCGTCAATAATATCATAAAACTAAGTCTATCATATTTGTATCTTTTGATTATTGCTTTATTTTACATGATTTGAATCATCAATGTCAGCATTCCAATATTTGAAGACCAATGAATCAAATCAAACATTTTTATTTTTATTTATTTATTTTCTTTTTTTGGAAAAAAATATGATTGCCTTTGCTTTGCAATAACAAATTATTTCTAAGTGATTGATTCGTCGCCATCGGTCGATTATATAAATTATATTTTATTTAACTTTTTAATTGTACAATCAATCAATTAATTAAATATACCATGTTGTTTCATGTACTTTTTGACTATTTATTATGCAGTAGTTTTATTTTTCTGGTATGCTTCAACTTCTATATTGCACTGTTTGATATCTCTACTGTTTGATCCCCCCCTTATGCCAGATTTCATGTTTTTGCATCATATAACTTTTGAGCACAATGTCACACTACACACACATTTTATTTACACATCTGGGGGCACGGTAGTGCCCCCGCCAAGTCGAGCACAGCCGTACCATCCTTTACTGGAACCAACTCACGGCAATTTGGACCCCCCTGTATTTATCCTTTTGAAGATACTTAGATATATAATTTTTTTTTTTTTTTTTTTTTTTTTTTTTTTTTTTTTTTTTTGCGCCTTAACAACTTCGGCTATTAGCGCATACTCATGTTTTGTAGCATCTTCATATGTGATATATAAAATTACTTCTAATTTAAAGTTAATGTCAAACTGAACCGGAAATAAAAATTTCAAACCTCTATCCATAGTAGTTCATAAGATATATGAGCCCAAAGTTTTGTTATTTCGTCACTCACTCATCATAATTCTAAGGCACTTAGGTAGAGTTTATTGTACAAATAAAGGAAAAATCAACAAATCCGAAAACATCTGGTTCTTTGTTCCTTTAAAGGCTAATAGAAAAACCGTGTATTTAAAATATTGTAAAAAATGTATAAATTGTAAACACCGCCACTAGAGCTACCTAGTGGAGAATTTTAAAATTGAAAATTAATTTTGAGAACATTTGTTTAGTTTGATTTGACAGTATTGATTAACTGTTATCTTTAAGTGCAAGTATATTTACTCCAGATCGGAGAAGTTATACGAAAGATTACAAGAACAAAGAAAGAAAAAATACCTAAGAACAATCAAACAAGAATAAAGATAGGAAACGAAAAATTGTTTGGGGCCATGAAAAATTACTTACAAAAAGAAGTGAAATCCCAACAAAAACACTAGTGTAAAAAAATAAGCCAAGTCTCGCGTAAAAGTAGTGAGATCATAGGTTTTGCTAAGTCTCCCACTGTCCGAGTAAGTTCCACTAGGTCTAATTTATCCAGTGCAAGAACATGATGTTTGTCTGTTCCTCTCTCTATTCTCTTTCCCAAATCACTCTACACATTTAAATTTAAATACCTTTTCTGACTTGGCAAATTCACACCCAAAGAGGCTAAAATTAAATGCAGTGTTTTATACAAATTCGTATCCTTGTGCTGCTACGCTCAAATGAAAAAGTAATATTTATTATTTAAATTAAGTTAGTGGTGTGAATTTGCCAAGTCAGAAAAGGTATTTAAATTTAAACGTGTTGAGTGATTTGGGAAAGAGAATAGAGAGAGGAACAGACAAACATCATGTTCTTGCACTGGATAAATTAGACCTAGTGGAACTTACTCCGACAGTGGGAGACTTGGCTAAACCTATGATCTCACTACTTTTTACGCGAGACTTGGCTTATTTTTTTACACTACTGTTTTTGTTGGGATTTATTTTACATTAAACGCATTACACTTTTTATTCATTCTTATAAGTTATCAATTATTTTTATTTGACTATTTTATACTTGGATTTGTAAAAGCTTTTCTTTTTTCTCTCTTTACATTTTTTATATTCCATTAAACTATCCGAGATGATAGAGTTATTCTTCTATTTGATTGCCTCTTTTAGACTTGTCTTTGTCTCTAATCTTTTGACATGTGTTTACAAACATCCTGTTTGCCTTGAATACACCCATTCTTTGTATATAAATTTGGTCTTAATGGGTCCTTCTTTTGTTGTTTTTTTATCCCCCTGTTCTTTTTTTTAAATTTATCAATACTATTAGTCTAAAGTAATAATAGTTATATCAAGAAGTTATAAATATTATGCTATCCTTTCTAACCTACCACTAATGTCATTTTCTGCAATATACGTTTGTATGTTTTATATGTTCTTTATAACCATTAGACTTCCCACTTACGGCAGTGAATAGTTATTGAAGGATTCCCAATCATGGATATCTACTTAAGATAATTTCCCCACTCTGACAACTTTAATAGTTTTAATATTTATAGCACTTGTTTATTTTACTATCTTTGTTTTATCAATCTCCCCTTTGTGACCATGATGTTTAAATTCTTGGCTCTTCTTTAGATTGTTACTCCCCTTTATAAAAAAAAAAACCCAAAAGATATTAACAATCTAAAGTAGGTATACAGAATGTTCTTCTTTAAACTGTTACTCCCCTTATAAAAATAGAAGTGTGATATTCCTTTGTCCAAAAAGTACATTGGTCGAAACATCCCTTTGTCTTAATAGTTATTTTGTCAGTCATTTATAGTTTTTTTAAAAAATAGGGGAGTAACAATCTAAAGAAGGTGTACGGAATGTTCTTCTTTAGACTTTTACTCCCCTTATAAAAACAGAAGTGTGATATTCCTTTGTCACAAAGTACATTAGACTAAATATCCCTAGTTATTTAACCAGTCATTTATATTCTAAAACAAAAAAATAGGGGAGTAACAATCTAAAGAAGTACCAAATTCATTTATTACCTTACGTAATTGTTACTTTTTAATCACATAAAACAATCATCATTCAGGCTCTTGTTGATCATGTTCATCTTCCCTTTATGGCTATCAAATCATCTTCTAATTTCCTTTTTCTATTTTCCATTTAATAAAGGCGTTTGAGCACGAGCGAGAGCCCCACCCTGTCCTTTCCTTGATTTAATTTCTGGTGAATCACGATTCGTAAAACTATTTAGGCAACTTCCTTTAGTTTAAGTGATTCTGTTTATGATGAATTAAGAGTCGGATTGAAGAGAATCGTCAAACCTTGAACCTCCAATCTGAATCTGTAGTTTTTAAAGTTAGAGGGTTCAAAATCCTAAACGCTATTATGTCTTCGAAATTAATACATATAAAAGAATCACTAAGGTTTTTTTTTAGTTTGGGTTATTAAGACTTAAGCTTTGATTGAAATTACAAAAGTAATATATATCAATTTATAGTTTTTGTGGCATTGTGATCGCATTCTGGATTGTGGAAGCACATCATCATCATTCTGAAGCTCAAACATGTTTTATGCCTCAAAATTAAAAAAATTAAAAAAGGAAAATAATACGTGGACAGAAATCCATTTCAGACGTCAGAGAACTTTTTTTTTCTTGTTTTTGTTTGTCAACATTTTTTATTCGCTCTTCATATCTTAGAATGTAATCCTCTACTTACATCTTTTTTATAATGAACTTAAAGTTGTATTTATTGTGAGGTACATTCTTTTTTAAGTAAATGGTTATGTTTCCTATATTGCCATTATCTTTTTCTCTGACGTAATTGGTGACGTAACTAGATAATAAAAAAGGATGGGTATGTAGGAAGATGGGGAGTAGGGTCTTCATTTGAAAAATGTGCCTTTATGATCAAAGTATGGTGAAGTGGAAAAAAATAATGCCATTTGTACAAGAATCACTCCAGTCTTAAAATAAAACCAATCAATGGATTTATAATTGTATATCGTTTTATTATGGATGTGTCTTAGGTGTCTGTTATAACCTGTTCTATTCTGAGGAGATATCAAGTGTCTCATTTTGCGAGTCCTTGGAGGCCCTTAGAAGAGTAGGTTAGGTGAAGGTAAAGGTAGAAGTACTAGGGGGTTGTCGCGGTGGGTCAAGGGCCCTTTGTTAAGAATAAGGAGGTATTGTATAAAGAGCACTCTATATAAGGGAGAGTTAGCTTGGCTAAGGGTCGTCATATCATCAGCCTAATCCTATCGATACCGCCTCACCATCTCTCTCTCATACTTGCTGGAATAAATTCCACATCTATAGCATCATATATAAAGACCGTCTTGGAAACAAGTTCATTCACTTTGCCTAAAACCTCTAAGTAGGTCATCCTCACGATGTCGAGAAGATTCGGCGGGCTTTTTTTCCCCCTCCCTTTTTCTTAAAAAAAAGTCGATGCGTTATCAATGAAATTAGACATTCCTATTGGGTTATGACTTCAATCAATTTTCCTCGACCAATCAAATATTCTTCTTTTCTGAGGGTTTATTGAGTAGCGTTATAAGGAAAAGAAGACTTATTCCATACCCCTTACCTCAAAAAATAATTTTTTACTCAGTTAAAATAGTAAACAACCTGTAAATAATTTATTTATTTTAGAATTTTATCTTTTTTCATTCAAGTTATAAGAATAAATCCTCTGTGAAGATATTGTGAAGTTTTCTCTCTTTTCTTCGTATTTTCTTTATTTGTATTTATCTGCCTTTGCGCTTGTAGGACTGTTTTTGACTTAAAGACACATGTTTTTCATATTTTATGATTTTGGTAGTATTCATACTACGGAAAGATTAAATTTTAATTTAAATCAAATTATAATTATTATTAACTACGGGAAGCAGACAGAGAAAAACAGACTCCAGCGCCGGGATTTGAACCACGGGCCTCTGTATTTCTAGTACAGTGCTCTAACCAACTCAGCTACGCAGGAGAATCCCGGCGCTGGAGTCTATTTTTCTGTCTGTTTCCCGTAGTGAATAATAATTATAATTTGATTTATATTGAAACATTTTTTATGAGTTGGAAAAATATATATACGTTATATATACACGTTAAACCCCTTAAAGTGACCCCTGGAGCGGGACCAACCAAAAGTGGTCATTTGGTCCCAGTCATTTTGACCCTTACCCGAAGTAGGAAATAAGAATTGCATTAAAAAAAAAAACTTGAGTGTTGGTAATAATTTTATTTTTATATTAATCATAATGGCTACGATAGCGAAAATGTAAAACGTTTTACTACGTATTTTTAAAATAAATTAATTAAGTATCCAGTTCTGAGCAATAATTTAAATAGTGTATGCGTACCTGTTAAGTGTGAGGAACAACTGAGAAGAAAGTAGTTCAAATCATTTCCAGAAAAAAAGATAAGGATGGAGGTGCTTAGTTTATTTAGAATCATTTTATCAGATTGAAGAACAAATGAAGCAGTTGAGTATGCTTTGATATGAATTTAAACCATTGCAATGATATCTTTGAATTCCATTACTTCCTGCAGCTTTAAACACGAACAAGCTTTTTTTAATAATTTTTACTTTTTCATATAATGAGAAAGTATTGTGATGGCAAGAAAATTTTATTTTGAGGTTTTGATAGATTTACACGATTCTCGAGGTCTAAGTCCACAAAAAAAATATCTGTCTGTCGTCTATGCAGACGCGTGGAACAAAAACTACTAGTCAAATTTGGGGTGCTACGACCCCCCAAAAAACTCAAAAAATTTGAATCCACCATTTCTCGTAAAACGGTTCCTACGATTTCGATTTAAAAATTCTAAAATATAGTCCATTTAAGTCTAAATCTAACGATAGTAGCCGTTTTCACGGCAAAAATATAGTTCCCGAGATATTGATTAAAAATAAATGTGATTTTGTTAAAAATCAAAAAGAAAAAGTAAACCACCTGTTGAATGCTTTTTATTTATTTATTTTGTTTTTAAAATCAATGAAATGAGATATTATGGAATTTATATGAAGTTTTAATAATATGGGAAAGTTTGTCTGAGTTGTCTCACACCGATTTTTTTCTTTCTATTTGGTCTCTATTGTAAAGGTGATTCCTTTCTTTTGGAACGAACTTTGACTGGTCAATGGTTACAATATAGGCTTATGGCCACTTTACACAAAAATATTTCTATCGAAATTACAGATTCCTCAGCACCAGCACCTCAAAAAAGTGGTCACCTTAACCAGTTGGTCACCTTGCACGGGTCAGTGTTTTTCTTTCTAGAAAAAAAAAAAAATCTTGTTACAAATAAATTGTCAGACAGGTATTGAAAATTAATTTTATCTACGACTTGCATTGTAAGTGGACTTTACTTTGCTAATAACAGGGCGGGAAGTGTAACTTCCCTCCATTGGGAGTAAAAAAACAATCATACCAACTTAAAAGGTATTTGTTTAGGTATTATGTTGGTAGTAAAGTTTTTCCGCTGTTTATTAGCTTTCAATTTTTCAGGAAGGTTACTTTAGGTTATCATTCAAAGTCTTTAAATTAAAAACAAATTATTGAAAGCGTTTGTTGTAAAACGTGTATATTTAGTATAAAAATAGTTATTTTAATAAATGAAGTACATTACTAAATATCAGTTTAAGGTGTTAAAATTACGTGAATTTGTAGGCAAAACTTTTATACCTATAAACTTAGCTATTATTCATGGTTCACTAGTCGTAGATAAAATTTAATACGCAACATGGATCGAAGTATTTCTGCTCTCGGGATTATCTCCCTCGGCTATGCCTCGGGAGCTAAATCTACAGTTATCTCCCTCGGCAAGCCTCGGGAGCTAAATTATTTATCTCCTTCGGCGGTGCCTCAGGAGAAAACTTAACCTCGAGCAGGAAAACATACTTCTCTCCCTTGTTGCGTAAATAACTATTCCCATGCTGAACAAATTAGTCTAATTTTCTTTTTACATAAGTCTAATTTTCTTTTTTACATTTGTCTCATTTTCTTTTTACATTAGTCTAATTTTCTTTTTACATTAGTATGATTTTTCTATTTACCGACTATTATTGCTTAAATACATTATCTTTAAAAACTTACTTACTTAAAACTTAGGTATGCTTACGTATTTTTTAATTATTTTCGTAAGAAATGTAGCCAAGTCAATTGGTCATGGCTTGGTTACTTTTTGTAGGCTTCTTTAAAAGTTAATATTGTATATTTTTATCCCATTTATTTAAGGTGAAATTAAACCCTTATGTATTTGCTTGTAACACAAGAAAGGGACGATATTTTAGAGTTAAATGACTCTTTTCCACGTACGAATTTTTTTACCTTTATAAAGGTAAAATATAAATCCGTAAACAGATTATGGAGACCGACAGATTTGACAGACCGACTGTTAAAGGAATTGAGTAGACCCTCGTGATCTGAAGATCTGTTTACTGTAAAAAAGCCATACCCATTCACCTCTTGGTTTAGTCGACTTGTGAGTGAACATAACGTTTTTAGCTTAAATCTCCGTCAAGAAGCCATTCTGTCGTTCTAATTCCTAAACTAGTGAAGCCAAAATAATGTATATATGCTTTCGACCAGTTTTTTTTTTCTTCAAATCTTCGAATCTATATTTTTACTCTCATATACGAGTACGTGGTATAGATTTTAATAGATCTACACGTTGTTAGGTCTATAAAAAAGTGTTTGTTTATTTAAATATCTGTATCTGTGCAGACTCGCGAGTATAATCGATAAAATTTGGAATAACATGTTTAAAAATCCCCACATCACCTCAAGGTGAAATCTAGAAATAAGTTTTAACAGTAAATTTGAGGTGGCTGCCTGCCGACCATGTAGAAATAAATTATTTTAAGGTTGCAACGATTTTGAAGGGGGGAAAAACCTATTTTGTAGTTCACTTAAAAGAAATAACGTTTATTTTCCTTGGATGAATCTAGTTTTCGAGTTATTGAGAAAAACTGTGATGTAGCTTAAAATTGAAAATGAAATGTTACCATTTGTGGAACAATTTGTTATATACTATCATTATTATAAATATTAAAAATTTCGAATTGGTTTTGTTCGAATTGGTCTAACTGATATTTTTCTTTATACTTGATTGACGCTTAAGAATACAAAAAATCATAAAGAAAATACAATATGTATTTGTTTTTAGAATTTGTTGTAAATTTAAATAGCTTAATATGTATTTATTATTTAAATGCATAACTTAAAAACTGCTCGTCCGATTTAAATGAAATTTGGATGGTAGGTTATTAAATTAAATATAAAATCAGACGACCGTTTCAGTCTTTCGACTATCTTCAGTGAATCGTATACATAGACATAGACTCAAGATAGTCGAAAGACTGAAACGGTCGTCTGATTTTTTATTTATGTTAATTGTAGTTAGACTAATATAATATATTTTAACTTGTGAACAAAGTGTGTTTTTATTCAAAAGTTAATATCATCATGTTCGATTTCCACAAAATATCGGTCAACACAACCAATTTATTTCATATGCTTCTTGTTTATTTTATTAAGTTAATTTTTAACTTTATTATACTAGGCATCGCGTGGCTCTATCATTGAAGCGAGCGTATATATCGTAATAAATATGTGTATATTTTTACGATCTTTATTAATTTATAGCGGTGTCGCTGTTGGTTTTACTACAAAATGTTATTTGCAAAAAATGTTCTTCTCATCGAATAGATAAAGGTAGATTTTTTTCCCGTCCTAAAATTCCAATTTTAATTTTGATGCGGACGTTTACGCGAGCGTTGCGCGCGAACGCTTGGACAGACAACGTTGTCCAACGAACTCGTCCTGAGCATTGATAAAATGAACATGTGTACCGAATTTAATCAAAATCGGTCAACTTTTACTCAAGTTATCGACGTACGTTTGAGACACAATGACAGACAGACAGACAGACACACAGACAGACACGGAGCATATTTTGTTGAATGTAAGAAGCTCGCTTCAATTAAGCTGATTTTAATTATAAAAAATATGTATAAAAACATTTATCTTCCTTTTTAACCCTAATTTGATAACTATTCGAGGGGATACATCTTAGTCCTATGTTACATCAAGAGATTATTTTTATACTTAGTAGAATTAAGCCTTACGAATTTAATGTTCGAAAGATAATATTTACCTATTCTACATTGAACTAAGACAAATAATGGGGATTTCCTTTTTGCCCACACTTAAGTCAGAGGTCTATTTAAAACAATTTTAGGAAAGTTAATAAAATCTAAAATAAAAGAATATAAAGATTAAATATTTACTTTCACTTACTACCGTTTGTGAATTTTTCTCGTTAAACCAATTCAGGTAAAAAAAGAAATCCTCCCCTTTACAAAAGTCCTTTACAATATTACAATTTTCGTGGAAATATCTCTTGTTCATATTACATATTTGCTTTCCTTCTCCACAATCTATTAAATATTTACATTCCATATTTTCTGCGATTATAATGGGGTTTCGACGTTAGTCTATGTTTAATTTCATTCTCGATTTATTTTGCTTCCGAGCTTACCGAAAAAAACGGAAGCTATGTCATCGTTCTGAAGAACGAAAAATTTTTAGGTCTCCGATTATAAAAATTCCAAGACAGAAGTCCTTTTCAGACATCAGAGATCATTTTTGGTTCCGTCTCTGTCTGTCGGTCGGTCTGTCGTTCAATTGTTGTGAACCACCATATCTTAAAAAGTAAACGTCCAATTTTAATGAAATTTGGGTGGTAGGTCATAATTAGCCCATTGTTGGTACCATAATAGTTTCAACCTTCTGTGCCTATTGTTTCTCTTCCACATGCTCACAAACATACATATATTTGCCCCTATAGCTTCAAAAGTACTTATCAGATTTGAATGAAATTTTTATTTTATTGAAAGTAACCAGCAGATAGCCCCATATTGATTTGAACCGTCAGCCTCTTTAACTTTTTCTAAATTAATACATACTTAAATTCGTATAAAAAATTGAATCAATTTTGTCAGATTAAAAAAAACGGGGGAAACAATTAAACTAATTAGACAATAATGGCTTGCAAAAGCATAAAATCATTAAAGTACGTAGGTAGGATGCGAGGAAGCTATGTGCCACACCAATTGGCAGTCTATTTTATTTATTCTTCTGATCCTTTTCTTTCAATAAAAAAGGGTTTTGTTTATTTTACATATTATTACATATCATACATATATTATTAGTACATATTATAATATTTTCCTAAGCTGATAACCACAGATAATAATAGTATGCCAATTCGAGTGGCACATAGCTTCCTCGCGTCCATCTATTAAAATCATTAATACATTAATGATTTTATACTTTTACAAACTATAGTTGTCTAATTTATTCAATTTCCCATCCGCTTTTTAAATCTGTCCAAATTGTTATTTTATTTTCACATAAATTAAAGTATCAATCAAGCAAAATTTAAAGAATGGAGACGGTTGAAATTAATCCAGGGCTATCTCCAGGGTATTTTCGACAAACCATCAAAATTTCATAAAAATCAGTTCTGCACTTTTGAAGATATAGGTGGTAGTAAATGTATGTTAGTGCGCATGTGGAAATTAAACAAAAGGTTCAAACTTATATGGGGCCAACAATGGGCTAATTATGGCCTATCATCCAATTTTCAATAAAATGAGTAGTTTTTAATATATGTTTGTTCGCAAAAATTGACCGACGGACAGACAAGGAATCAAAAAAATGTTCCTTGATGTCTGAAACGGATTTGTGTCTTGGAATTTTTGAGATCGGAGACCTAAAAAATGTTCATAAGTTTTCCAGTTGTCCCTATTTTATCAATGTTAAATCTTTAGTTGGATCATTAAGGGTTAAAAAATGTTCGTTCTTCAGAACGATTACATAGCTTCCGTTACCTTCGGTAAGCTTGGAAGCAAAAACAAAAAAAAATGAAAAAAATCTTAATATATATTATATTATAAAGAAAAAATAAAGCTTACCAAATTTGAAAATTTGATTCTTTTTATACGATTCTTACCTGATACTGTCAATATATTAATACATATTATCTATAGATTTCATTTATTTGCTATCCATCAGTTGTATCTTGATTGGATTTTTTTTTCTTTCTTAAATTTCCTCTTCTTCATTGTTTGAACTCGTAAATACGAATTGGTGGAAACTGACTGTTAGGTTTTAACACTTAGAGTTTTAGACCTCGCTAACTTGTAGATGCTGTTTGTTGACCTTTTCCCGACGATGACCTGAAAGCATTTGGCCAGAGGCTTGATGACGCTCCGTATCGACCCGTCGGCTGGTAAGGTTTACCCTCGAAGCCTTCTACCATAGTTCCAAGTCTGTATAAAGTTTCCGCTTCTCTCCTAAAACTGGCTTGTAATTGCTTCTGCTCTCCTGGTCCGGGAAGCCCACGCGGCCCTTTCCCCAGAGTTACTAAAAACTTTCCTTAGCATGCCATATAATCTTACCTAGTGTTCCATATTTCTCGAAACACGTGTTTTCTTCACACCAAGCCTTATTTGTAACTCTACTGTTACCTTAAATGAGGTTATCTCGATAAATTCAAACGCAGCTTTGTATATTCCAAGTTTTCTTGTATCTCCTATAAATAAATTTCAGTTAAACTTCAGTGGGACTTACATGTAACGAAATTGATGGTTCCAGAATAAAAAAAAAATGTTTTTATAGGAATGTTGTTAGAATTTTTTTTAATATATAGCGAATAAATGGGTGGTCCTGAAAGGGGAAGATTTATTTGTAGGTACTTCTTTAGATTGTTACTCCCCTAGGATTTTTTAGAATTCCATATTTTCTGCGATTATAAAGGGGGGCCCTAGGATTTTTTAGAATCAAAACGACTTTGACTAAATAACTATTAAGACAAAAGGATGTTTAGTCCAATGCACTTTGGGACAGTCTAAAGAAGAACATTACGCACCCCTTCTTTAGATTGTTCCTCCCGTCTGTTTTTTTTTTTTTTTTTTTGTTTATATATATAAAGGGGAGCAACAATCTGAAGAAGTGCCGATTTTTTTCCCTGAAATATTTTCCCCCATTACAGAATTGCTTCATCGATGTCTTTTTACTTAGAATCTTTTTTAAAATATCTCTCCAATTAATTTCGTATAGTTTAAAAAATTGAATCGCGGTTTTTGAAAATTGTAGACATTGAACTCAGAGCGATTTCATATTTAAGAAAAGCTTCCTTTCTTCTTCATTCCTTTATTCAAGCCTTTGAATAAATTATTTTTTTCTAATAGTAATTTTCTTTTAGAAAATTATCATTTTAATTATCATTTGTTCGGTGAGTAAATTATGCTGTAAAAAGTCAAGAGCTTTAAAAACATCTGAAACGATTTCTAAATTGAGAATAAGAGATTCCTCTATGCTGATCAACTGATCAAAGATTGGTTCTAATTAATTAACGGAATGCAAAAACACCGTCGATATTATTTCACAAAACGTTTTTCTTTCAGAAGTTGTTCTTTATCCAATTTCTATTAATTTTGTTCGTTGTAGAGAAATTATTTTCGATCTATGGAAGCACATTTTCATAAAATTTTGTCGGTACATAAAAAAATTTTTATATAGATATTTTCGTCGTTTAGAAGTTTGTGTGAGGAGGTCCGACTATTTTTTTCTTTATGGTGTGTAGAGTGACCGTCTATGATCATTATAATTGAAAATGGTTGTGCCTATTTCAATTTTAATACCACTGTTAAAGAATCCATTTGCGGTTAGAGTTTGGTTGATTTGAAAAATAAATAATACACTCCAACTTCCCTTTTAAAAAAATTAGTCTTTGAAAATATTATAACTCCCAGTGGAGTTTATTTTAAATCTAAGAATTAGAATGATAAACAGTCCGAACTTTTGATTTCATTCGTTAATCATAGACAGCTAAATTTAATGTATGATAAATAATATTATTAAAAATATTGTAGTTATAATGATCACAAATAAAAATATACACTCAAACCTATGTTCGTTTTTTCTTTTTTTGGTTAGTTAATAGTTCGAAGCAATGATTTGCATCTTCATGGTTGCTAGTTAATAATATAATTTTAAACGTGTTTAACAATAATTTGAATTGTTTGTTTTATGTTATTTAGTTGGAATTTCAAAATAATAATAAGTTAAATAGGAGTTTAATATCTTTTCCCGATCATTTTAGGCTTATGTACTTAAAAGTCTAATTAGCAACCCATGCTATGTTTACGTGTCAGGTAGTGAAATATTTTCTTTTCGAGCAGAAGAGAGAAATTCCTGCTATAGTCCAGTCAAATTAGCTCAAAATGGCGTCGTATCTTGCATTAAATCATGTAGTTCCAATTTTTTCAGGAATGTGTAGAGGATGGTCCCCTGAACAACGCCTAATAAAGTCCCATCGATTTCAGGCGCCGCTAGCGGTGGGAGGGGGGGCAAAAGGTCTCATTTTTCAGTTTTCGGCGTTTATCTCGAAAACGGTACGTCGCATAGAAAATGTTATCGTATTCACAATTAAAGCTGATAAAATTTCAAACAAAAATGTTTGAATGCATGTTTTACCTACGACCAACAGTTTTAAAGCTATAGGGTCGACAAAAATCAGTATTTTCAAAAATTAAATTTAATGTAAAATAACATATCCCTTTCATGAATTATTTTAATGATGAGGATAGACCAATTTTTTTAGGGCTATAAGCTGCCGAAGTGTGTAGTAAAAAATTTAAATTTAAAAAAATGTGAATATAATGTTTTTTGTCGACCCTATAGCTCCAAAACTGTTGGTCGTAGGTAAAACATGCATTCAAACATTTTTGTTTGAAATTTTATCAGCTTCAATTTTCAATAAAAAAATTTCCCCTAAGAGCAATAGTTTTGGAGATATGAGCAAAAACCTGAAAAAAGTCACGTTTGAGCGCTGTGGCACTGACTCCCCCCCTCTACAACTCAAGAAGCTGCAGGCTCTAGCTGCCTACACCCTTCGGCAGCTAATAGCCCCAAAACAATTTTTATATCCTCACTAAATTATTAAAACATCATTCAAATATCAACATAATTCAAATAAAATATGTAAACAATAAAATGTGAATAAATGTTTATTTTTGAAAATACTGTTTTTTGTCGACTCTAAAGCTCCAAAACTGTTGGCCGTAGGAAAAAAATGCATAGGTACATTTTTGTTTGAAATTTTATCAGCTTTAATTGTGAATATGATAACATTTTCTATGCGACGTACCGTTTTCGAGATAAACGCCGAAAACTGAAAAATGAGACCTTTTGCCCCCCCTCCCACCGCTAGCGGCGCCTGAAATCGATGGGACTTTATTAGGCGTTGTTCAGGGGACCATCCTCTACACATTCCTGAAAAAATTGGAACTACATGATTTAATGCAAGATAAAAACCTAATTTGACTGGACTACTACCTGCTACCTTACTTCTTCCTTGTTCTTAACTTGTTTGACTTCGTAAATTGACTTGGTTGTAAACTAAGCTTAAAGAACAAGAACCCTTCTTTACTACTGTATGGTATAAAGAAAAAAAAGAGCAAGGTCTTTTTTTAGTTAATGTTTTTCGCAACGAAAACACGGGGTGGATGGGTTGGTACCGCAGTTCTACTTCTTATACTTACGGCATTGCGTGTAAAAGAAGAGTGCCCAAATAAATTAGCTTCAAACTCCTAATGTTTTTTTTAAAGATAAATAAGCAAACATCGGCTGACAAAAATATATAAATTTTGTCGGTCAACATTTATTCTAGCCTTTAATAAAATCCTGAGGTGTATGTCAGTGGTAGCAAGTTGTTTGTCGGCCTTCAATTCCAATCAACTTCGATACTAGTTTTTGTCGTCGGGAAACGTGTCGAAATTGAAATGAGTCTCTGAGGGGGAAGATGTACGTCATGTTTGTATAAACAAGTAACACGGATGTGTGGCGAGGGAAATAGGCTAGCGGCAAGGTTTAGTTTCCGTATAGAGATAATTCAGTTGTATCGATTCTGACCGGTCGTATCTTCGCTTGTAGACCAACATGTTGAACTGTGCTCCTGGGTTGCTGGGACTGTCACCGTCAACCTGGCTCTAACAACCCTTCTAGGCCCTTCTCATCGTCCCATCCCTTACCCTTACCAATCTCACTGGCCCAAGTTGTACCGAGTTAAAAACAACAAACCTTCTCTATTAGTCCTTATCAGCTCCAATCTTCTATTTCCATCCTTGACTCAATAACTGTTTTTGCGAGTGATAACATTCGAATTACTAATGACTTCAATTTCTCAAATGAAATTATCATTTTCCATATGTGTAACAGTTTTATTGTTTCACCTATCTATTGATAATAGTCTACAATTATGATTAATTTATAAATGTATTATTTTACCTGAATAATGAAATATGTATATATAATACATTATTTCTAACTAACGCGACTAAATATTATACAATATATACATGTACTATTTCCTTTGTAATATTTATTTACTTCCTCGATAGCGCTTCAGCCTTGTAGGACCCTGGCCTACTCAACCGCCTTTCCACTTGTCTCAAAAAGAGCCCGTCGGCGCCATCTACGCACTCCTAATCTTCTCAAAGTATCCTTAGCTTCCAGCAGTATGTCGGCCACTTCCAGCTGTATGTCGTCAATAGCTTTTTAGGACATCTCTCCTGTAGCATCTTTTGTACAATGGCATAGCCTTGTCAATCTTCCATCTCAAATATCGGACACAATATCTGAATTTAAAAACATCTGCTTTAATTCCTCATTTGGTCTTTGCCTCCAAAGTCCTTCAATGGTTTACAGCTCCGTATATTTTCCTTAAAAAACTTTCTTTCCCATCTTCTTAATCTATCTTACCACCCATCTTCTTTATCTTTTACCACTTTAATCCATGATCCATGTTTCTGAAACGCATATTACTTATCATATGTCATATGTCCGTTTTATAAATCAGAACTTCGGGTAATTAGGACTTTTCAGTAGGTATTGTGAGTAAAAATATTTATTTATGTTTTTAATTATATTCAAATATTTAAGAAAAACAGTAATTTAATTTTTTTTTTTAAACTTATATCAAATTAGAATATAATAAATTTAAATAATTATAATATTTTTTATTTAATAGGACCCCACATTTGTAAAACTATCGACTTTATTAGTTCAAAACTGTTACTTGATAGGGTTTAAAACCCCTTAAGGGTTGAAAACCCTATTAAGATATTAACTGAAAATAAATGTAGTAATTTGATTTAAATGCGTACGCTTACAAATCTGTAAATTTACGAGCCGTAGAAATAATTCAATTACGTTTTGTATTTATAGCTACAGCGGTTTTGTTCTTTGAACTCTCTTACTATGAATTAATTATTAAGCTTTTCATTCGGTCTAAAACAAGACTACCATTATGCTTTGATACAATCGATTTTACTCTGACGTCACTCCAATTTGCAATTTTAGTCTACTATTGTCGCATATATTCCACTTCTTTTTTAATTTCGTATTATATTTTCTCCCCTAATAGAAAAATAGATGTGTTACAAACAGTTAATTGCTACATTCTTAGTTTTTACATTACAAGTTTTTACTTATAGTTTAGGAGGTACAAGGTAATTCTACCCTATACAATACAGTAATGGAATAAAATTAATTTAATATTCAAATATATTCATGCACCAAACTTGATAAATTCCTAAAGAACTACTGTAAAGAGGGGTTTTTAAATTAATAAGGATTTATTTGGGTGTCAGAATTGAAACAAAAGTTCTTATATAAATGGTACGTTTTAATTGGTTTATATTTCTATTAAGTTGAATTTGAAAATGCATATAAAATTAATTAATTTAAATGTTTCCTTAATTGTAATAGTTTTAAAATTTCCTAGCTAGTTTTGTTAATATGTAATTTTTCTCATATTGGTCTCAAATAGAACTCATTTAATTTTAAATTGTTTGTATTTCTTCATTTATGATTTGAATAAATAGACAAATTGTATTTTATTTTACATTTTCATATTATTTTTCATGTCATTTATTGTCATATTATGTTTCACCCTCTATTGAAACATTAATAACATAAAAAGAAATCTTTTGTACTTGTGAATTGATTTTAAATTAATTTTGATGATGTTTCTCTTATACAAAAATAATAAAAATAATACATTTCCTTAGATTTATCCTGTAAAAAAGAAAACATCGCTGTGAAAAGAATACATTCAATATTAGCTTATTTTCAAATAAAGAATTACAGGAAAATGAGTAATATACTTCTGATATATTCTACCTCTTTTAATTTCTGATATATTTCTACTATTTTTTAATAACTTCACTATTAAAAGCATTTTGCTTACACTAGTCAGTTTGTTTTTGGAATAAAATTTAATATAATCGTTAAAAAAACATAGTACAATAGTAAGAAAACTATAATTGAAATAGAAGAAACTATGATTTACTTATAGTTTTTCGGTTCTTTTGTAAGAAACCAATAGATTAGCTACATTCCTTTGGCTTTCAGATTGCAGGTAAGGTGGGGGTAAAGACTCACATGGCCATGTTTTTAATCTAAAACGTAGTTTGGGAGATTAACAGATCTCTCAGTTCTTCGGATACTGATTCCAATTGAACGCCAAATCGTCTTCCTCGTGATGTATTTTTTTTTTTTATTTTATTTTTTTATTCAACTTTTTTCTGGTCCTAAAGCCGGGCTTACACAGGTAGAATAAACAGGAGAGTAGAGTAGCGAGTAGAGTGCACTCTACCAATTTTACTAGCTACTCTACTCGCCTCTCTACTCTACTGAGCGTTATTTTTTGGGTTTCTACGGGTAGAGTTACTCTACTCGCTACTCTACTCTCCTGTTTACTCCACCCGTGTAAACCAGGCTTTAGTATTTTTCTTTCATTAAAGAAGACTATTATTTATACCTATAAGAAGATTTATTTCTACTTCTTTTTCCTCCCTTCTTCAGTGATAGTCTTTACACATTAAGTAATATATAAATGTTATTATTCTGATTGTTTGATAATTTTTGCTCAGTGGGGTAACAACTCGCACCAAATTTCAATGAGTGTTTTTGCCCCAAAATCTCTTATTTTAAAGGTTTTGGAAAATTTTAATTGCCAGCAGGTTAATCATTCCATTTTTTTGGTAGACATAACTAAGAAGCTAAACAACAAGTTGCAAGCTTTGCCGCATTACAATTGGCCCATCAATCGTAACATTCCGAAAACCCATAATTGCGAGTTTTTAACCCCACATACCCTATAACTTTTTTTTGAAAATGAATGAGGAAATCAGATTAATATGTTCCTTATCTTGTGTAATGCCATACCGGAGGTGTGTATGTAATAAAAAGGAAGAAACCTCTATAATATCTTTTTGATAATAGGTATATTATCAAAATATTGGGCTTTTTGATAATAGGGATATTATTAAAAATAATTGAAGTAGATATTTGTATCTCTTTCTTCTTTCTTATTAAACATGTATTGATTTAGTTACCTTGGCGTTATTAATTAATTTAATTAATTAATTTTATTTTTTAACTAGTCTTTATTTATTGATGTTTGTATTTGAATTTCATCTTACCAAATGTCAAATCTATGGCATATTGTTCACTCAAATATTCGTCAAAAATTCAAATAATTTATTACCATTATGACTCTCGCGTCGGTTTTTTTTGTCCCATATTAGACCAGCGTGTATTTGGCAAATGTGCAAAACTAAGTCAGACCCATACATTAGGGTGTTTGCCAAATACCAAGCCAATAATTCTCCAAAATAACTTACTAAATTCAATCTCCTTGTTTTTTATGGTCGTCTGTGTATAATTAGTGTGGCCAAATAGATATTGTTGAAATAACTAAGGAACAAAATAGCTTTAACAAAAATTGACTTCATAAAAACCAATGACCATTTTTTTATTATCGGCTTAAAATAAATATTTAATTATTTGACTAATAAAGTGATGTCTAAATAAGGAAATTTTTGGGATTTGTTAAAAATTGAAAGTTTGTATTAAAATTGAATTTTATTTGCGTAAAGAAGCCCTTAAAGAATGGGCGGTATTTTGCGAGATAGATGTTCGTGTTTTTCATACATTGTCTACTCCTTAATAATTGGCTCAATCATTTAGAATTATTAATAATGATGGGCAATTTTCCTGAATCTACATAAAAAAATGATAATTTTCCGACAATAAGAAAAAGTATATTGGGTAAAAAAAGTAATTTGTTCGTCGTGGTGTAATTAACTATATTGAGCGGTTATTTAAAGTTTAACTTTGATCTATTTTTGCAATAATCTTTGGGAGTTTTTTTATTTTAAAACCTCTTTAAAATAATTATTTATTATTTTGAACTATAAGTACCATGATATATTATTATAGTAACGTTTGCTGCATTAAGGTTCAGTCTGTTAAAATGGTCATTTCGTATTCATAGTTTACTCTATGTGGTAATGTAGACAGGAAGTTTTCTTGTGCGTGGAGTCCGACTTAGAACCGTTGTTCGAGGTTTCGGGAGTTCCTTTGCACTCTTCTTGAATTTATATTAAAGTTAGTAAGCCCTTACTTAGAGAGGTAGCGTAGCCGCGGCGGTTAAACCACGTCTGCTCGGCTATCACTGAATCATGAGTGGAACGAGATGGGGTTCGATTCCTCGGCGTGACACTCTGATTTATATGGCTCACTATTGATCACATCATACTCGCTTCGGCGGTACAATGTACATATGTATGATGTGTGAAGTGGCTACAACTCTCTACCACGGGGCGTACAAAGGGCCTAAGTGATGGCCTAATTGCAAGGTTCGAACAAGTGGTTCGTCCTACCTGTTCTAGTAGAAAGTACTAGACTACTACTAAGTCCTTACTTATATCTATCTCATTTCTTTGACTTATTTTTAAGTAGTCAATAAACTACATTTAAGTATAAATACAATTTTACAGTTATATATATATGTATATATATA